>JAVIWB010002884.1:0-390272 GCA_031893035.1 Dermolepida albohirtum | reverse complement strand
ATTATCCTTTTATTTTATACACGTCAACTGAACATATTTGAAAATATATTATATTCTTTACGCATAATTGCAGAAGGAATCTATGAGGTTTATGACGCCTATTTTTAGTATGGGCAGTATATGAAAAAGAAAACACCGTCGTCTAGCTCTTGTTTTTGAACAATTATTTCTGCCTCATTATTATTTAGGACTCCTTGTTATAAAAGTAGAACTAGACAAACATTTTTCATTATTTATATTTAACTATTTCCTCATACTACTTGAATGAAGTATATGTATAACTATTTGCGCACCTATTTACAGTATTTGCATTCTTTTATCAACGCCTTGTCTGTGTCCGTTATACACAAAGCTTTATGGCGCTAAAATGGTTTGCATAGGATATATAAAATGTTTTGAAATCGATTACTAGAGTTGCGCACTTTGTACGAAATACAGGGCCGTATTGCAGGGACAGTGGCAGTAGTTACGTCCAAACTATAGTACTGTATCGATGGCTCTTATACGGTAAATATAATAATTATTAAAGATACCTCATGGCTCATAATACAGGGATGTATTGTACTGTGGGATAGTCGGTCGAACTCAATAACAGCCATGAACGACAGTCTAACTTGAGATATTCAACGGTGGAGACGAATGTATTACGCAGCGTGGTAATGTCGAACAAACGACGGGGTAGAAAGCGGCCATTGGTTGACGGGAGTAAACAAGATGTGTTAAAGGGTAATGGTGTTAAACTATTGTATACAGTGTGCAAAAAAGATATAAAGCTGAAATCAACGGGATTTCAGAAAACACGTAAATACGGGAGTACATATTAGAAATAAAAAAACGGACGTGTCATCACATGCTGAATTTAAATTTTATCTAACGTGCATGTTACTTGCTTGCAATTTACTACTTACCACTTTACCACCTAATTGTACCAACGGTACATGAAAAAATTAAAAACAAAATTAAATCTGAGCTAGCAAATAAAAAACTATGGCTATGCGTGGATAAGACAACATAAAGAAACACTCCATTGTTAACGTTATAGTGTAGTCACTATATTTAAATCGTCACCTTCATTATTAACTGCGTGTAAAAGACTAAAAGTATGTAATGGAGAAGCAATTACGACACTGGTGCAAGACACATAATCATAATTTGAACTTTCAACAGAGCAACCATTAATGTCTGTTAATGATGGAGCTAGTATAATGCGCTGTGTAGGTCGTGCTCTTAAAAAGCAGAGCGGTAATTTATTACACATTACGTGCGAAATTCATGCGTTTCATCTCGTGGCAGAAACTATTCGAAAATTTTATTCAGAGGTGGATGCACTAATTACAAGTACAAAGACGGTGTTTCGCAAGTCTCCCAAACATACTCGAGAATTTTAAAGACAGTGCCGCGTATCCCTGAACTACCACAGCCGATTCTTACACATCGAGGAACCTGGTTACAGGGAACACTAAACTAATCGTAAATATTTTCAAAAAGATAGAAAGTCCATTATTTTATACTTTAATCCTAGGGAAACTGAAGGTATCAAGAAAGTCGGATTAAGTTTCAAAACAGTCACATTGAAAGAGATTAACAAAAAATTACTAGGAACTACCTAAAGTAATAGAAAAATAGAGAATAGTGGACGCTTACTGTTAAACGCTAACAATGACATAAAAAAAAACGTGTTGTGTTGTGTGAATGTGTTAAAGTAAGATTCAGATTTTAGTATTTTAAGACAGATATGTGATTATGCGTGTACAGATTCGTTAAATAATTTCAAACATTACCTCAATTATGCCAACACCACATTATTAGATATGCAACATTCATTTTCTACATAAAAAAATATATTTTCATCGCAGAGAATAGGCCTCGTTGAAGTAAATATCGAAACATACTTGATACAACAGCTATTTCTTCTATCTCATCCACTATGGGAAGCGGGTAAGTAGTATCTATTACTTAATTTACTATAGTACACTGACCTCATAATGTAGCTTTAATAATTACGTTGCTATTCACATCAGGCGGCTATTCCTTCGAACCATACCTATATTCCGGACAAAGTGCGCAGCTCTATTGACTATGGATCTATTTGATTTATTTCAACACAGCATGAACGTTCAATAACGAGAATATTTTTTTGGTTTATAAAATTTGCCTTCAATTCGTTCATTATTTTATGTTACATAAAGTGTTCCGCAACAAGAAATTAGTGTTATAAGTATTTCTTATAAACTATTCACGAAAGAGTAATTGCAGTATATGGAGGAAGCGTCGTCATATTTTGAAATGAAATCCTGGTCAAAACAGTTTTGACGGGGTCGTGAATTTATTGAAGATGATTCAACAAGCAGAAAACTTTCGGGTGCAACAAATCGCGATGTTTGCTGGAAAGTTGAAACAATAGTTTTTGAATATCATCATCATCGACGTTTCTACAATTGCAAAAGCACTAAACCAAGTGTTTTTCAATTTTAGGAAAACTCACTAGAAATTACTAAACTGCTAACTTCAGATAGAAAAAAGGAAGTAAGTACTGATATGGGGCGTGCGGAAAATAGTAAAAGATCAGGTCAATCATTGTTGCTCACTCGTTACTTAAAGTAACAGAAAATTACTGATTTAATTTATTTTGCATATACAGTAAAACCTGTGTTAACGGCCACCTGACTAAAGCGGCCACCTGAGTTTCAAAGTTCCCCGAATCGACTATAAGGAAATTCCTATACACAAATACCCGTTAATTACGGCCACCTTTGTAAAACAGCCGCGCCCAAATAACCCAAACTTTTACGGCCTATTTTCATAGAAATTTACCTGCCAATGTCGGCCGGACTATTTATGACATGTATATCTTTATTGACGGAAATACCTAATACAAATTGTCGGGGTTTCCCGGGGTTTCCTATTACCTGGTAGTAATTCACCCTTTTCGATTTAAACTTTATTATTCTAAAGGAAACAATTCAGTTTAAAGTTGTCTCCGTATTCGAAAGGTTCTTAATTAAGTATGTCGCAAAAAAGAAAACGTTCGTCGCTAAAAGACAAAATAAATATAATCGCGGAAACTGAAAAGTATGCGTTAAGTTCGCGAAAGTTGGCCGAAAAATATGGGGTTGGAAAAACACAAATTAACGATATTATGAAAAATAAAGGTGAATTAAAAAAGATGGTCGAGGAAGGTGTGAACATGGAGCTAAAACGAAAATTTCTGAAGTCGGAAGGATTGGCAGTGGATCAAGTCGTCTACAATTGGTTTTGCAAAGCCAGAAATAAAGCAATTCCAATATCTGGGCCGCTACTTAAACAAAAAGCACTGGAGACAGCAAGCAGTTTAAAGATGGAAAATTTCGCAGCATCTAATGGATGGTTGGAAAGTTTCTGTCGGCGACACAGTATAACTTTTAAATCAATTTGTGGTGATTCCGCAGAGGTTAATTTGGACAATATAAAAGACTGGAAAACCAAGTTACCGTTGATTTTAATAAATTATTCTCCTCGAGATGTGTTTAATGCCGACGAAACAGGTCTTTATTACCGCGCTGTGCCAAGTAAGATATTTGCATTAAAAAGTGAGAATTGTGCAGGGAAGAAGGCAGCAAAACAACGTTTGACTGTTTTACTATGTGCAAATATGAAAGGTGAGAAGGAAGATCCATTAATAATTGGAAAAAGTAAGAATCCTCGCTGTTTTAAGGGTAGCCATGTGGACAAATTACCCTTAGAATGGGTTTCTAACAAAAAGGCATGGATGACAACGGAAATTATGACAAGATGGCTGCATAAATTTGACAATAAAATGAAAAAACAAAATAGAAAAGTGCTTCTTTTCTTGGATAATGCCACATCACATTCTAAAGTTCCATTAGAAAATGTTAAACTAGTCTTCCTGCCGCCAAACACCACTTCGTATTGTCAGCCCTTGGATCAAGGAATAATTCAGAATTTCAAATTGATTTACCGAAATTTTTTGATTAAAAAGCTTCTAACGTTTATTGACAATGAATGTGATTTTGAAATTTTTGAAAAAAACATAAATTTAGCCAATGCACTTGTATGGATTACAGCTGCTTGGAAAAAGGTATCTCCTGCTACAGTTAAAAAATGTTTTTCCAAGGCCGGATTCTCTGATGTTATCCAGGAGGACACAATGTTTGATGAAGAAGACGAAATACCCCTTGCCCAGCTATATCCTGCAGTTCGTAACGAATTTTTGATGGATTTAGATGAATATGCTTCTATTGATCGTCATGTGCCTACAGAGAGCCCTAACTTCAGTATTCCAGAAATTGTTGAGGATTTGTGCAATAATGATAAAGAACATAACTCTGATAATAGTGACCTGGACGAATGTGAAACTCCAAAATCTAGTTTATCTAGTATGAGTGAAGTGTGTGCAAAATTAAGAGACATACAAAATTATTTATTGTGCAATAACAAGGGTGACATTTATATGGATGTTTCTAAAATTTTACTTACATGTGAAGCTGCAGTTTTTAAATCGAAGCTAAAAAATGTGAAGCAAACAAAAATTGAAACATACTTTAAAAAATCCTAATAAATTGTGTTTTTTCGTATGAATATATTGTAATAATATGTACATATAAATAATTTATTAGATGTCATATATGTAAATACATTAAAATTTTAGTTTTTCTTACACATATTTGTATTTATATACTATTTACTTTAATTAATAAAATAAAGAAAGCAAATCCTAAAATTAATTATGTATTTTATTTGAGAGACGAAAAACTTGTCAATTACGGACACCTTTATATAACGGCCAATATATTTTGCTTTTTGGGTGGCCGTTATTGACAGGTTTTACTGTATATATATATATATATATATATATATATATATATACATTTTAAACAACTTTTCTTAATACAATTTTTCTATCTGCTTCTGAGCTTCCGGGCTGAAACCGCGTTACTGATATAACTGCCGACGTGTCATACCCACTCGTATGGGACATCTTCAGGGCTCAACTACTGCTACTGTCTGTTGCACTGAAACTGGTGTAAGTCGATGGTGGACGGGTTTATATGTGGGTAATGGGTCATAAGTGAATGGAGTGTTACGGTTGCGGTTGAGTTGTTTGGAGATGCAGGATTGCCAGGCGTTGCGTAAGGGGTAGCCATTATCATTAGAGTTAACTTTATTGGGGTGCTTTGAGATCTCTAAGCTTCAGCTCTAAGTTTTAGTGCGACAGACAGTAGCAGTAGTTGAGCCCTGAAGATGTCCCATACGAGTGGGTACGTAACATCGGCAGTTATACCAGTGACGCGGTTTCAGCCCGGAAGCCGAGAAGCAGATAGTATGAACCACGACCGCGGAAGATTACAATTTTTCTAGTTATTTCTTTTCTCTAATAAATGCTCTTTGCCCAATTATCCTTAAAAAATATATAATTTAATAGATATGGGAGGTCATGTCACAATTTCTTCCATAATCACGTTTGATCGCTAGTGCCTGATTTCCAAAAAAAACTCCAAATAAAAATTTTTATCATTTAATAACATGTTGACATGTTCTGCATTCTGTGCATACATACTTATGTACATGTTTTGCGTTACTATATTCATTAATTAGACCTTCAATTTAACGAGATTTTAATTACATTAGACATTTTCATTGGAAAGGTGTTATATATTCAACATATTATTTATCTTTTAACTATTTAACAAAATGTATGCGCTTAATAGTCCTTGGAATTCATAATTAAAATACTCGGAAATTTCGTATTTCAAAAATACAAATAAAAGAAGCATAGTCTAAGTAAAACTAGTGGATTTATTTCAGTAACTTGTCAGATAAAATAATGTATGCAATCGTGAATTGCAACTAAGTAACTATTTTCACGAATTACACGAATGAATCAAGTTTCGTTTTTTAGTACGATGTGCATGCTGTCTAAAAATTATATGCGGAGACCTATTATGGCGGCGTTCCAAACAACCAATGTGCTGTGAACAGTGTATGCTTTATTGCAAGACCAATTGAAATCTGCAATACATCAAAAACAACGAGGACTACTTCCAAACAGGTGATACTTCTGATAAAGAAAGACAACGCACGATCACTTACAGTAACAGAAACGTTCAAAAGTGATGAACGGTACGGATTGTGCAATAGCTTATGCGAGGGCAGCCGTTTATATTCCGGGAACTGGCAATACTGTTAGTGTTGCCTCTGATCTGATGATTGCATCGTGAAGTTTGTCATTTTTGACAATATATTTACCTTGACAGTTTTATTATCCGGTCGCTATTTCTATTGTTGACAGTAACTTGAAAATTGTATGGCAGCGAAAAAATAGAATTAACTCGCGAACATTTTCGTGCAATTATTTTTCATAACTTTCGACGTGAATTATCTCAACAAGAATACATCGACGAGCTGAATTCTTTATATGGTGATGAAGCACCATCGAAGGTCTTCCCACAAATGTTATGTCGGATAACATTAATGCAGTGTCTGAATTGATAATGGTAGACCGTCACGTGACATACCGTGAGATCGAGGCATCTCTAGGTATTAGTAACACCAGCGTGCATAAGATCCTGCATGAACATTTAGCCGTTAAGAAGCTATGTTCACGTTGGGTATCACATAATTTGACAAGCGCTCAAAAAAGGACTCGCGTCGATTGGTACCAAGAAATACACAAAAAATACAATGGCGGTGCTTCAAAGAACATTTATAAAGCCGTCACAAGTGATGAATCTTGGATCTATACGTATGAGCCCGATAGTAAACAGCAATCGACTGTGTGGGCATTCCAAGATTAGCTAAAACCAACAAAAGTTCGTGTTCGAACACGTCAAAACAAATGGTCCCCTATTTTTTCGGAAAAACTGGTCACGTTGCAACCGTGCCTTTAAAGAGTTGTAGAATGGTCAATTCCGAATGGTACACAACTATTTCTTTGCCAAAAGTTTTTGAAGAAACAAGGAAAACAAACCGGAACCGACAAATTATTCTCCAACATGGCAATGCGAGCTCTCACAGGTCGGTTCAAACATTTGAATATATGTCTGGGCAGAACATTGAACTGATGAACCATTCGCTGTACTGCCCTGATCAAACACCCTGTGATTTCTTTTTGTTAACACACGTGATGGATAAGCTTCGTGGTCAACGGTTTTCTACGCCGAAAGAGGCATTTGAGACATTTAAAACTCATAATTTGGAGATACCGCCTTCACAGTGGCAGCAATGCTTTTCGGATTGGTTTAAATTAATGCAAAAGTGACTTGACCTTCAAGGAGAATATTTTGAAAAGCAATAAAACTATTTTCAATAATAAAATTTTTTTTTGTTTACTATTCCTGAAATATAAATGGCTACTTGTAAATTGAATTACTCTCACATCTCCATTACAAACCCTGTCTGGAATCGCCTTATTACCAAACTTTCAGGTACTTGAAGGAAATACTGCACGGTCGAAAGTTCAGATAGTGAGGTTCGGCAAGCAATAACGTGTAGTAAGTTCCATAACTTACTAACTTAAGTTTAGAAAATAGATCGTATAAATCGTATAAATTGAACATGTTAGTATGCAACAAAAATAATATTTTAAAAATATATATAAGACAAAAATCTTATATTCTTGGTTTATGTAAATATTTGTTATTCGAAAGATCAATTTAAAATGATGGTAAAACGAATAATATTAAAGGAACGCTTTTCTACTACAGTAGAATGGACACATAGGTGGCGCTCAGAGTATACTTCCTGAAGCTATAACCCGTTACCATATGGTTTGCCAGTTTTAATTCATTAATGTAAAATTCGTACATTTGTTCATATGGAAAAAAAGTACGTATCGGCAGTAAATAAATACTTCGTTTTGAAAAGGTTAACACCAACTAATAATAAAAAGTGAATCGGAATCAATTCTTGGCAATGTTGTTCCTTTATTCTTAAAGATAACAAAGTGAGTAGTAGAATTTAAATGTGGTCCTATATCGATTCAAGATTATCAATGCACTTTCGAATGACCGTCAAGTTAAGGTGCAGGAGATAATAGACACTTCAAATAGACGGGCAAGATACAGATAGTTATCGTTATCGTTAATATTTGATTAAACACGTCAGAGCAATGTTTGAAGATTTTGCAATGTAATTTCTCTAAATTCTTGTACACAACAGCTATGTATAGTAATAGCTATAAACTTGTTCAGATGCTCTGAGGAACGCAAAAACACTTCAGTCGACTTGCAAGTTAATGGTTGTTGGTTTTTAAAATGCACAGAGCGTAGTACTCATTGACTACCTTGTAAATGAGAGAACCGTCATCAAAGAAAATTATGCGCGTTACTGTAAAGTTGGACATTCAATCAGAAGCAAACGACCAGATTTGGCAAAAAAAATCTATTTTGTCACTTTAATGAATAATCAAATCCACAATTAAATACACAAGCAAAAAGTACTCGATTGCAACTAACTTGTTCACCAATTTTAAAAGATGGCTGACTAGAAAGAGATATTTAAATCCAATTTTTATTTTAAGGAATAATCTTACTATGCAGGGGATCTAAAAATGCTTACGTAACACTGGAATGGGCTATATAAAAAATAAAATTTCGTTTTTTGATGAGTCTCAGAACGTGTATTGAATACGTATTAGTTTGCGCGCTTGCATTCTCTCATATCTCATGCGTATTTAAATTGCAAAAAAGGCACTACGTATCTCATGGATTTTAATAGATGAGCAACTTGTATTATAGAATACTATTTCTCGGAGTAAATATCATGACATTGACAATACCAATCAGGTATTTAAATTAAGTCAGTTTACTTTATATGAGACCCAGAATTCACATATTTTGTAATACCACAACATAAACTTGCACGGAGTAAAAAGAACCCTTATTATCAAAATATATAATAAGCTAGGCTTCCTGTGAATTTTAAGCAAATGCCAGTACAATTATCTAAAAACAACATTAGACATTTATTGGCATCCAGGAGCTACTATTCATTTAGAGAGCGTACGATCTTAAACTTTAAATGTAATGTATAATTTAACTATGTATACAGTCATATAGATTGAATTTCCTTTTAAGATATACATATGACATATCCTAAGCTCTAATTGTAACCAATTGGATGCATATATAATTATTATTATTCGTTCCATCTTCTTATGTAAATTTAAAAGAAAATGAGGCTTACTTTTATGAAATTTTAAAATATCGGAAAATGTTTAACTAATTTTTTTAAGTATGTAATTGCTTACTATTCAGATATAAAATGTCAAAAATTAATAAGTAGTATATTAAAGGACGAGTGTTATAATAATAAGACACTTATCGCACGAGGCCAGTTTAGGGCACGACAAGGATTGCCCTGAAGGCCGAGCGCGATAGGTGTGTTATAAGTTCCGTGTTTTATGACATAAGTTCTGTCATAAGACACTTATCTAACTTGCTTCTTTTATGTCTTTTCCTAGAGAAATAATAGTAAATTTAAAATTTCAGAATATTAATGATGGTTGGTTGGCAATACACGATATTTGTCAATTTTAAATGGAAATTTGTCGATTTCTATTAAATATTTTGTACTTATCAAATTTGATATAAAATGAATGGAAATTTTGTATGTATTCCATCTGAATTAGACAAATTTTTGGAAATATTGTAAATAATTTACTTCACATTAAATCTTACATCAATTATGAAAGACACTTTATGAAATTTGAACAGTGGTGCAAAGAAAATAAACAAGATATTATATCTCCACACGGCAATATTCTAAACATATCATTTACTACATGGACAAATTTTAAATTCAAGCGACTAAAACAGTGCGTTTATGAGCTATAAACGCACCGCACCGTTTTGGGTACTTTAAGAGCGTTGTTATAGAGAAAAGTTAGAAAAAATTATATATAGGCAGAGAAATATTCTGCATCTATCAAACGATTAAAATTAAATCTTCAGGCATATGCACTTCTTTTCTCTCCTAATTTCGCAATTCGTAAAGGCAATAATTACACAGTATGAGTAAGTATCACTTAAACTTAATGCAGAATGGTAGCGAAGACAAATAAAGACACTGCAAAACATAGATACCTTTTAAATAAAAAATGACTACAAAATACCTTGGGCATGTGTTTTATATTTACTTTTTAAAATTACTTGAACTGTTTATTTATTTATGTATTTATCCACCGTCCTAAAAGGTTTTTCATGGTTTCCTCATCTCGTTTAAGCGAATACTAATATCCAAAGATCTTCACTCGTGCCACGAACGCATGCGTAATAATTCATGGCCTTCCCATGCCCCTTATATTTAATTTCAAACTATTGGAGAATGTGAAGGAATTGATTATTATTACTTATTTCATATTCTAATAATTTACAAGTATCATTTATAATGTTTTATGAAAACTATAACAAAAACAGGTTAGAAATAACTTATGAATAATTATAACATCAAAAGCATTCAGAATTAAACATTAATAATTTGTTTTCCTTCTCGTTTAAATGCATCATAACAGCCAAGGACCTTCAGTTGTGCCACGAGCGTGTGCGTAATAATTCATGGTCCGTAAATGCCTCCTATAATTAGGTTTAAACTGTTGGGGGATATGAAAGAATCGATTATTATTATTATTTGATAACTGAATAATTTGCAAGTATCATTTATAATATTTTATAAAAACTATCACAGATTATAAAAAGTGTATGAATAATTATAACATCGAAGGCATTCTTAATTAAATAATAATTCGTTTCATTTAATTAAGACGTTTAGTAACTTTTGTACTATTTTCACAGAACCGTTCTACTCCAAATTAATTGTATCCAAGATAATGAGAACACTAACGTCAAGTATCTACATCACCGATTTGTGGTACCAATGTGTAGTGTAAATGACACTGTTTAGTGTGCTCATTTGTGTGTGTTCAGTGTGAGTATGCAAGGAAATCTGAATGTGGTACGAGGGTAGTTTGACAAGTAGTGAGAATGGAAAAGAAAAACGAATTTTTTAAATACAAAATAATTTTTATTTTTCAATATATTCTCCTAAAAGAACAATACATTTATTCCAACGGTGCTCCAATGCCCTTATGCCATCTCTAAAATGCGATTTCGGAAGGCTTGCAAAATACTCAATTACGAAGATGATAAGCTCGTCCTTAGACGAAAATTTCTTTCCACCTAGTGCCGTTTTCAATTTAGGAAAAAGGTGGACGTCGGAAGGGGCTAGATCCGGCGAATAAGGCGCATGCGGTACTAATTGGAAATGCAACTCGTGGATTTTGGACATCGCAACTATGCTGGCATGCGAGGGAGCGTTGTCTTGGTGAAACAGAATATTTTTCTTTGCCATTCCTGGCCGTTTAGCACGAATCTTAATTTTTGTAGAAGTTCTGCATAATATTGTCCGTTTATTGTGGCACCTTTCTGAAGGTAATCAATGAGCAAAATGCCCTTTGAATCCCATAAAATTGATGCCATCACCGTGTTTGCCGATAAAGTGGTTTTCGCTTTCTTTGGAGGTGCAGAATCACGTTCTAACCATTGTTTCGACTGTTGTTTAGTTTCGGATGTACTATAGTGTATCCAAGTTTCATCGCAAGTAACAAATCGCCTACAAAAATCAACCGGATTCCGCTTATAAAGGTCCAAACACTCATTGGAAATGCGCAAACGAGTGAACTTTTGATCAGTCGTAAGCAATCGCGGCACCCATCTTGCCGAAAACTTGGAAAGGTCCAATTCTTTCATTAAAATGTGGTGTACGCATTCTGTTGAAATGTCTACCATTTTTGCTATCTCTCTCACTTTGAATTATTGATCACGATTTTGGGTGCTCCAGAGCGCGCTTCATCAACACAGTTTGTTCTATCACGTTTAAATTCATTTACCCATCTACTTATTGTGGCGGATGATGGAGCAGAATCACCTAATGTTTCCCGTAACTCATCTTTTATTTCGGTAGCTTTCATACCCTTAATTACGAAGTATTTAATCACCGCACGAGACTCTGCTTTTCCATTTTAACAAAACAACGTGTTGCTTCTTTTTCAATCGGCTGTCAAAAATAAACTAATCAACCGATTTATCTAAATATCGAAATGTAAACATATAAATAGGCAACCTAAATTAAAGTGCAGTTGTTTTACCAATTAGAGCGCCACCTATGTATCATTCTCACTACTATCCTCGTATTATACGTAGTGTTTTCGCAAAATATTTTTATGTACGAGGGAGCGTTTTTACATTCGCGGAATGAGCGGGTTGTAGAGGGGTGAGTAGGCGCATTGGGGGCGTGGCCTGTGCAGCGACTCATGATTAGTATAAATACGAAGTTTCATTGTTATTAGACAGTTGGTCTTTGAGCTATCGTCAACCAAGTAACATAATCAGGAGTGAAAAGTGAAATATGGAAAAAATCGAATATCGTGCCGTTATAAAGTTCCTTACCAGGCAAGGAAAATCAGTCGCGACCATAATGAATAAGATGTTATTGGTTTACGGCGACTCTTGTCCAGGAAAAACCATGGTGTACAAGTGGCATAGTTTATTTAAACAAGGAAGGGAATCCCTTGAAGACGACCCGAGGCCGGGCAGGAGCATTGAGGTGACCACGCCAGCACTTATCCAAAAAATTGAACAAATTGTACTCGAAGATGCTCGACTAAAGAAGAAACAACTCGCAGAAATGGTTGGAGTATTCGATACAACAATTTTTAAAATCCTACACGATCATCTTGGCGTGTCTAAGGTCAGCGCAAGATGGGTGCCGAGAATGCTCACGCCGCCGCAAAAACAACAGCGCGTAGAGTGTTCGCGTGCATTTTTGGACCTCTGTAATGAAGACAAGGATGGTGTATTGAGTGGAATTGTTACTGGAGACGAAACTTGGGTTCATCATTATGAACCTGAATCCAAACAAGACTCCATGCAGTGGCATAAAAAGGGCACAGCACCTCCCAAGAAATTTAAAGCGTCACAATCAGCTGGGAAACTCATGGCAACGGTATTTTGGGACTCGGAAGGAATATTGTTGATTGATTATAAAGATAAAGGTGTTTCTATAACCGGAGAATATTACGCTTCAATATTAGAGCGACTAAAAGAAGCCATTAAAAAGAAAAGACGGGGAAAATTGACAAAAGGTGTTCTGTTTTTGCACGACAACGCGCCCGTCCACAAGAGCGGCGTTGCGTTAGCTGCCCTGCATAAGGTGGGCTTCGAAATTGTGAATCACCCACCCTACAGCCCAGACCTGGCCCCGAGTGATTATTACCTGTTTCCGAAAATGGAAAAAGAACTGCGGGGTAAAAAATTTACTGCCGATGATGAAGTCAAGGAGGCAGTTTCGGCGTATTTTGCAGATAAAGAGAAATCATTTTTTTATGAGGGTATAAATAAATTAATTGAAAGATGTGAAAAATGTATCCGTCTTGCAGGTGAATATATCGAAAAAGAAAAATAATTTGGTTTTTTTATTTCCACCCCTTGTCCCCCATTGCGCGAATATAAAAACGCTCCCTCGTATTTGCTCTTCTTTGATTTGATAAATGTTTAAATATCACATCAAAAACTAAATAAATGTAAAAAAATTGAGTAAGAAATTACTCTAACCGTCGTATGCATTTTCAAAAGCGCACAAACAAGTTCATAAATTATATTTATTTATTATGAATGATGCAGCTGTAATTATAGACGATGTCAATATCACAGAGAGTTAAATTTAAGGGTACATGCGTGTATTTTCTTTTTGCAAAAGGCTTGTAAAGTGTAAAAAAATTATAACATGACTAATGAGTTATTTATGCTTGTCATAATGTTCAGCACCTTCTCTGAAAGAGGTCTTCAAAATTAGAAACAACACATTTACTAAACAGAAAAATATGCGGTTTATTAATAAATTCTATTGTTCCAAAGTTAACTTCGTCCTTCCTTCGCAATGCGTGACCACAACATCCACTCAAATATACGCACATAAATTACTTTACATTAACGTGATGAAAATAAAACCGAAAAGTGACAATAAAAGTGACAATAAAACAAAAATGTCCTCATTCCGTTGTAATTATATATTAAGTAGGTATGCACGTACATATGTACATTACACAATCTAATAATTTAGTTGTGTTTCTCTGTTAAAAAAATGAAGAATGAAAATTCGCTGTCCAAAAATATTCAAAGCGGCCCGTAGCATACTTGTGTGTTTTCTAATAATACACCTGGTGTGTTTACTACCGATCCGGCTGTTGGCCTGCTTCTAATTACGCCATGATGTCGCATATTGGCAAGAGCAAAAGCACGCTACACCGGTGCCCATTTGTTCTATCACACATCTGGTTCGATGTATAAATATATTTTTGTTTTATTCGCGCGCGTGATAAATTTTTTCTAAATTAATTCGATTCCTTTGCACAAATATTGTTTATATATTTTCGTATCTACATTAAATACTATATTATCATTATCACAATTTAAATATTGCACATGTGATATAAAACAATAGCTTTATTAATAAAATTTAAACAAAAATTTGCACGTCAATTGCAATGCACAAAAACGAAATAATTTTAATTCAGGATATATATGTACATATGTTAGGATCTAAATAGATGAACTCCTGTGAACTATAAGCACATTTTTAGCATCTTACAGTTTTCAATATTCAATTCCCAAATTTTATATACAACAAGCACTGCAAGTACCGAAAATACAAAATAATTCAATAATTAACAGTATTATTAATTCATGGAACAGTGAATCGTTGAATTACTACAATAATCTATAATTAAATAAATAATTTAAAAAAGTCAATTGCAGTGCACGGAGAGTGCTCGAATTAAACTCGCGAACGAACGAATTCAATTCGAGCGAGTTATATTTTCTATATTAAAAAGAACTATTCTTACGAGATGGGTTTGTGCTCGCCAGTTAAATAATAAAACTCGTGTTTATTCAATGTTTTACATTTGTTTTGTGTGTTGACATTATCAACTAATTCTTCTCCCGAATTTTATTTTGAAATTCGCGAATACAAATTTTAAAACGAACGAAAAAACTAAAACTGTGCTCGCGAGTAGAAATTTTTCCTACTCTGCTCACGAGTTGAGTTTGTGCTCGCGAGTTTAATAATAAAACTCGCGAGCACAAATTTTAAAACGAACGAATTAAATAAAATTGTGCTCGCGAACAGAATTTTTTCCTATTCTGGTCAATTGTAAATATTGATGGGAAAGTTCACTAAATAGTAAACAGACTAAACCGGTAATTCTTAACATTTGGGCCGAGAATTTCATCCGGCGGGATCTCGGTTGTAAATAACATAAGAAAAGCTAATTCTCAACCTATAGCTTGCACCTTTCTACGTAATGCTCCTTTACTACAGTAAATAACAACCAAAACCTGTAGTTTGAATTTAGCGAAAAAGTGAAGGTAATTTATATTAGAACTGGTCAATAGAAATAACTGGCCTGATAACCAAGGACTTTCAAGACTGTTTTAGGTTACTTTTCAGAAATTGGTTTCTTCGATTTGTGTTCTAAAAAATATCATAGTCATTATGGATATATCATAGCTTATCTTAGGAGAGGAATCCCATGACTGCTTAAACTGCCGTTTGAATTCAGGGGCGTAATGGTGAAGGCAGGTTTTGCCAGCTATAACATGTCTTCGCAAAAGCACAGCTTAGTTTTGGTTAAACAGCTTCAAATTATCACTTTTTGTTCGCATTCTTTCATGTTTTCGATCGCCATTAAAGATGCGGCGCACCTCACTAACAATTTTAATGTGCTTAATTCAATGTGATCTACTATCTAATCTGCTATCTTCTTAATATCAAGTCTTCGATTATTCAAAACAATATTAATTTTATTGATCATTTGTAGAGTTGTTGAAGTTTTCTTATGGCCCTGGTCGCACATTGTTTTCGATGCTTATAACATCAAGTTTAAGTTACTGAACCCGCTGACAAATTGTGATTTACGAAAGTGCATTGTCACCCAAAGTATGTTACATATCAGTCAAAATTTCGGATATGTTTAGTTCTTTAAAGAACATATATTCACTTGGACCACTAAATGCGAACAAACTCCTGTAGGAAAATTTCATCTATCTCCATAGAAAATATGGCAGAATTTGCAATTTACAATTCTCTCTTTTGAAAAGATGGTGCTGGTGGTCGAATCTCTCTTTTCTTGAAGATCCAGTGAAGAAAGTTAGTTGTAAGTGACATGTTCTATTTATTAATTGCGATTAAATTAGGACAATGATTCATAACCTTACTTCATTTCACAGATTCTTTCTGATACAAATAAAAAATTAATGATTATTCCCAAATTACTTGTAGTCAGTTCCAAGTAAAATATGTTTTATTAGCACGTATTTGATTATTGTTAAACTATTCATCAGAACATTCACTTTTGTAATATCCCTTTATAGATAATAAATAATTGAAGGTTTAACAATAATTCTCTGAGGAACGTCAGTTGCAATCTGCTGACTAGAAGATCATGTAAATGTATCGTTTGACGGGTGGAATTAGATTAGAACAATGATTATAATGTCAAAGGGTTGAAAATCTCTGAATTAATCAAAGACCACTAATAAACAGATTCCTTCTGATGCTAATAAAAAAATTAATGAATCAGTGGTTTAACCTAAATCATCTATTATCAGTTCTATGTTAAATATATTTTTCCTTTCATTATCTAAAAGACAAAATCCAATTACGCAGCTTTTTGTCCAATATCTATAACAATAGTGCAACGGACTATAAAGAAATTCTACATAGTCTATCGCACAGAAAAGCGACTACTTTGAATAAAATTAATGAATTTTACCAAACTAGTAGGCTTTTGTTTTTTTAAAGATGTTCGACTTTCTCTGCGACAGAATGTGTATATACGCAAATGTCAAAACATATTTATAATTCTCGAACAATGGATCAGCACAACTCGTATTTACGTTAACCACCATGTGATACAAAGCAAATTTCTTCAAAACATTAGAAAAACGACAGAAGGAATGTACCTGCTGAACGAATCATACATATAGTAGGAGCAGCAACATTCACTTGAACAGATTCATTGAACAGTACCCCCAAGTTTTGCCTACTGTTCAGAAATTCGAATGAATATTCTCAAAGATGCGCTGTATAATTCACTTCCCTTGGAAGATAAAGTCCATTTAATTTGAAAGAAAGTTATTTCAAAATTGGCTGCTGGATCCGCTTTAAGCTTAACTGTTATACAAGTAGATAAGAGTACCAAATAGCAGGACTATATTCCAAATTATTAGTATAAACACAGTTGAACAGGTAAACTTCTTGGTCGTCATTAAAAATTCTAAAACCTTACTAGAAAAAAGTAAAAATGCGCATTGAACTGCAGAAATAAATCAACATTGTATTAAAAACAAATTATAGCCATAATAATAAGGTATACAAATGATTATTATTTTAATTAGTAAAGTAAATTCTTTTTTCTTGAAATTTCATAAATCTTAACAGATCGATCAATGCAGCTTTTCAAGCTTTTGAAATTTATAGTTAAATATAGTCGAAAATACATTTTAACAAAAGCAAATTATATTCAAACAAGTCTTAACCACTACGACCTTAAAATGCTTATTTTTGTCATAAAATTGTTATAAATAATAAGATAAGGTAAGACGACATAATCTAGACGCAAAAAACACATGTAACAGCTAAAAACATGCCAAATCTACAATTTTTTAAATCTAAAAGATAATAAATTTGCCACTATGTATTTATAATTTTATCTTATCGAAATCAATTAATGATCGAAATGCACTTTTGTCGTGTTTTTATTAGTAAATGCATAATTCCTTATTATGAGGGCTGGGTGATAATTTAAGTAGTACTAAAATAAAAAAAATTTATTTATTATTTTGTTGATTTGACCATTACTTGTTGTAACTTCGCATTGATATTTATTAGTAAAAAATGCAGTTATTTCCTTTTTATTAATTGTATATAACAATTTTTAGCCAAGTAGTAATTTCTTTAGATGTTTGAAGTAAACTAAATCTATCATACATTGTAAAACTTCAAAGCTATCGTACTTTATACAATATGCAATACACTTATGAGCTAAATAAGAATAATCTAAAATTGTTAGGAAACCACGTTCCTCGTGACTATTAAAAATTTTATATTCATAAAAAAATATATATATGAAAATGAATTTTCTTGGGTTCTAAGCCACGTGTGACTTTGTGTTCTGAAGAGAACGTCTCTAGACATTTCAATGTAATCTCACTCGTCATCTTCTACAGCTGGGATATCACTTACTAACGCTGAAGATCGTCTGACGTCTTGCCTCTCTGCCTGTTCCATTGTGTCTTCGGGCTGAATCTAGTTCTTCACCCTGTGTCCTAATTGTACCTGTCGGGGGTTTAATAAAACAACATTTAGAATATCTTTATTTGGTAACACATGATACATAAATGAATATAAATAAAACTAGACTAGTGAAAACTATTATAATACTAGACTAAAGTAAAATGGACTCTTGGGTCATTTGGGAATCTTGGGTTCTCAGAAACATACTCGTAAGTGCTTCTGAAACAAAATTTATTAGTAATAAATTTTACAATTATGGAAAATACATTCTGATATCTGTCTAGTGATGCGCCTACTTATATGTTGCTGACTTGGTGGGGAGGTTTTATCCATGAAAACGTTGGCGATAATTGGTAGTAGAGAAGATTTCATCGGTACACCTTCGACTTGTCGGTACTTTTGCTGGTTGTGCGTGAAATAGGTGTTTACCAGGCAGTGTGCTATTAGGTTGAGTGTTTGCTTTGGTACTTGGTACTTGTTCTCTAATGTGGATATGTGCCTCTGATCGCTACTTGTGTGAATAAGGACGTGACGTCGAAATTAAGTAGCAGAGTCGTTGACTGCAAATGTACAATTTTTAACTCGATAAAGTGATCCGCATTCTTGACGTAGCATGCAATTTGTTCTGTGTATGACTGAGTTCTTGTGCCATGTATCGTGCTAAGGCTTGTATTGGTGGTACATCGGTTTTGTGTACTTTTCAAACTCCCGTTTATTTTGATTTTTGTGGCTTTCTCTAAATACGTTGTCTAGTCTGTATTTATCGGTTTGTACAAATAGTCGTCTAAAAGTGCGGCTATTTTTTCATCAGAGTCTGACTTGTCTAATACGACAGAGGTATTTCTCTTGTCTGCGGATAAAACAATGATAGCGTCGTCCTTCTGAATATCTTTGAGAGCTAGATATTCATCTCTTGTTATGTTAGTCCTGGGTAGTTTTGACTGATAATAGCCGCTATTTCTTGTCGTATTGTTAAACAATTCGGCAGAAAGTCCTTCCGCCACTTTTAGTAATTTTGTCTTGATTTTGATTTATCTTGTGTTAATTGTTGATATTAGGCTATTCGTCGTTTTCTGTACATTGAGTGTGATTGTGTAGTCTGTTATATGCATAAGTGTAGGGTTTTCGTGGTCGTTCATCTAATTATAAAAACTTTTCGCTAATTTCTTTATTAGTGGATGGAGTTTTGCTTCTCTGTGTATTTGTATGTTTCACACAAACCACGGTTCCTTTAGAACTGTTTTGAAATGATTTTAGTCTGACTTTGAGTGTTTTCTTGATATACATCCAAATGGGTGTGGTATATGTAAGTATCCATCTTATTTGTTTATATTAGAGTGGACTGTTTTCCAATTAGCATAATCAAGACTCTCCGAGTTTGTGTGGCTTTTCTTGTTATGCTATCCTTGTGTTTTCTGTATGATAATGTTTTATGTAGGGTTACTCCGAGATATTTTATTTCATCTTTCCGTCTATAATTATATTATCTATTTTTAGCCGCTCCGGTGGCAGTTTTTTGTTTTATCATTATTGCCTGCGTTTTGTCAGCGTTTATTGCAACGCACCATTTGATTAACTCGTCTATGTTTTGTTACAATTTATTTGTGGCTATATTTTCTTTAAATGATTGTGTTAATAAAGCAGTGTAGTCAGCCTATGTGGCTATAATGCTGTGTTGTGGTTTGACCTTGTGGCACTCCTGTCATTAGTATATACATATATGTATTGACGAACTTGTGCCTTGTAGATGTATTTGACATGCCTGTATAGGTATGCTTGTATAATTCTGATGAGGCGTTCAGGATAAATGTATAGTTTGTGTATTAATCCCTGGTGTCATACACGATCGAAGGCATTTGAAATATCTAAAAGAGTGGCTGCCGTTTTTCTGTTTTTATTAAACTCCTCGTTTATGTACTCTGTTGCCCTAGATAGTTGCATCGTTGTTGAATGTTGTCATCTCAAACCGTGTTATTTGTCTGGTGTTATGTTGTTAGTGTATGAGTGTCTTGTTATTCCGGTGAGTAGGAGTCTGTCAATTATTTTGCTGATTGTCGGGAGAAGGCTGATTGGTCGGTAGTTTGCGGTTTTTGTTAGGTTTTGGGAACATTATTATTTTTGGGTGTTTCCATGTTGTGGATATACGTATGTTTGTAATTTAAGAATTGCGTTTACTATTGTAAGTATGGATAATGAGGATTTTGTGAGGCAATGCTTTTGTCATTTTATTGTTTATACCGTCGTATCCCGGTACTTTCTTGTTATTTGTGTGCTTAATTACGTGTTTTATTTCTGTCGGGGTGAAATAATCCATGTGTTGTGCTATTGGTTTTTCCAATTTTTTGTTTGCGGGTCTATGTATTTCTGCGATGTGTTTTATGTCGATGTTTCTCCAATTTGGCGAGCATTGTGTTTCGATTTGTTCCGCGAATGCTTCCGCTTTGTGTTCATCTGTAATAACCATTCCATTTGTGGTTTCTAGTAGTATTATTATTTTTTGTTTCTTTAGTGCTCTGCATATTCGCCAAATGTTGTGTTTTTTATCTGCGTCTATTTTGTGTAGTTTGTCTTGCCATTGCGAGTTTTTAAATTCGCATATAACGTCTTCAACTTATTGTTGTAGTGTATTTAGTGAGGTTTTATCTCGCCGGTCTAGTGTGTTGTGATATTTTCTGCGCCCTTTGTTTTTTTCTTTTATTAGTGTTTCTGTTTTGTATTTGTATGTTATAGGAATGTAATAATTCTGTTTTGTATTTGTGCGATTGCATTTTCGAGTTCGTGTTCTTTTATTTATTTGTGTTATGAATGGTGTGTTCTATTTTAGGTGTGCTGTACCGTTCGACCAGTTTGTATGTGTGTTGTGTTATATGTGGGTTCTTTTTTCCTGTTCCCTAGTGCTTGTTCTGTTTCTTCAGATTGTTTGCGATTGCTTAGTCTAATTTATCAGGTGTGTATCCTATTCTAAAATATGTATGTTTGTCTGGAGCTATGATATTAGGGCCTTGTTTTTCGTGAAATTTTAGCAATCTTTTCCCATGTACATTGTACTTTATGCATCTCCACACTGCGTTCTTTGCATTAATATCTCCAGCTATTATTGTTTGCTTGTCGTTATTCAATGTTGTCTCAAATTCTTTTTCTTCGAAAGCAGCTTTCGGATGCAAATATGCTGAGTACATGTGGATATCTCCTTTTGTCGTGTGTACGATAATTCCATTTGCTTCCAATTCTTTGGTAACTGGTGTCGGTAATTGTGTGTCTTTTATGTTCTTTTTTACATAAATCACCGTTCCCCCTTTTGGTATTGGTCTATCTGTTCTAAATGTATTGTAGCTTTAATGAGTAATTTCTGCGCTGGTTGGAGGTGAGTCTCTGATACCATGTCTGCATATTTTTCTTCTCCGTACACTGGCAGTTCTCCTTTCTTTGTCCTCATTCCGTTCGCGTTCTACGCGATTATTGTTGGAGTTATTGGATTTATTGTATTCGCCATTTAAAATAACTGAAGGAGTGCTTGCGTATGTAGTAAGAAATTTTTATGTCATTTGCTAATGGGTTAGTTTTGCTGAAGACTAGCAGCATCTCCCCCAAGGTAGCTGCAGCCTTAACAAATTTATTTGTATTGTTTTGTGTGTTTAAGTTTCCTTGTATGTGTGTTGTTACTTTATGTCTGCGATTTGGTTACGTTAGTGTATGTGTTATTCGTGTTATTTGTGTACCTGTTGGTGTTGCTATATATTATATGTTGTGCGTGTGCTGTAGGTAGTACTGCACGTCTAGGTGTCGGTGTTGTCTCGAGTTGAGGTGCTTTGACGCATCCTCTATAATTCGTTGTGTGGTTTCCCTCACAGTTTGTGCAGATAGCGGGTATCTGTGCTCTTTTTGGCACTCTTCAGATTTGTGCACCTCTCCGCATTTGACACACCCGAAGGTCGCTTTATAAGTCGCTTGCGATAGCCGTATAATTGGCAACGATTACATTGTTCGTTGCTAGATTTTCATGTCGGTGCTTTTACTCTTATTACCAACTTATAGACATCTGTGAGCGTGTATAGTTCTGTTACCTGTTCTCTTTGTGTCTGTACTATTACCGTGGAGTTTGGTGTTTTCTTTACAGGATGCCTCATCCTGGACGCCGCTATTAATTACTTTGACGTTTTTTCCCTCGAGGTCCTCTTGAACTTCTTATGTCGTAAAATTTTCCGGTATGCCTCTAATCACGACTTTCAACGATCTTTCTTCTTGTAATCCGAAGGTGTGATAAGGTATTTTCTTGTAGTTTAACAGTTTTGTCTCTGTTCTCAACGCGTCTCTGCTTGCTGGTTACATTTTAATTCCTTCTTAGGTTAGTCTGGCGTCAATTGTTGTCGAGTCAAGTTTTCAGCGAAGTCCGCTAATGCTAATGCCTTCAAGCTTGGCTCTACTAATACTTATATCGGTTTTTTGGTTTCGTTGTGTGTCTGGTTGTGTTTGTTTGTGATTTCTGTTACTTTACCAATCTTACCTACTTTGGTGTTTTCACTCCTTTATATTTCTTCTTTTTTTCTTTGTATCTCCTTTCTTCAATTTTAGTCTAGATGTTTCCATCCTGGATCGCGCAAGGCTGTCGGCTTGTATTCTCTTAAACGCAGACGATTCACCGTCCGAGCAACTGCAATCACCGCTAGAGAGTATCCCTGGGAGTCGCTTGGGATGGCGGGAGACAGGATCCAACACTGATTTCACTAGGATTCAGTTCAATTGTACGTATTCGTAAGTGCAAGTCTGATTTTTCTAGAATATAGCCAAATTGTGACATGGATCGAAACACGTGTTCACTCAATGGCTTTCTCTTTGAAAATGTGTCGACAAGAAGTAGCAGTTTGTTAGAATCCCCACAAAATCACATGTATCGACTGAGAGACTGATATTGGGATTCATTACACGCAGTCGAGCGCACGCGACGTCAGTATGGCAACTTTCCCCACCAAGGCAGCAACTTATAAGTAGGCGCACCACTAGACAGACGTCAGACGATCTTCAGTGTTAGTAAGCGATAGACGAGTTGCAGAAGATGACGAGTAAGATCTCGTTGAAACGTCGAGAGAACGCCCTTAAAACAACTCGCACGCGGCTTAGAACCCGAGAAAATTCATCTTCATAGCACGTCCTTGAAAACATAAAATATAATGTATATATATATAAATAAACAAAACGGTAAAATGAAATTTATTGAATAGCATTCAACGTAATATTATGTAAGTGAAAATGAATTAATTCAAGTTAGTGTTTTAATGATAGAATTGTATACCGTACATTTACTTTTAAAAGCAGTCTCTTTGTTTCCACAAATAGCTGTGCATATTTACGAACTAATATATACATACTTACATGAAGACCTTCGGATGAATTTACAGTCTCGAGTTCAAGGAATATTATATTAACATTAGTAAAGTATATTGAGATAAGAAGTTTTCAAGTTATTCTATATTTGCTGCTTACAATTTAATTGATAATTTGCCAGACAAACATCTTGTAAGCACCTATGTATGTATTAAAAAATATGATAAAGAGCAAACAATAAACAAACGTACTTTAATAATTAACTACATTCGAAACGATATATAAAAGCAAAATTAGTGTCTTACTGTAACATCTGACCTGTATTAACATTACTAACACTCATGGTGAATAGTAGGATAAATATCATTATTTATATTCATTATTATGAATATGAAATGACTGGTAAATAGATTTTTGTAAATTATATACATTTTAGCGACATATAATGTTTCCATTTCAAAACTTCTCGCTCCAGTTTTTGACTTTATTGTTCTATAAAATATAATAAACAACTAAAAACAGATCTATTTAATAGTATATAATTTGATTATAACAATAACAATATAACATTTTTAGAAATTAATCCAACCTTGACCTATAATACATGGCGACTATTGACGCAGAGGAGTATTACCACTAATTCAATTACTTATTTGGATAAACAGATAAGACAACCATCCTTAGTCGATATATAGTAAATGTCGGCATTTTATCTTTGACAGCATTTATTCATATATTACTGAAAACTTTTGATGAAAAAGTAATTCCATTAAATTATTTTATTTTTCTAACGCTTTTTACATTATATGTAACATATAACACAGACATTTTTTTTGGAAAAATTTTTTGCTTCACGGTGAAATTCGATCTCACGTCATGCTTACCCTTCGACCATAGAGAACGGTGATATTCGAGTCAACAAAAATTAATTAAATTAAATGTTAGTAAACTCAAAAACAACCCTTCTCCGTGGTCGGAGAGTAATGTCCGGTAAGCATGAGAAATCGTGAGTTCGAGGCTCAGTGGAGAGCAGGAAATTTTCCAAAAAAATATCTACTGACCGAAAAGCGGTAAAAATTAGTAATTTTTCAATTTGACATCATAAAAGCATGTGCAATTATATATAATTAAAGCCTACCATAGGTTGTCATTTAGTACCTATTTCCATAATGCAAATTATAGTATATATAGAGGCTCACCGGAGAGCAGAAAATTTGTTCAAAAAAAGTTCCTGCATTATATAAAAAATAGTTTTTCATATCATATCATAAAAGGACCTAATTATATGAATTAAATTCTGCCGTGGGTTTTCATTTAATACGTTTTCATAATGGTATTTATGACATGTTAGTAAACTCGAATATCACCGTTCTCCGTGGCCGAAGGGTAAGGCATATGTCCTGTAAGCATGAGATCGTGTGTTCAAGTTTCATCAGAGAAGAAGAAATTTTTTCGAAAAAATTTTCTGCATTACACATATTTATGTAAACTATTGTAATTTTTCAGTTTCATATCGTATAAGCACATAATTATATGCAAGTAGTGTTTGCATGTTAAAATTTAGCAAATTGTGCAAATGGTCTTTTCTTAATATGCTACATATAATTCAGGTATTAACGATAGAAACGAGTAAAGTTTCCTAGCTAGCAATGAAACAAAAGAAACAAAAATCTCTAGTTTTTTTAATTTTATTTTCCTACGTAATCAACCTGAACTACAACGCACTTGCGCCACATGTCCTGCAATAACTTAAATCCATCACAAAGAAATGATAACTGTTGATGTTCAGAATAGACATAAATCTCTTGTTTCAATTGGCCATCATCTGGAAAATGACTTTCTTCGAAGTGCTTTTTGAAGTTTTTACATAAAAGAAGTTGGGCATCGACAAACACGTGCTGTATAATGGATGATAGAGCTAAAGGAAGTTACATTCGTGGAGAATGGCATGAATAGCATGTGGCTGCCTTATGAAATGTGCATCATCAGCAAAAAGGTGGACATTTTTGTGACGCAATTTTGTTAGCGTGTTACCTTAAGTAAATGCTGTTATGGCAAGTTTCTTTGGCATGTATTCAACACAAATATCTTGTGCTTGGTCCAAAAAGATGGCGGGTTATCTTCAATGGATTGACGGCCCTACTGAAACTGTTTAGACAAATATTTCTTTTTAAAATATGATGGAGTCTTGTGCCCATATACTATAATTATTTATTTGTGAATTGTTTTATGAAAATTCTACTTCTTCGTCAGAAATTTGACGAAACTGTGATGTTATAATTTCACGAAACTTATTTTTTTGTTACGAAACATCTTATAAAGTACAAAATAGTGAACGAAGTGTAAAGATGTTGTCACTATTAAACATTTCTGGCTGGGGAGATTTCTAGTTTTCCTAGTATAATATTTCTCTTTCAGTTCATTCGAGCTGAGTTTAAAATTGCCTGTTCATTCATAAAATATTAAAACAAAGTGTTTTTTCAATCTACAAAGAAAGACCTTTTCTCCTGTACAACTTATCATGCTCACAATACGTTGTACTTTATTAACTAATCATGAAGTAGAACGTATTATTAGCTATAAAAATGTAACTGAAATTTTACAGATTAACTAAAATTTCTTACAATCTATTTTCAGTTTGTCAAAGGATATTAAATACTTTAAAAAACAAAATAATCCTCTATATCAGAGAACTATATCGTTAACATTAGTAACCTATTATAAAATATTCTTGGAAGATTTTAAGAAAAATAATTCATTCTTTCTAGAAACACAGACACAATCAACGTGGATTGTCTTTTAAGTTTTGCATATAAAGCTGGAATAACAGTAGATAGCTTTTAAAGATTTCATTATTTTTCGAAATACTTGCATGCAGTCTTCCATCTCTGAAAGCAGTTGTTTCACTCGTTTGTTGGTGTAATCAAAATTGTTTTTTTTTTGAGGGCATTGACTGCTCTTTGTGACGACGGGAACCTTTGACCACGCAATCCATTCATGATTTTCGGAAAGGTAAAGAAATCGTTGGGACTGTACGGAGGATTGTCCAACAATACGACGTTTTGTTGCGTTAAAAATTCAATTGTCTTGCGTGCTCAGTGCGAACTTGTATTGTCTTATCCTATCAGAGTCCACACGAACAAAAAACGAAGTTTTATAACATTTAATAGCTTGCTTTTTTAACCTACAAATTATTTTTTTAAAAAAATTTATTAACAATATCAAAAATTACAAAAAACACAGTAATCAATATTAAGAAAGCGCACACATAATTTCTAAGCACAAATTATTTAAAATGAAGCAGAGGACTTTTTTGTTCAATCCTTTTATTTCTTGTTTACTTCGAATTCGGGTAATGTCCCACTTTTTGTAACGTAAGGTTAAGAAATAGATATATGTGATATACACAACAAAAATCTAGTTTATTTAATATGGTCACAACTATAAAGAAAATGCTTCAACTAGGAAAACAGAAATTTGTCAGCTTGTCGAACAACAAAGACGCCCTAGATTTCACTAAATGAACTTAGACAATCAACGTGTCAACAATATCTGTCTGGCACAAAGTCATTAAACTGCAACATATTCTTTAATCGGTTCCGACGTAGAGTAACAGTGTTTTGTTTTTGCACACAATCTTTTCTATCTCTTCCTTAAACTAAATTTTCTACTTACATACATACATACGTGATCAGTTATATTTATCCAACATATCATTTCGACATATATATATATATATATTTGTGTGTATGTGTGTATATATCTCACTCCTTTGTTTTGTATTATATCTATTCAAAAAAAAAGATGAGAAAACACAGCTATTTTATGAACGAAATAACGAAATATTTGCTCTGTAATACATTTGAAAATATAAAAACATACAAGAAAATATTACTACATTTGGAACAATTTATTAGTCGACTATTCTGTTACTACTTTTTTCTTTTAAATTTAACATTTAGATTTAATAATAAACAAGATGACTAATGAACCAAACATCTATAGTACTTTCATTAAGAGACAAATATAAAACGTAATTGGTGTGTATTACATTCAGTATGTGTATTTTATTACATTTAAGCATGTATAAAAATATATTTCTTGGATTATGATTTGTTCGAAACTTTTTCAATCTTATTACTTTCAAACTTCTAGACCGTAAGTGAAATGTATTGTGAATTTAATTTAATTGTATTGAACGAAATCATGCTAAATGGTAAAAAAAAGTTACAAAAAATAGATTGGTATTCCATCATTCAACTAATATTTCCTTAATCCAAACTGCCTTCTTCAAAACTGAACTTAATTCACTATCCTTGGACCAATAATAAATATTTCAATCAAGATATAAATCAACATCTCAACTTAAGACCGCCTAATTTCGTTTTTCAACTTTTGCTTCCAACGCTTATATATTTTGTATACAAGGTACCACTAACCATTACAATAGAGTCCTTCTAAAGCATAACTTCAAAAGTATCTTCCAACCTCACTCCACGATATCTCTATCAAAGTGTGTAACTATCTAGAAACTCCTGGTGTTTTTTCAGGATTTCATGCTTATATGGCAGTGTGCACATTGACGTGTTCAACTGGTATCTTTTGCTGAAAACAACCATCGTTCTAAGATGTTCCGCGTGACCGTAACACCAAATTCGATTTGATTCTATTCGGATTCTATCCTGCAACTCACATTAATATAGTCGCAACATTTGTGAGTGCATAGCAATACAAAACCACCCTAACAATTTTAACGGCAATGGTAACCACCTTTTGCAGAAATGTACTCTAAAGCTGTGTATAGTTTGGTATATACACTTGTTTTATGACGAGCACTTTCCAAAGCAAACTTGACTATGCGACAAGCTATTAGTTTCTTTTTCATAGAGTAATAAAATTAATTCACAAATCTTTATGTATTTTCAACATAGTATAGTAGCTCTTATCGTATATGCTATACATTCTAGCGATAGTTTTTTGTAGTTAGTTCACTTTCTTTTTAAAAAAATATTTTTCATTTAGAACACCATTGGCGCTTGTTTGATATCATAATTTCTTTTGAACCGTAATCAACTTCGTTTTCTACTGTTTTTTATACACCTTTTTCTTATTTACGCAGTGTTTGGTTGTATTATAAGTGCAATTTAAAACAAAAGTGTTATTCTCTACACCGGATTATCCGGCTTGCGGTTGTAAACAAATGTTGAAATGTTTCAACCTGATTAAATTATAGTTAATTATAATTTTGGAATATGGAATAACTTTAAGAACTATGCAAAGGTTTAGAACTATGAATTATTATTTAATCTTTTGTACGGCTTTACTCTGCTCATCTGACATAACTAATGGAATAGTAATTATTAGAACTATGCAAAGATTATTTAATTTTTATAATAGCTTCATTTTGCTCATCTGACATAATTAATTAATTTAAAATATCATCATAAGGTTTCCAAAATAAATTATTAGCAGCCGTCATCATACTGTTCGTAAATTGTACCGTAATATTTGAACTTTTGTTTGAACGCTGAGCTTCAGTTATTTATCCAGAGAAATCGACGTTTGGCGCATCTTCTCGGATCAGTACCTCTCCCAGTACCCTTCAGAGTAAGGAAGAACAACCAACACTGTTTCCCCTCTTATGTTTACGCACACCAAATACATATTGTCGCTTCCATGGTCGCGAAAACTCGAAAAGACATATGACGCAGTTGGACATCCGCCACAAAATAAAAGATATTTAAAAATTTTGCGGAATCTTTACTATATTGATGAAAGTGATAGTGGCATTGTATACACTGTTGATCAAGAAGCAAACCCTTTTGCTTCAAATTTTTCAAGCAACGCAACAAAATAAAACGTTTGCAGAAAATCATTTGTAAGCAGTTACGACTATTTGGTAGAGTTAAAAAACTTAGAAAGGGCGTTTGACGCGGTTTAATCAAAGACAACCGAGATCAAATTGTTATTGGGATATCTCTCTTGTTGGTTAAAACTTTTTACCATTGTTTAAGTAGACTTACATTCGATGAAAATGATGTATGCAATTCATTTTGAGGTATCGTCAATTAATCAAACCATCACAGATGAGATTAATTGTCAACAACCGGATAGACTTCTTCAGGTTTTGACACAAAAGAAATATATACTGGTCAGTCGAAATAGCGTATTTCTTCAATACGATAATTCACACGAATTATTTCTATAAACTATAAGAGGTTTTACCCTACCTTGCGTAACCTTTCTACATTACCTTTCTTATTTCATTCTTTACAAGACTATTTTACTGTATATAGGTTTGGTACTTCAGATTTTTATAGTAGCTGAATTAAAACGCTACCTAAATATTGGCTAGAAGCAATTATTGGAGTTATATTATTAGCTAAAAAAATTATAGTGATTATTTTACTACTTTGCATCATAAAAGATCACAACATAAGTGTCGATAGTATTTTTTAATATTAATTTTGAAAGCAAAATGGGGTCTCTAATGGGGACACAGTAGTCCTTCAACATTATATTGTAGTAGATAAAGAATGTTTGTTATTATCGATGTTAACATCGATTATGTATATTATTTTGACGTTTTTTTATGTTTTTTAAATATATTAATGTTTATAAATACGTACATTTTTTTCCCGTAGAAAATTGTTAATTTACGAAACAGAAACATTTTAAATTACCGAAATTATAGGTTGTTTCTATGCATTTATACTTATTTATACATTCGGTAAAGGTCTAACCTATAAGCAAGTATTTCTTTCTTTTCCTTTTCCTCCTGTATCTGTGTTTGAGTGTAAAGTGTAGATGTGCTTGTACTTACAAATTTAGGTTGATATACGTATGTATGAATATGTATGTATATATGGAGATGTAGACAATTTATCCCTTAAGGATTAAATTATTGTATAGGTCATTGCGATTGATGATGAATATCTCTTCTATCGTTTACTGTGTTTTAGTTTTCTTTTTTTATATATCATTTTCTTATGCATTTGCTGTAATTGCTTTCTATTTCAAGGATTTCAGTCCTGTGGAAGTCGAATTCATGTTTTCTTTCCAAAGCATGTTTTGATATATCTAATGCGTGCATTTTGTTACTATTCAAACTGTACTTGTGTTCACACATTCTTTTACGAAGATGTTTTCCTACTATATGTATGTACCTTAACACCATTGGCATTTTATTTTGTGTTTGATGTTTAAATTTTGGAAGAAGGCTTTGTTTGAATTTTTCTATATATGTTAATGTAGTATTTCCCAAAGAGTTTGTTTAGATTTTCAAATAGGTGGAGCACATACAATACAGTCAGGAATTTTGATTTATTGTTATTTATGATAGTACTATCGGCGCTCTCCGTATTTTTACTCTTTATGTTATTTTATCTGTTTTTATGGACGACTAATCTTTTTTTGATGTTTTTCTTTTTTTTATAAAGTCTGGAGTATTATTATTTTATGAAGGTATTGTTTTAATTTTATATTTGATTTTTGCAATATTGTTTTTTTTTCTAAAAATTTACACTAATCACTGTTTAATTACCTGCTGATGATGACAACTTAGTTGTCGAAACACGTATACAGAATACGAAAATTAATGTGGAAAGGGGTTATATGTCAACCTTAAGTGACTAAGTTAATCTCCACAGGCTCCATCTACTAAATTATGGATTCTATTTTTTTTTGTATTTAATGGAAATATGTGAACATTATATAAAATGATGAATTGAAAATGGAGGTATAAAAATCAAAAGATTATTTCTCAGAAAGATTAGCATTCTAGTTTGAGTTACAATTAGAATGCAAATCTTGAATAGTTTTCAAATTATGGAGTAAGATTCAAAAAAGAAAGTGTTTCAAATTCGATTTATAATTCTTTATAGAACTTAATGGATGTTAGTATTTTGTAGATTGCAAATTTAGACATTATACCATTATACAGAGGCATGTAATAGGCGATTATCATGAATTTATTAGCTTTATGTATTCTAGCTGTATTATTAATTTCTCGAAACGTACCATACAATTAATAAATTACATAGTTGTGTATCCGCATACGTGAAATATGCAACTTGTTGATGAATTATAAAGAGGTATCTAGTGAGTGTAATCAGTATAATTACAAGGAAAGGTTTACAATAATTAATGCTGGTGCTGTATAAAACTATGCAGTAATGTGTATAAAAGTAGAGCAAATTGTAACAGAAATGCAATTATTATTGGATCCGGGTACATATATCTTAAATTATATATATATATATATATATATATATATATATATATATATATATATATACGAGAAAATGTTTTAATTTATTAAATTTAATTAAATACTGTTCGCTTTATGAATTGATTCTTCTAAAAAAGTAGAATCTAATCCAACTAGGTCTAAGGAGAAAGAAATTAAATGAAATTCTAAATTAGCTTTGGAAGTAAGGTTTTCAAAGACATCACTGTATATACTAGCAATTTTATTTTTACGTTCTTTAAAAGTACTGTACTTTTGATAGGTTATACAATTTATTGTGTATAAATTAAAATATTTGCTACATTCTTAAATAATATTAATCTCACATATTCTTTAGTAATCAACACAGTATTAAGCGCGGTTTGTTAAGGTACTGACCAACTTCCAAAATTATAATTTCGAAGTAATTTCGAAAAGCTTATCAAAAAGATTTAAAATTAGACAATTTCAAATTGAGATTACCGAGCAAAGCCAAACTACCTCTTATAAATCAATTAATTAAACAGTCATAAATTAGAAAAACTCGGATATAAGAAGATAATTTGACTGCAGGTGAAACTCGAAATGAAACAAATGGGTTTAGACCTTTTTTTAGTACCTTTCAACATACTCCCCTTTAACTTCAACACAGTTGAACTAACGATATTAAAAGAGTGTCGTTATATAATTTTTGTAATAATGTTTCTCAAGATCCGCAAAATACTGTTCCCATGTTGAAATAAATTCTTCGGTTGACCGAAGCTTCTATCAGGCAAGGACGCACTAGGTTTGAATTGTGCTCTCGAAAGAGCATCAGCACTCATTGCATATCAGTCAAAATTGCAGATGTGTTCGAAAAAAGACTATATGCACACGCAATTTTTTATACGAATATCAACGGCGTACGCAATCGAGTTGCGGTAAAGAACACTTATACAGTAAATGCACTATAATTAATGAAGAAACTACTATCAAATAAAATAATGAATACGAAGACCGTTTTGCTTAATTTCCAGAACCCATCGGGTAGTCTGACTTTGTTCAGCAGTTTTACGATCAACAGTTGAGCGGCAATTCTGTTTAATGCGCACAAAGTGATATACTTTCATTTCTATATATAGTAGTTTCATTATATCCAAAAGATGGACGTATAGTTCACTCTCATCACTTTCTATTAATGCAAAGCCAAACTATCTGATGAGCTCTAAAAATTGAACGAAACAGTAATCGTAGTCATTGCTCTATTCGGTACTCAATTTTTTTTCATTTATTACGTTGTATTTGGTAATTGCTATTTATATATACGCGTTACTGTTTGCAGGGTTCAACACACGTTATATTCAATGCGTGCAAAATGGCATAAGCCCTTTCTCTTCTATACGTATAAATTTCATTTCTATCCGAAAGATGGACATATTATCGTCTTAAATACTTTATTTATAAATTAAATAGTTTCGTTTTCTACGGTCTAGATCGTCCGTAGTCATTTGGTGTATTCGACATTGTTATCTTCTGCTTTGATTTATTGAATTAATTTTCATATATCCTAAATTTATTTAAAGATATTGTTGTTAATTTCTTTTGAAGTTTATTTGTTTAGTATTATCGCCTCTTGTTTATAGTTATTTATAGTTTTATCAATTTAGTCCTTTCGATATTATTAAGGATTGTTAATTTTATTATCCTGTTATTGCTATACTATTATTGCTGTTTAGTATTTTATTTTATAAATTTATTTATTGTTTATACGCTTTGTATTTTAGGAATTAATATGACTGCAGAAAATTTGTATTACATAACACATGCATTTCTAGACGTGCATAGGTTTATTATTAAATGTACACAAAGCACAGATTAGCAATGCATAAAGATTTGTGCCCTTCTTTACCTTTATCCCAAACACCGATGCTTACATAATCGTTAACATGAATTACTTTACTGAGACGAACTGTTTTCTTTCCTGAAAACTTAGCAAAATGCTACCCATTATACATATTTTGAGAAAAGGAAATTTGAATTAAGTAAATATGTTTTTAAATGAATTTAAATCACTTCTTGATTCATAATAATGTATATAAGGTAATAAAAAGATACGGGTCTGTTTTTAATCGAAAAATGGCACGTTTAAAGCTTTAGAATATTGCACAAAATGCCTTAAATATGGAGTCATATTTTCATAATGCCCCTCTTGGCAGCCGCAATGTGGGACGATCTTTTTCTAGTTTTAGCAATACATTGGTCTACAATCGTACGCGTTCGCAATAATAATAATAAAAAAACAAATAATAAACATTCCTTTTTGTATTACAACATATTTATAATATAAATATGTTTTTGTATGATACAAGCAAAACAAAATTCCACTGTCACATTCTGTATAAAGTAGAAAATTAGTATGGCATGTCTACCTATATTCCTTTAGATAACTTTTACTTTCAACAATCTTCAGTAAGTTCTTAAGATAAGCCGCACATACGAGTATGTATTTGAAATCAAGGAATTGAAACAATGGCAAAACACACTACTAGCAAGACTAACATATTTATAATATAAATATGTTTTTGTGTGATACAAGCAAAACAAAATTCCACTGTCACATTGGGAAAATTAGTATGGCACATATGCCATACTATTTTTCTACTTTATATAGTAGTATAGTATTATAGTATATATATATATATATATATATATAGTATAGTATTCCTTTAGATAACTTTCTTTTACTTTCAACAATCTTCAGTAAGTTCTTAAGATAAGCCGCATATACGAGTATGTATTTGAAATCAAGGAATTGAAACAATGGCAAAACACACTACTAGCAAGACTTAAATCGTTTATTTTTTTCACTTTATAAACTTTAGAATATGTAACATAAGCGATTTATAAAAATAATTATATAAAGTTGTGCACTTAAATAATAAAGAATTCATAAATTTTGTGGTAAACTTAATGTATTCATAACATATTTTACATTAACCCGAGACATTTATAGAGGCATTGGCTTTTAAAATAGGCGTAAATGCTTCTTCTTCAGGCATTCCTCATATTGTTTTGTAAGAGAACTTATAAATACTATTTTAATTATAATTGTATGTTGTGCCAAGTTTATAAGTATGCACAAATAAACTTTAATAAATAGGTTATATATATATCTAATTTAAACAAGGCTACCAATAAAATAAATAGAGCATTTAAAATATGAACATAAATATGGTCGTTATTCTTCATTCCTTTAGATTTCTTATTATGTGTCTCAGTCCGGTAAACGCTTTAATAACGCATACAAAACTAGTGCATTGTCGTTAATGGAATCCGTCAAAATAATAAAAGGCGATCACGCACAGCTATGCGCATTAGAAGACAAACTTTGATTAATCAATCCATAAGACCCTATTCCAGTCATCCAGTGCCCAATTTTTGTGTTTTTCTGCCTATTGTTGTCAGTTTTACCTATTTCTCCGTCGAAATAAGGGTTTTCTTACAGCAATACGGCCGTGAAGATTTACGGCTTTTAATTTTCTTTTCATCGTAGTAACAGAAATTTTTCATGAGCGGACGCGATTCATTTCTGCGGCGATTTCGGCTACTGTCAGTATCCTATTTCGTTTACTCAGCATTTTTATAGGCTCATCGTCGACGTGAGATGTTATTCGCTTACAACCTGAATGTGCCGGATCTTTTAAACTGCCCGTGCGTTGATGTCGCTGAATGATATAACTAACGGTCGATTTATTAACATGTGTCTTTTTGGAAATTTGAACCACTGAATAACCTTCTTGATGAAAAGCAATAATTACAGAACGTTTTTCTAAACTTGTTGGTTTTCTTCCCGGCATTTTAAGAAATTCACATAAAAAATTCGGTCTTATCATTGATGTGCACGTTAGCAAGTTTATTTGAAAACTAATGCATATTTCGGTACCCAAGACTCTTTGGGATGAGGGCAGGTAAGTTTTTCAAGTTTTTTGTTTGCAATATTATCTGAAAAATAATTGTATTTATGGCGGTACGAATTATTCCAGGAATTACCGCAGTGAGTCATAAAATACGAGGGAGCGTTTTTATATTCGCGGAATGAGCGGGTTGTAGAGGGGTGAGTAGGCGCATTGGGGACGTGGCCTGTGCAGCCACTCATGATTAGTATAAATACGAAGTTTCATTGTTATTAGACAGTTAGTCTTTGAGCTATCGTCAACCAAGTAACATAATCAGGAGTGAAAAGTGAAATATGGAAAAAATCGAATATCGTGCCGTTATAAAGTTCCTTACCAGGCAAGGAAAATCAGTCGCGACCATAATGAATGAGATGTCATTGGTTTACGGCGACTCTTGTCCAGGAAAAACCATGGTGTACAAGTGGCATAGTTTATTTAAACAAGGAAGGGAATCCCTTGAAGACGACCCAAGGCCGGGCAGGAGCATTGAGGTGACCACGCCAGCACTTATCCAAAAAGTTGAACAAATTGTACGATCAAGAAACAACTCGCAGAAATGGTTGGAGTATCCGATACAACAATTTTTAAAATCCTACACGATCATCTCGGCATGTCTAAGGTCAGCGCAAGATGGGTGCCGAGAATGCTCACGCCGCCGCAAAAACAACAGCGCGTAGAGTGTTCGCGTGCATTTTTGGACCTCTGTAATGAAGACAAGGATGGTGTATTGAGTGGAATTGTTACTGGAGACGAAACTTGGGTTCATCATTATGAACCTGAGTCCAAACAAGACTCCTTGCAGTGGCATAAAAAGGACACAGCACCTCCCAAGATATTTAAAGTGTCACAATCAGCTGGGAAACTCATGGCAACGGTATTTTGGGACTCAGAAGCAATATTGTTGATTGATTATAAAGATAAAGGTGTTTCTATAACCGGAGAATATTACGCTTCAATATTAGAGCGACTAAAAGAAGCCATTAAAGAGAAAAGACGGGGAAAATTGACAAAAGCTGTTCTGCTTTTGCACAACAACGCGCCCGTCCACAAGAGCCGCGTTGCGTTAGCTGCCCTGCATAAGGTGGGCTTCGAAATTGTGAATCACCCACCCTACAGCCCAGACCTGGCCCCGAGTGATTATTACCTGTTTCCGAAAATGAAAAAAGAGCTGCGGCGTAAAAAATTTACTGCCGATGATGAAGTCAAGGAGGCAGTTTCGGCGTATTTTGCAGATAAAGAGAAATCATTTTTTTATGAGGGTATAAATAAATTAATTGAAAGATGTGAAAAATGTATCCGTCTTGCAGGTGAATATATTGAAAAAGAAAAATAATTTGTTTTTTTTATTTCCACCCCTTGTCCCCCATTCCGCGAATATAAAAACGCTCCCTCGTATAATAGTTGTTTGTAGGTGCTCTAATAGATTTCTGTGGCTGCAATTGGTTATAAATCTCATAAAGCACCTAATGTAAATATATTATTTATACTTAAACGCACGTATATTATTTTCTAGAAGGGTTTACTAAAATACACTAGCCGTCTGAACTAATATGGACGGTAGTCTACATATTATAAAGCGCATGCTTATGGCGCACACTTCGATTTGTCTTCTGTATTCGGAACTAAATTCTGGAGAAAAAGCATGAAATCACAATATATATTGCAAACGATCAGTAGAGAAGGAGGATATTAATCCGTATATGTTAGAAATAAAATAATCATTATCATTGTAACCTACGAGGGTAGTTTGACAAGAAGCGAGAATGGAAAAGAAAAACAAATTTTTTAAATACAAAATAATTCTTATTTTTCAATATATACTCCTAAAAGAGCAATACATTTATTAAAACGGTGCTCCAATGCCTTTATGCCATCTCTAAAATGCGATTCCGGAAGACTTGCAAAATACTCATTTACGAAGATGATAAGCTCGTCATTAGACGAAAATTTCTTTCCACCTAGTGCCATTTTCAATTTTGGAAAAAGGTGGAAGCCGGAAGGGGTTATATCCGGCGAATAAAGCGCATGCGCAACTAATTGGAAATGCAACTCGTGGATTTTGGACATCGCAACTGTGCTGGTATGCGAGGGACGGTTGTCTTGGTGAAACAGAATCTTTTTCTTTGCCATTTCTGGCCGTTTAGCACGAATCTCAACATTTAATTTTTGTAAAAGTTCTGCATAATATTGTCCGTTTAGTGTGGCACCTTTCTGAAGGTAATCAATGAGCAAAATGCCCTTTGAATCCCGAAAAATTGATGCCATCACCTTGTTTGCCGATAAAGTGGTTTTCGCTTTCTTTGGAGGTGCAGAACCACATTCTAACAATTGTTTCGACTGTTGTTTAGTTTCGGGTGTACTGTAGTGTATCCAAGTTTCATCGCAAGTAACAAATCGCCTACAAAAATCAACCGGATTGCGCTTATAAATGTCCAAACACTCATTGGAAATGCGCAAACGAGTGAACTTTTGATCAGTCGTAAGCAATCGTGGCACCTATCTTGCCGAAAGCTTGGATATGCCCGAAATGTGGTATACGCGTTCTATTGAAATGTTTACCATGTCTGCTATCTTTCTCACTTTGAGTCGTCGATCTTGCGTAATAATATTATGGATTTTTAAAATCATTTCCTTAGAAGTCACGATTTTGGGTGCGCCAGAGCGCGTTTCATCAACACGGCTTGTTCTACCACGTTTAAATTCATTTACCCATCTACTTATTGTGGCGGATGATGGAGCAGATTCACCTAATATTTCCCGTAACTCATCTCTTATTTCGATAGCTTTCATACCCTTAATTGCGAAGTATTTAATCACCGCACGATACTCTGCTTTTTCCATTTTAACAAAACGACGTGTTGCTTCTTTTTCAATCGGCTGTCAAAAACAAACTAATCAACCGATTTATCCAAATATCGGAATGTAAACATATAAATAGGCAACCTAAATTACAGTGCATTCGTTTTACCAATTAGAGCGCCACCTATGTGTCATTAGGCTTATCTGTTATTAGTAGTTATTTAAACCTACCATAACGTCAAATAATGCATCTCCCTTCATAAACACTGATTGTGAGTATAATTTTAAATGCGTACTAATTAATTTTCATAATCGAATTGTCTGAGAAATTAGAACGGTTTAGCTCTTTAAGTTTTATTATAATCAACTTTGAGTTTAATTCAGTAAGAACATTATCGATTCTATTTTTGCTGAAACCAGAAATGCGAGAATAAAGTTCGTACGTCTGGACGTAACCTCTTTGAAAATATTTATGTAGATTTCAGTTTCGAAGTAATTTGCAAAAAGATTCGTGGGAACGGAGTCAACTGATTTTCCGTTGTAATTCCTTCTTATTGTTCAAAGACTTTTCCACGAATTCGAAAATAATTTCGAAACGCAAGCGGAAATTAATCTCTCAAGCAAAATTTTTATATCGCCAGCACCGCTTAATTTCAAAAGAAGAAGTTTTCTAAGTATTTTGTAATGTCAGGGCTTACTTATTTCCGAAAAGAATAGAACAGAAAATGATATCTGTGTTACTGCAATTTCTATTTCAAGTTCCAATCATTTTATCTCAAATGCATATTATATACTTTAATTGAATTTGTTTAAATATGAAGCCAAAATTCCAGTGAAATTCCAATGTATTATATAATTTATAACATACGAGGGTAACTTCATAAGTTCTGAGATATAACTCTATTAATACACGTATGACAAAAATTGTTCCAAATGTGTTCGAAATTTATACCTTTTAATAGCAATACACCATTGATATCAATATTTCCACTTTTTAAATACATGTAACTAGGCTTCTGAAAACAAGTCCTCAAAAATTGTTATAATTTCAAAATAAATATTTTCTTCGGTGAAAAATCTTCTACCCCGTCGATATTTTTTTAATTAAAGAAGAAGCAGAAGTCACATATAGCCAAACCTACATCAACAACAAACCAACATCCAACTACATTGCAAGATTTTAATACCTTTTTCCTTCACAAAATCTTGCCCGGTTTTAGACCTGTATGTATACGTTTTATCACAATGGAGTTCTCTTGTTCCCGTTTATGTCGTTTTGGAATAGTTATCTCAAATAGAGGATTGAAAACGTATTTGCCTGTCATACAAATTATTATTATACGAATATATATGTCCCTCACATATTTGCCAATACTGGGTGCGACTTGATATGATCACAAGATTGCTCATGGAATTTTACAGTCCGTGTAAGCCCATTGTTGCCTCTGTCCAGTTCAGCCGAGCTTCCATCGCCGTACTCGAGATACTTTTCATTGTCCCTATAATGAACAAGTAAACACATCTTAGTATTTTTCTTAATTTTGTTACCACTGTAGGTTGCAATACCTTCACCCACCACACCATAACTGAAAGTTGATTTCATCACCCCTGTATACAGCATGCTTTCTATTGATTCTGTTGATATTGGTTCTGGGGAAGTTTTAAATCCAGAGTTACCCCGAGATACTTTACCTGTTCCGAAATTGTCAACTCTATACCTTGGAATCATAGAGGTCCTAATCCCTCTAGTTTCCTCCAGGGTGTCAACAAACCATAATATAATAATATTTTTTTTAATTCCTTTAAATTTTCCTTTAATATTTTATGATGCGATATCCTATTTGATATTTATATAAAATAAGTTTAAACATTTACTTATAAATTATTATTATAATACCAATACTAAACTTCCTTCAACGAGGCATTTGGTCTCTTTATACGTTTTAATGCAACACAATTAAAAAGGATTTAAAATAAAGGATATCATAACTGGTTACTAGACTACTAGAAACCTCAGAAAAAATTCGCAGAAATGAAAAAGCTGCCATAAATAATTTCACTGTTTTTATACTGAAGGAAACATCAATAAATCATATGTATATATACATATTTTTATGTTTATATATTATCCTACACTCTGTTGGATAATAAGTACTATAATTATTCTTGTCATTTTAAAAAAAAAATTTATTAAAAAGTATTTGACATTTTAAATTTTAACTATCCATTGTAACTATAAAATGTAGCAAAAATATACACAGAAGTGCATTTTTATTTGTAAAAATATATGTTAATTTTCATTAGGACTTCTCAGACACTGTTTAATTTTTTTAAAATATGTCTAATTTTTATTTATTTATTATTATTTCACTAACACTTTTTTTTAATTTCTGATAAGAAACTACCGTAATTCTGTAAATAATAATATTTTAATTATCAACGAAATATTGTGTTTTTAATAATCTCATATTTATAAAAACAAAAGATCTGGCAGGAGTTACGTTCACATTCTACTTTTAAAAACACTTCTACTAAAATTTGTTGTTTTTATGAAAACAAAAAACTGAATGAATTTAGATTCCACAGAATCGATTTGTATTTTTAACAACTTTTATTTGCGTTATCACTTGAAACAATTCAGAGCATGCATTGTGGGCGGCGAATGAATCTTGTAAATTATAAACCATCGCATAGTAGAACTCCCTCCCAAAATAAACAATAGTACAACCGCAAATAGTTTGTTCAGGTGTTGCTGGATAGTATTTCTGGTAGGTACTTAACATTTAGTATACAGGTATGTGACACAATCGCCCGTACAGAGTAGGGTAAACAGTTTTAATTTCTTCCAAGTCATTATCGCTTTATATTTTTTCAACGCGAACAAAAATCCATTCGAAGTTTTTCACGAGAATGTGCCACGCCACGCATGAACGGCATTGGCAGGGTTCACATTTGGTGTTTACTTCGAGCGAGAATAAACATTTCCTTTTCTGATAATCGAACGATATCTATTTTTAACTCCCCCAAATGCAGTCGACGGGTTTTCTAAGAGAGAGACGAACAAGTGTGTACATACACGCTTGTCTGAATTTATAGGTAAGCGTTGTAACTTGAAAGTAATGGATGCTGTGACATTTGTATACCACGCTCGATTGAACGAAATTTTTATTTTCCGCATCACTCGAAAATCATCTGTGTAAAGTGACGAAATTTGCAATATTAGTATTTCCAAGTATAATATCTTCTCAGATTGATAAATAAATTCCGTCGAAATATTATATGTTTATATATATATAGTTATTCCTTACTTGAGGTATTTATTAGAACGTCTATTTACAAACAAACAAACAAATGGTGTTTACTATTGAGGAATTAAGCCATTTTTATGTAGTAAATGTGTATTTAATATGCCTACTCCAAACTTTAAACATATCCATATTAGTAATGTTACCTCTAGTTGTGAGTAATTTATGTTCTTAAGTACTTGTCTATACAGTCAGTTACAAAATCGAATGTTGAATATCATCAAATGTTACGTGCTCGTAATACCGTTCCTAAGTCAACCATTTTTATGACCAAACCGCGTATGCAAGTTTTAATTCAATATATCTGCATTTCTTTCATCCATCGATCCTTTTATATTTGAGTTTTTTTATTCACTTAACGTTGGAAAAGATATCGACCAACTCAGTCGCTTGTAGACCTGATTAGCGAAAAGGTTACACTGCAGATTATTCTATATTTTTTTGGTACCTTATTTTATCGATAACATTTGTACATTGGATTTTTTTTGCCTCAATAATTTTTATTATATCGTCAATGATTTTAATGTAAATAATTAAATATTATATAGTGGTATTTTATTAGTAATAAATAGTAAACCTTCATTAATTTTAACGTAGTAATTCAATATAATGTTGAGTAAGCAATTTCTTCTTAATTCATGGCTATTGTAGCTAATTTATGTGAACCATAGGTTAGAAATCAACTATAGTGATATACGTAATATTATTATAGTTGATTTCGAACCTCGCTGTTATAATTACACTCTCCTTTATTTTACGTAATTATACAGTTTGTTTATGAATGTTTGGTTTCACCACCAAGATAATAGTTCGTTTTGGCCAAACCGTGACCATCTTTATTAGTTTTGAATCCACCTCTGCATCACAAGGCCGGGGGGGATTCTGAGATAGGTTAGAGAGGGGTACAAACTCTCTTGATTGTATTATATTCTAATTTTGTTTATTTACTTGTTTACTCTCTAAACATCACAATGTGACACATTTGACTATAACACAGCATATTTCCTTCTATTTAACATTAAAATACATAAATAAGTGCAATGAGGATAGCCATGCAGATGTAATTTGATACTGAAGTACATTACGAAAATATAAAGAGAATTTGAAGAAATGCCGGATATAATGGAAGAGTACCGCGTAAATATATGTTCTATGCTTTACAATAAATAAGTATTAACAACACTCAATGAAAGGTCTTTTACGTGATACTCTTCCGTTATAATCAGTTTTTCTTTTTTGAAATTTTGTTTACAGTTTCTTAATTTACTTTCCCTCCACTATCAAATATCTCCACGCCTACCTTTAGTGCACTTATCCGTGAATTTTAACTCATAGACTCATTGTACTTTTAACAGCTCTCTAATCGCGCTCATTTAGAATCTTTGGACGCCTATCTCGGTACAATTTTAACAGTTTAAGATATTTTGAATAATTTTGTCAGTCTGTACTGCAGAACTCGTTATTTCGATAAATTTGAACATGGCTATTTGACCTAAGAATGTTTTTCTTTCGTTAGTGTTGTTAACTCGCGTATCAATTGCTTATTTTTCACAAATATGAGATACTATGAAGAGGATTCACCGAAGCAGTTATTTCACCTGTCTAATTTAAAGCGAGCAGATTGATGTGAACAATAAGTTAATATTCCATTTTAAATATATTTTGTTTCAGGGATTTTTTTATAATAATAGTAATTCTTAATTAGTGCGCTCAAAATATCTAATGCAACAGTACTATTTACACCATATAATGAAATGCTAGAGAAGTCGTGTGCAAAAACAAAACTCGCACTGAAAATGATATGAATAACTATTAATAGCGTCTCTATGTGTGACGCTTAAAGCTGTTTGTATGCGAATGGTAAAAATGACGATGTAAAGACTAATCAAACCGACATTGTCGATGTACATACGTAAACACACACAAATTTCCTTGCAAATGTCAACACTTATCTCGTTAGGGTTCATGAACAGGGCACAATTGTTTTGCCGAACTAATTGTGGTGTTCGATTTTTTTTCCTAATAATATGATTAATTTTTATTATGTAACCTAGTATATAAAATACTGATAACAGAAAGAGGTTTCTTATTCGGTATTTATTATAAAAGATAAGATTGACTGCATTAGTATTTATCCCAGAGTAAAAGAAGATAGTTACACTTATTAATTTATTGGGTTGGCAACTAAGTACTTTCGGTTTTGTAGTATAAAATAAAACACTTTTTTTTTAACAAAGAATAGTTTTTAATCATTTATATATTTTCCATTTTGCTCAATGACCTTTTGCCATCTTTCTTTCAGCTGCAAGATTCCGCGCTCATAAAATTTCTGGTCCTTATCAGCAAAAAACTGAACCAGGTGCGAGTGAAGGTCATCGTCATTTGTGAAAGTTTTACTATTCAAAGAATTCTGCAAACTTCGAAATAAATGGTAGTCAGATGGTGCTAGATCAGGGCTGTATGGGGGATGTAGCATCACTTCCCAGCCAAGCTCCAATAGTTTCCCACGAGTTGCCAAAGATGTGTGAGGCCTTGCATTATCTTGGTGGAAAACTACACCTTTCCGATTTGACAATTCTGGCCGTTTTTCTTTGATTGCTTCATCCAGTTTTATTAATTGTTGACAGTAAACATCAGAATTGATCGTTTGGTTCCTTGGAAGCAGCTCAAAAAACACAACACCTTTGTAATCCCACCAAACTGACAGCATGATCTTTTTTGGATGCAATTCAGCTTTCGATGTGGTTTGAACTGGTTTATCGTGTTTGTTCCATGATCGTTTTCGAACTATGTTACTGTATAAGACCCATTTTTCATCTCCAGTGATGATTCTTTTTAAGAAAGGGTCGGTTTCATTTCGTCTAAGGTGCATATCGCAAAAGCTGATTCTTTGTGTTAAATGAATTTCTTTCAATTCGCGAGGTACCCAAATATCAAGCTTCTTAACTAGCCCAAAACATTTTAAATGTTTTTCAATTGTTGTGTGCGATACATGTAGCCTCTCCGCAACCTCTCAAACAGTTATATGATGATCCTCTTCAATTATGACTTTGATTTGGTCATCATCAACTTCAGTAGGCCGACCAGAACGTTGCTCATCTTTGAGGGAAAAATCTCCAGAACGGAATTTTTTATACCAATTCTGACACGTGCGCTCTGTTAAGCAATTAGCACCATAAACTTCACATATCTCTTTGTGAGCCGCAGCAGCTTTCTTTCCTTTACGGAAATAAAATAGTAAAATATGTCAAAAATGTTCGTTTCTGCACTCCATTTAAAATTAACCCACAACTAATAGCTTTAATAAAAATCACGCATTACTTGCTTCTGAAGTTACGTCAATGTGACTAGTATCACGCGACAAACGATAAAGTACAGCACTAATATACGTTATACAAAAAATAAAGCAACGCTCTCTATCAGTAAAATCCGAAAGTACTTAGTTGCCAACCCAATATATAAAATTTTTCTAAAATTCTTTTGCTGATCAATTTAATTTTTGTATGAATAATAAAAATTTAATTATATACATACGCAGACAGATTGATGTATAAGGTCTCCAAGTTTATTAAATAAGAATAGGAAAATAGAAATTATTATAATTAAATCAGTCTCAAAATGCAGTAAATTTATAATTATTTAATTCACAAAATCACCATTTAGTGCAACACATTTCTCCAAACACATAATCCATTTCTTCATTCTGTCAATGAAAAGCTTTCTTGTTTACTGTTGATTCAATTACGAACAGCAGTCCAAACTTCAGTGTCTAATAAATAAAGTTGATCTTTCAATACCTCCTTTATTTTTGAGGCCAACTGAGGGTGGTTCGTCAGGACTGGACGAAGTGTGCGAAACAATTATGAATTTCAGCTCGTCACTCTCTTTATGCTTTCGTTGCTGCAATGCGGTCTGACGTTGGCGTGGTACACCAAAAAAAGGTGTTATTTCAACCTTACTCTACGGATGTAATTCTTTAGTGGTTGTAAAGTTTTGCAGTATCTTGTTGAATTAATCGTTAATCGCTTCGGCAAATATTCGGTACAAATTACTCCCTTTGTAACTCAGAAAATGATAAGCATGACCCTCTGCGCTGACGGAACCTTTCAAATTTTCTTATACGTAGAGAATCAGAACGACGATATTCCATTTACAGCCGCTTATTGCATTAAACAGCTTTCAAACGCCTCTAAATTTCCAGTGTCATCACAGATCGATATTTGGTACGCATCTCAAAATCTCGAAATCAAATTCGTGATAAATGACATTGTTACTCAATGATGGTACGCAGGCAAATGAAATTTCGCAGATGCTAGAAATATTACCGTTTGCTGGTTGGAATTTACTTCCATCTCCACTACTCACACAATGGCGTTGTTGAGGCCTTATATACCAAATTAATAATCAACAAAGTAATAATTGCAAATATAGGGAATATATAATTGCTATAGTTGCAAGCAAGCCGTGAAGTAAATTTATGGTAAAAAGAATTAAATACATTCCCGCGTTATGAATGTATTTGTTTCGTACATCCCCCTAGTACTTCATTATATGTTTATGAAGGCTTCTTTGAATCATGTGATCAATTTTTTTACCGTATAAACATATTTCAGTAATTGGCGTGTTTAATGAACTTTACTTTTTAGATATTAATGTACAATTAGCTTCAAAATAAGTATCAGTAGAAAGAAATGCAGCAAGGTGCACCACAATAATATGGGTTGCTGAAGTCCGCATACCGAGGGATGCGAACTCTATATTCTCTATACAATTTTAAATTCATTCATTGTTTTGTTGGGGTCTAGAGTTCAATATATATATATATATATATATATATATATATATATATATATATATATATATATATATATATATATATATATATATAGAGCAGCAGATAAAACCTACGTCGATGTTTGTTTTTACAAAATATTTTTTAGCATCGAACTAGTTCTTCAAGCCTATTTGCCTATTATTCTCTTAATTAGTATATTAATCGAATTATTGCTGTCATAATAAAAAATCTAAAGAAAGGTGAACATACTAAATTATATCTATGAAATTAGATCTCCATTGGTCTTGACGAATTTTTGCAGTACATGTGACACTTAGAAGAGTCTACTACGAGAATCCGTCACTACTAATGAAAGACAACGGTCTCATACCGGCGAACCGAAATTATGTATATATATGTATATATATCGTTTTCGAAAAACGACAATGCTGATAGCAGATCTTGACAAATCTGACGGTATGGAGACATATAAATGTCGAAAGAAACTACGACAACAGGCCGAAACCTGCAAAAAGATTGTGCAATAAGAGGCAACCGTGAAAACCTGGAAACGATATTGAAAATTTAAATAGCCTCTTGTAAACGTATAGCCTACTCGAAAATAATACCAATGTTTTTCACACTCATAGACGAGTCTGACCTTCCGTCGGTCAAATCATCCTCCTATGAGTACATTATATAATATGATAAATTGAACGAAACAGTTTTGCCAATCTAGGTGTACGAGTTTTGGTATGAGCATAGCTTTTAGATTTATTAGAAACTCGTATTTTTTAGTTGCTACTCTATTTGTGTTGATGTTCTTTCTTAATATAAATACATATGTACATATATTTTTTTATATGTACTCTACAAATTTTGATATGCATAAATGTGTTTTCAATATATACATTTTTAAGAGCGAACTGCACAACTGTGAATATTTGTATCTTTTTGTTTAAATATTATCAAAATCGATGAGTTAACAAATAAACCTTTTTACATTTTTACGCACTTAGGAGTTTGAAATTTCAAATATTTTTGATTCGGATAAATAACTTTAAGTTCATCAAAATATGTGCGATATATATTCGTACTTGATGTAATTAATATGTTGACATTTAAAAGAGGATATAAATTCTAAACGTATTTCATGTAATAAAAATCTTATTTTACATATAATTTTTTAATTAATATTTATGTAGCTTTCTAAAAAAGAATATTTACCAAAACATCAGTAAATGCGTACACGATTTTAAATAACTTCTGACTTAGAAGTGCTATGAATATCTATACATATGTACATACTTATGTATGTGTATGTATGAATATTGTCTGATGTTTTGAAATATCTGATATCAGTAAATCGTTGACGGTTCTGAGTCATTTATCAGTTGTTTCACACGAAATTTATGACGGTGTGTTTATAATGGACAGTGTACTTAAATGCAACCTTGAGTATGTATTTATTTCTGTGTTTTATCTTAACTTGCTTCGATAAGGCTGATGACTGATCACTAATAAATCAATTCATGTTTTCAGTAAACACTTCCATGCATAGATGTATCTAATACATCTAATGTCCTCATGTAACTGCATTAGATATTCATTACTCATTACTATCATATTTTATTTAAACGTTGATCGTTAGAATAGATAGAAAATACATCTTGTCTATACTAACGTGTCGCGCAGAAAGGTTAAAATTGTAAAATATATAAATCACGTATTAAGAAAGTATTACTTATGTAATACAATCCTTATAAGATTACAAGCTAGGGCATCGTTATTAACTCTTAGTGAATGTATTATCTAACATTGCAAAATAGTAGGTATAGTATTATATTATTGCAAGTAGCACCCCGTGAATGTTGAAAATCATGAAATGTGAAAATCTAATTACGATGGAGAAAACTTGTTTTCATTTAACAACGGTAAAAAAACACCAATGACAATATTAAAACTTATTTCAAACTACACGAAACTTTGGTAAATATTCTAATAAAGAATGTCGCAAAAATTTTCTTGCACTTCATTCCATGACGTATTTCTTCATTGTAGGGCATAAATTTGCAACGAATTCTGTAAACTCTCTTGATACACTGCTCAATACAATTATAGGATATACAAGGGTAGCCATCTATATTTCGGGAATAGCAAATAAAAAAATTTTATTATCGAAAATAGTTTTATTGCTTTTCCTTAAAAATCAATGCACTTTTGCATTCGTTTAAAGCAATCCGAAAAGCATTGTTGCCACTGGCGGTATCTCCAAAATATGGGTTTTGAATGCCTCTTCCGGCGTAGAAAACCGTTGACCACGAAGTTTATTCTTCAAGTGTGGGAACAAAATGATCACAGGGTGCTAGATCAGGACTATGCGGCGGATGGTTCATCAAATCAATGTTTTGCCCGGTCAAATATTCAATTGTCTGAACCGACCTGTGAGAGCTCGCATTGTCATGGTGGAGAATGATCTGTCGTTTTCGGTTTGTTTTCCTTATTTCTTCAAAAACTTTTGGCAATCAAATAATTATATGCCATTCAGAATTGACCGTTCTACAACTCTCTAAAGGCATGGTTGCAACGTGACGACTTTATAAATGTTCTTTGAAGCAACGCCATTGTATTTTTTCTGCATTTCTTGGCACCAATCGACGCGAGTCCTTTTTTGAGCGGTTGTCAAATTATGTGGTACCCAACATGAACATAGTTTCTTAACGGCTAAATGTTTGTGCAGGATCTTATGCATGCTGATGTTACTGATACCTAGAGATGCCTCGATCTCACGGTATGTCACACAACGGTCTTCCATTATCACTTCAGACACTACATTAATATTTTCCGACACAACATTTTTGGGACGACCTTCACGAAGTTCATCGTCCAAAGAACGCCGCCCACGTTTGAATTCACTATACCAACGATACACTGTAATTTTCGATGGTGCTTCATCACCATCTAAAGAAAGTTATGCGAAATAATTGCACGAAAATGGTCCCGAGTTAATTCCATTTTTTCGCTGACATAGAATTTTCAAGTTACTGTCAACAATGGAAATACCGACCAGATAATAAAAGTGTCAAGATAAATATAAATTTGTCAAAAATGACTAACTTCACGATGCAATCATCAGATCGGAGGCAACACTAACAGTGTTGCCAGTTCCCGAAATATAAAGGGCTACCTTCGTACATATATAAATATATGTGATAATAATAGTAGTGCCGATTAATATAATACAAATATTTATTTCAATAAACTAGTTCCAAACTAAAGACGATATAGACGTGCGTAGTGTATAAAAGCGCGCTACTACACGCGCCTTGATCAGTATCAAAAAGTTAATGTATGTAATTAGTAATGAAGATTTTCAATGTTGAATGTCGTCCAAAATGGAAACACATTACGATTGGTCAGAGATAGAGGTTTTGAAGGGTCATAGGTCAATTGGAAAGCGGGCGAACAAGAAGTGTTAGGAGTTAGCCAAAGCGTAATTCCTGTATTTTAGAATCGCTTTTTGAAAGCTGGAGGTGCTTAAGGAATGCAGTGGCAAAAATCTGTCAACATCAGCAACACCCAAAGACGATCGATAGCTATCGTAACTGAAATCATGCCTTTAATGCAACCCATATTCAAAATGATTTTACTACTGCTATTCGAAGACTTCTGTCAAAGCAAACACTAAGAAACCATTTACATATGGGCACGAAGACTAGTGGTTTGTGTTCCTCTTATTTCAGAGCATAAAAGCCTGCAAATGTAGATATCAGTTGTGCCATAATGAATGGAGTCAAATACTATTCAATGACGAGTTTAGATTTACGGTGCAGTGAGTGCATTAGCGTATTTTGATTTAACGTAAATTCGGTACATGCAATAACCTATAGTTCTCCCTAGAAACTGCTCAATATGATGATAATGGCGTAATAAGATGGGCTATAATAAGTACTAAGAGGACCTTTATTTCATAGAAAATGGAGCTCTCACTACCCAAAAATATCTGAATGTGATTCTGCGACTCATTGTTCTTCCGTATGCAGAGAAGAATTAAATTTATGGACAATAATGTTCGTTCCTATCGAACAAACAGCGTAAAAAAACCGGATTGATGAAATTGGTATAAAAAGAGTGGGATAACCAACCAATTTCCCAAATGATAATCCAATAGATCTTAGGAAATGTTGCCTATTGCTGAGATGTTGCGGAGAAACGTATTGATGCATCCAAGAACACTGCAGGTATTACGAATTGCAGTCAGTGAGAAGTGGAATATGATTTCACAAACGTATTTCTACCCCCAAGAATACTTCAGATATTACGAATTGTAATTTGGAAAAAATAAAATTTAATTTCACATTATCAATCTCTACTTTTTTTTCGATAAATTAATGCAATAAAACTTGTCCAAATAAGCATTGGGTACATTTGAAACGAGTTTTATAGCGCAATAAAAACATTCATAATACCTGGAGCTGTTAAAACTTCTCTGAAACATCAAAAATGAACATTTGAATGTTTTAAATAAACACGATCAAAGACTGTTATAAGTCTAGTGAGTTTAAATTCAAGTATAAGTGAACCGAAAGTGGAATCGTGTACTAAACAGAAAGTACATAAAGACAATTTGAGAAATGCCGGATCTAGCGGAAGAATATAGGATAAAAAGCCTTTCATTAGCGATGCTAATATTGTATATCATGAAAGCAGATTGATGATAAGGTGGAAATCTAGAATTGCGAATGGAGTGAATAATTTGGTATTTTTTGAGCATACTATGGATCTATGAGTATATTTTAATATCCTGAAACAATTATTATTAGAAAATGAATAGATTTTCCAGCATGATCTAAATCAGAAATATACAGCTAAAGATGTACAAAAATAGTTACCTTACAATGGACGCTCTCCGTTTCAACCGCTGTATTTACATTCGAGTGAACAAGGGCTATCTTGTAAAAAAATTAGAAACCGCAATAGAACAAATGATTATTAAGGAAAAGATTATTGGAAGAAAATTTTTGCCAATTTTACAAAAAAATATATTTTCAGGGAGTCGACTATCATCAGCTTCAGTGAAGTATATTTGCAGCGAATAATAACAATACCTACTGTCGTATCTTTAAGAGCAGTAAATATCCAAAAACTTATCCAAGATTAACCTAAAAGTCATTAGCATGTTTGCATTATACACCGTTAGTGATCGCAATAGAACTATTACCAAAATATTTTATCGTTATGCACTTCTTTAAATATCTTCAACAAAAAAATATTATTACATTATAAATATAAGTATTCATATATTCCTTAAACACAAATCTAATCAATAAGAAGTATTTAACACATTAGTATGGAGGATTGTTTATTTTTTTTCACATTTTTAAAATGTCTTCTTAAATATCTTCAACAAAAAAATATTATTACATTATAAATATAAGTATATATTCCCTAAACACAAATCTAATAAATAAGAAGTATTTAACACATTAGTATGGAGGATTGTTTATTTTTTTTCACATTTTTAAAATGTCTTCTTAAATACCGTAGTGCAGTATGTAGTAAAGACAAAAAGTCACGATAATACTAATGTTAAATTGCTTGCCCCAATTCTATACTCAAGCATAATGTTCGACAACAGACTATAATTGCGCCGCTATCTTACTTTTTAACAGATCAGCAGTGACTTTTCCTTATTGGAAAACAACATGCATTTATTCTACCTTCAATGTACTTGTTTGTATTAACGAAATTGAACAAAAATTAAATAAATTGATTCTTTATATAATAAAAATTAAAATTACAATTCATTAAACTTATTCCTAATATACTTATATATGATATTAATTATACTTCATTTCATCGAAGAAACTACCGTTCGCGGCGATTACAGCTTTTCTTATTCGGGGCATTCTTTCTATTAATTTTCTTATTACATCTGGTGTAATGTTATTCCATTCTTTTTGTATAATATTCAAAAGTTTTTTCTTCGATGTTGGACATTCCTTTCTAACTCTTCTATCGAGTTCATCCCATAATAATTCAATGGAGTTAAGGTCTGGACTCTAAGGCGGCCATGTCAATACTTTCAAAATATTTTCATTTTTCTCCGCCTCTAGGTAGTTCTTACAGACGATTTTTACAACGACGTGTGGTTCGGGTCATTATCATGCATAAATTTAAAATTATTACCAATTGATCGCAGGACTGACGGTAAAACGTGATTTTCCAAAATTTCTCGGTAATTCTCCTCTCTCATAATACCATCTATTTTTATCTCCCATTCCGGTTACTGAAAAACAGCTCCAGACTACAACAGAACTACCCCCATGTTTCACCGTTGGAGTTGTGCAATCTGGCAACATTTTTTCTTCCGCCGATCGTCTGACGAAAATTCTTCTCTTTTGCCCGAACACTTCAAATTTCGATTCGTCACTCCACAATACGTTCTTTCACTCATCGATTGTTGAATTACGGTGGAACCTATTGAAGTCGTTTCTGCTTATTTCCACGTCGTAATAATGGTTTCCGTGAGGCAACGCGACTGTATAAATTTACTTCCACTAATCGTCGTTTCACTGTACTCACAGAAATTTTTTAGCATGGCCCTGATTAATTTCGGCTGTTATTTCAGGTGCCGCTAATTTTCTATTTCTTTTGCTAATTAATTTAATTCTTTCGTCGTCAGCTTTGGAAGTACCTCTCAATGGTCCCGGTACGATCTTCCAGACTGCCAGATGCTTGAAACCGACGAATTGTGAGATTCACTGCCGATTTTTTTACTTTTAATTTTTCGCCAATACCGCGAACTGAATACTTCTAACGATGCAAAGTAGGTATCGCTGATCATGTTCCACTATCAAGCGGCTTTCCCCGTGGCATTTTGTAACCAGAAATTACGCTATTCGCTTACAAAATAGACAGCTTCACACAAGCACGTTCAGTAATCTACTGATGGGCACAAGGAGGTAGTAATAGGGTAACCGACTCATTTCAGGTAAATTTCTAGACTTTAGTCCCTTCTTAATGACCGTTCCACTAATCCTGATTATATATAGTTGAAATTATCGTAGAATGCTATTGAGATGCAATATCAGGTAATTATAGTTCTGATCGATAAAATTGTTTCTATCAAATTATTTGGAGAATAAAAGTACAATACCTGTTTGAATTATAAACCTTCTTAAGAATAAGGTATATTAATGCTATCACTATTTATTGGCATTAATATAATTTTTATGATCGTTATATAAAATTTAATCAAGTGTCCGTACTTCCATGAGCGGGAGTGTATATATAATAATGTACAGTTGGGATTAATTTAAATCTATAAATGTAGATACATCTATATATAAACTTATTTTAAACCGAGAATAACATTGCATTAACATTACTTGAAAATATTGCTGTAAGATTATGTTATTTTCATTTGATGATATAAAATCGTTTGCCAGACAAGGCAAGTAACTATAAATTCCAAAGAAAATAAATTTAGTTTACTAACTCAATTAATATTAAAAATACTAAAATGTAAATAGAAAATACGAGCTAGCCTAAATTATTTTAATTTTGTCAGAATAATACAGTCATTTACACACGAAAATGTACGGCATAAAAATTTAAAAAAATTAACAAATAAGTAAAACATGCACTTTCTTAAAATTTATACAAATAACATTTTTCAGAAATATATCAAAATACAAAATACATCGCCGTTATTATTAGTTATTATGTGACATCTTTGTACAAAAATATTCACCAACTTCCTTGCATAGCCTGGAGAAAGTTCCAAATTTTCAGTAAAGTCCTTCTAAAATAATTAACACCGCTCAACTCCATTTCTCGTAGTTTTTACCTTATCAATCCTACACATTTTCTATTGCTTTGTACTCCGATTCTGTGAGAGTCGCTCCATGGCGAATATATCCACTATAGAGTGTCCCCTACACTGGTATTTTTTCCGCTGGATACACATGCGGCGCCGACATTTAGTTCGAATAGTGATCTTTCTTTAGTGTCAAGTCGTTGTTTGACCCACAAAGCATTTCAGCAGATATCAGTAAACCTTTTTCATAGAAATCGATCAACTTGAGTCCAGTCAAACTTCCAGTGAATACGATCAATTTTCTAAAACCATGAGCAGAGAAGAAACCGTTGACATTCAACTTTAGTGAATGTTTGACTATCTTTCGAACTACTACTTCCCCTTTTTAAACTTGTTGTCTATAAGTATGATAGTAGTAGTAAATTCCCTTCCAAAAAATTAATTTATTTTATTCAAAGTAATTGCCTTCGGCTTCAACACAACGTTTTGCATGGTTAATTAACACGTCGAATGAATTTTTAAGTTTACTTTAGAGATCGCTGTCGACGCCTTTTTAATGGCTTCGATGTGAACATAACGCTGTCAATTCATCTGCAAATGTAGTTTGGAAAATAAATAAAAATCATAGGGAGGGGGGGGGGGCAAGTCTGGTAAATACGGTGAATGGTTGATAGTTAAAATGTCATTTATAGTTAGAAAATTAGTTGATAAGCGGCGCGCGATGAGATGGTGCGTTCATGTAACAAACGCCAGCTACCATTTCATATTGAGGGCGCACACAAAGAATACACGCAAAAAGACACTTCATAACACCAGGATAATATACAGCATTGATTTCTTGACTAGTTGTTACAAACTCTTTGTGCACTAGGTATTTTGAATCATAAAAACAAATCAATATTGTCTTCACTTTTGACTTCTCCAAACGGCTTTTTTTCGATCTTTCTTCGCATGGATGCATCCATTCAGAGCTTTGAAGCTTGATCTCTGGACCATATTGAAAACACCACGTCCCGTCGCCAGTTACAATAGAATATCTGAAGTTTTCGTCCTTTTTTAAATCTTTAATCAAGTCTGTACAATGCTGAATTCAGTTACCTTGTGTAGTACAAACTTTGCACAAATCTTTCTCAGCCCTAAATGCTGTGTCAAAATGCGATGCTTTGAATCTTTGGAAATATTTAATTAAAGGATTTCGACTCATTTCCGATAAATTTACGCACAAGTTCGATGTTATTTTCCGTACCCACAGACTTTTTTGCACCAGGATGTTCGACGTCATTTATGTCCGTACGACCGTCTTTAAATCGTTTATACCACCCATAAACATTAGTACGTCATAAACACACATCACCATACACTTGTTTCATCAAATTAGACGTTTCAGTAAACGATTTACCGAGCTTAAAGCAAAACTTGATATTTGCCCTTTGTTTTAATTAGCGCATTAAGCGCAATTTCTGTGCTTCTAATGATGCAAATGTCGTGATATTTTGACGTATGTACATTCGTGAAAGATTTACCTTACTGACGCATATTTTTTTTAATAGATGGCGCCACTAAGAATTACTATTTTAAGAAAAGTTCCGTTTTCTCTGCGGCAGACTGTGTCTCATCAACAACTGTTGACAATATTTTGAATTATAGGATGGAAAATAATTTTTTTATATTTATACAATACTTTACCATGTAGATTGTGTACTACGCGAACAGACTCTGTGTGTTTTGGATATGTTGTCTATTGAATACTTATCACCCTATTCTCAGGTAAATATACTTTAATTATTCAAGGAATGCATAAACTTTAGTGTAGTATATGAATACATAATTATGTAAAGACAATAAATTTTTATTCCACGGTGATCAATATATCATTTGACAATTTGTAATTAATACACCAACATGACACTGGATGAGATAATTTGATGTATTAGCTAATGATACATAATATTTCTTTTAACGTTTACAAACACAATCATAAAATTCAATTATACGGGTTTGTTATTAAGTGCTTGCTATCTTTAAATTTACATTAATCGAAAGGTACCTTTCGATTAATGTAAATGTATAGCTTTTGAAGATTTGCCATCATTACTAATCTAATAAAAACTGTTTTTAATTGGAAAAAAAAAGTTCTGAAGGTTTCTTATGATTAATGTGCTCTGTAGCCTTTGAATGGATTTTATAGTTTTCAATACAATTATTTATTTGGACCAATGCATCTTATTATAAACTGCCTAAAGAAACAGATTCTGCTGTTGAAATTATATATACAATAATTGTAACAGAAGTGTCACTGAATTAAATTAAATAAGAATTTCCAATCGAAGGCTAGAGCGATATTTAATTATTTAGTAAAGAATTATAGTTAAATATCTACATTGACCCAATGTCTTGAAAATACTGAATCATTTTTGATATTTTCCATAGTGTAATTAGTTTAAATTAGCATGGTTCTTTTCAAGATACAGCACTCAAACAAATTTTTTACAATTCTCTAATTTTAATAGCAATTCACTAGAATCGCGTATGCAGGTGAACTGACTTTATTTAGAATTTCGTAGTTTTTGATCAGATCAACCATAGTTGCCTTATTCATAACCCATCTGTATACAATATCACTGTTGTGTTATTTGGTCAAATTACTAGATAACACATTAATAGAATTGAGCGTATATAAAAGGAAAAACATTTTTATTGCTAAAACTGCATATTGATACGGATAATATGCTGAATATGAAATTTCTGCATATCGTTATCTGCAAAACTAGATGTAGATTAATTAATAGCAGTTTTGTTTGCGCACTATTAGCATCCATAAACTTCCGCGTTCTACCTTTTCATTCTCACTTCTCTAGAGAATTTTATATACCATTATGTAAGACTAAGTATGGCATGCACAATCGGCTAGATGAGCTAAGTATACTCATTTCATTCATTTGCTATCTTTGGTAAATAACGCAGCACTCATTATTGGTAGGTTTGTTAAAGAACTTCAATTTTTACAACCTTTCAAAGTAATTTTGCACATTCTAATGCATCTATCATTCATCAAACTAATTCTTCCACATTTCTTCTGAAAGCTGGACACGTTCGTCATTTAACGCCTTAGGAAGGTCTTCATTGTCAAAAAATTTTTTCGTTTTCAACCTATCGTCACATGGGAAAATAACGCAAAGTCGCATGGAGAGAGATATAAGTTGTAGGGTGGATACTCCGAAAATTTAAGCTCGATTTTTGCTAAACACTCCGTACAGGCGTTGAATCTGGATCGATAGACCAGAGCATTCTCTTAATGGAAGACCTATCTAGCCTCGGACGAAGACGAACGTCCGCGGTTGAAAAAATTCTAAGCAGACACTCCTCGAAATATTATTTTGCGGTGGTTGTCTTTTGTGTCTTTACTACTGCGTCCTAAACAATTCCTCTTACTGTAAAAAAATTGGCCACCATTTTCTTCTTACAGATCGAAGTTTCTGTACAGACACAAACGTGGGTCCATATTCAAAGAGACATAGCCAAGTTCCGTCAATTGTCAAAATACTGTTAACATAACGAGGTAATTATCTTATTCCTAAAATGATGCGTTCATAATATTAGTTCATCGTTTAAAACAAGGTGCTGCTTTAGCAGCAGAATAGATCTATGTAGTTTCCTTAACCAACTTCTCAATGTTGCGTACAAATAGTGATGTTTCATATAATTATATATCTACTTACAACTATCATCACGTATGTACAGCTCGTCCAGTGGCACTTTCAACACATGCCATTATTTAATGTAAAATAATATTCAATTGTTTTTCCCATTCACCTCATATCACGTAATTTTCGTTTAACCAAGCGACGCAAAACACAAGTAAAACTTGAAACGTTTGCTTCTGGGGCATTTCGCTTACATTTTTCGTTTTATTTTATTAATTTTACTTCTACATCATACAAAAAAAATTAAAATAATTATACTTAATAAAAATTATATTACGGTACATAATTTTACTACAAAATATTGATTTCATTTATATACATAAAAATCGATGGCGTGTATTGAAGGATCCACTGTATGTGTATGTGTATTATACCTACTGTACCAGTCGCAATATTCCTATTGATTACTCTTCACCTAAAACAAGATACCCGGGAGAATAATCTCATTATCGTAATAACTCATGCTGTCTGATCATTTGTCCTATACCTTCATCCTTTATCCGATTGTTTGGAAAACGAATATTTAAAAACATTGTACAAAGGAGAAACAGACAAATTAGCACATTAATATAACTACTGTAAACAATAAACACATGTTATTTTTACTTTCTTCAATATTATTTTTTTAAATATTCATATGAATAATTTATGATCGGCCTTCGCCATCACAAATAGGCGATATGAAATGGCACACACGTGTGGACAACTACTTCTAACTGCTTCTGTTTGTAAAATTATACGGTCCTATATTCTCACAAATCATGACGAAAATTTTGTTTCAGTAGTTTTTAATGAGTTTTTATTGCATGTAAGCTTCTAAATTACTCTAACGCTTATTAAAAATAATTAATTGCTTAATTATCTAAAATTGAGTAGTTGTTCGTACGCATCGAAGTGGTCGTTGATCAATTTTTTTTAAGAAATAGGCGTGATTGTAGTACAGCTTAAACATATTTGTCTATTGCTGTTATTAAGTTATTATATTAAATTATAATTAGTACATTCACTAAATTATTTTTAAAACCTTTCACCTTAGAATTTTCAGGATAATTTTATTTATGTAAATTCATATATTGCCCGTTATTATTTTAAAATAATATCATATAAGTTACTATTAGAGATCGTCTTTCTTCAAAATGAATCATTAATAAAATAACAATTTTAGTAATTGTTTTGCCTAACTTGTTTATGTTATAGAATGAAATTATTAAGGTAACACATAGTAATGTCTATCAGGTGTACCGGTTTTCCTAACAGATGTCGCTAGGCTTAAGTATGTAATGTTATGATTTGACACATGTATCATTTTATTCTACTGACATCGAGCTTCAAAGCCACACATGTTATATTTTGCGAAAGTAACACTATCATACGTCTCTGAAAATGTCGAATTTCGTGCCTGAAAAAGTGCATTTCTTTTCTTATTTAGTCAAAAGAAAAAAGCAGCAGAAAATCATCGTTTGCTGGCAGAAACTTACAGTGAACATTCTCCAGCCATAAAAACATGTGAGGCGTGGTTTCGAAAATTCAAAAGTAATGATTTTGATGTGCAAGACAAAGAATGTTCTAGTAGACCGGAAAAGTTTGAAGATGCAAACTGCAGGAATTATTGGATGAAGACCCAACCCAAACTGAAAAATAATTGGCAGAAGCGTTAATTGTGGCCCATGAAACGATTAACGACCTATTACGAGCAATGGGAAAAATCCAAAAGATTGGAAAATAGTTACCACATCAATTGAATGACAGGCAAATGGAAAATCGAAAAATCATCTGCGAAATGCTGCTTCAAAGGTATGATGATTTATTTCGAAATCCCTAAGCGCAAAAAATCATAGTTTTCACCTAGCAAAGCCGGCTCATCGACTCCAAGGCTAAATCGTTTTGGTCGCAAGACAATGCTCTGTGTGGGACCTGAGTGGTATGGTGTATCACGAACTGTTGAAACCTGGTAAAGCAGTTAATACTGATCGCTACCGACAACACATTATTAATTTGAACCATGCATCGTTCTGTAAAGTGATTTGACAGCACGATAACACGCCATCTCATACAGCAAAATCGGTCAAGGAAGCATTGAAAGGACTTGGATGGGACATAATATCACAACCGCCGTGCTCTCCAGACCTTGCCCCGTCTGACTATCACCTTTTCGCATCAATGCGACACGCGCTTGCAGAGCAGCACTTTGCCAATTTGGAAGAAGTTAGAAAATTGTTCGATGAATGGTTTTGCTCAAAAGACAAACAGTTTTATGGAGATGGCATGCATAAATTGCCTGAAAGATGGGCAAGATGTGTAGAATTAATTGGATAACACTTTGAATAAATAAATTTTTCCATTTTCTTGAAAATTATGTACGAAAGAAACCGATAATGACTTTCCAGTACACCTGGTAAACGTCACAAAAAAGTGATACAAGAAGACAAAATGAAATTCGTTTCACTTAATCCAAAGCTCATCAAGTCCAACTTTGTTCGGCAGTTGTATGCATCTGATAAATATTATAATCAAAATGATAGTAAAGCCAACAAACACAACTTTTCAAATGCTTTTTCAATGTTAATATCTGAATCTCTTGCATTTTTTGTGCTAAATCCATATCTAAATCAGCTGCTTTCTGTCACCCACAGTCTTTTCAGTCACAATGTGACTTTGTTGTAAATTAAAAATTAGCGAAACATACGACGAGAATGAAAAATAAATTAATATTACAACACAAACAAAAGTTTAATTCAAGTGTAAACATAATAATACCTCTTTATGACATAGGCTGTCTCCTATGTGTCGCTTGCTGAATTTTTCGGTGAAGTAACCGACAGTAATTTCCCATCATATTGATATTTTAGCGATCCTTCCATCACTTTGATATCTCACCTTGTTTTTTACTGACATCTTCCAAACACATAGATCCGTTCGTTTACTAATTACAAATTACATACACGAAAGCGTTTCCAATGGACAAAATAACACCCATATTGGAGCGTGTAATAGACAAAGGTATTGTGGTCGAATGAATGGAAATTTGAGCTATTTGGAAACAAATGGGGAATGTTTGTATGTCGTCGTGCTGGTGAAAGAATGCAGGAGCAAAATATTTTCCAAACTGTAAAATATGGACGTGATAATATAATGGTTTGGGTGTTTTTATGGTTCTGTAATTAATATTGGCACAAAAGAGGTCAAAAATATGTATTTGCAAACTTAACAGATCATGATGTTCTTACAGGAAGCGCATTATTTAGTTACAGATTTGTGTAACAGCAGGATAATGATTCAAAATATACAGCGAATATTGTAAAAGTATATTTTGAAGAACAAACCTAGGCAGGGGTTCGTATATTACTGAGTGGTCGCTGCAGAGCTCCCGATTACAACTCTATGAGTTGATATAGTTGCACAAAATGTTGCTAACCAATAAAGAAAATCTTGGGGCAGCACTACAAAATGCTTGGAATCAAATCGGCGATGATTATCTGGATAGTTCAAAAAGTTAATTAAGAGAATGCCTCGAATATATGCTACAATCATTAGAGTGAGGAGTGATTATATCGATAAAAAGATAAAAAGAAATAAATTCTGGCAATAATCTTCATTAATTATTGCATTAAAACATGTGTACGATATACTGCTAACATTACTAACCCGCTCAATTGTTTCATTTTATGGTGCGATGAAACTTTTAAGCAGTAATGAACATTCATACAGTCTGTCGCAAAAAAAACCGAACTTTTTTAAAATAGTAATTCTTAGTGCCGCCATCTATCTTTGGTTATGCCAAAATATCATTACATTTGCATCATTAAAAGCAGAAAAATTGCCTATAAAGTAACAATGTGTATTTGGCATTGGTCGAAAAATGATTTGAACAAAGTGCAAATATCAAGTTCTGCTTTAAACTTGGTAAAACATTTACTGAAACGTTTATTTCGATGAATCAAGTGTATGGTGTTTGTCAATAAATATGGGTCGGTAAGGTAGATCTTTCACCAATATTATGTCAAAGTATTATGACATTTACATCATTAGAAGCAGAGAAATTGCGCATAAAGTAACAGTGTGTATTTGGCATTTGTCGAAAAATGAATTTTGAATTAAGAGGAAATATCAAGTTTAATTTAATGAAACAAGTATCTGGTGATACGTGTTTATCACGTACGAATGTGTATAAATGATATAAACGATTTAAAGACGGTCGTACGGACATAAATCACACGAGCATCTTGGTGCAAAAAAATCCGTGGTTGCGAAAAGTAACACCGAACTTGTGCGTAAATTTATCAGAAATGAGCCGAAATCCTTATTGCGATATGTGAAAATGGAATTAAATATTTCCAAAAAATCAATTCATTGCATTTTGACACAGCATTTGGAGTTGAGAAAGATTCGTGCAACGTTTATACCACACGAGCTAACTGAATTCAATATTATACAGACTTGATTAAAGACTCAAAAAAGGACGAAAACTTCAGGTATTCTATTGTAACTGGCGATGAGACGTGGTGTTTTCAATATGATCCAGAGACCAAGCGTCAAAGCTCTGAATGGAAGCATCCAAGCCAAGAAAGGCTGAAAAAGCCGTTTGGAGAAGACGAAAGTGAAAAAAATGTTGATTTGTTTTTATGATTCGAAAGGCATAGTGCACAAAGATTTTGTACCAACTAGTCAAACAGTCAATGGTGTATATTATCTTGGTGTTACGAAGCGTCTTTTGGCGCGTATTCGTCGTGTACGCCCTCAATATCGTGAAAATGGTAGCCGACGTTTGTTATACGATAATGTACCATCCCACCACTCGACGCATATGCACTTTAACCATCAACAAATAACCGTATTCACCGGATTTGTCCCTCTATGATTTCTCTCTATTCTCCACATTTGCCGGTGAAAAGACAGCAATCTTGAAGGACATCTCTAAAGACGAACTTCGAAAATTCATTCGTCACGTTAATTGACCGTGCAAAACGTTATATTGAAGCCGAAGGCAACTACTTTGAATAAAATAAATGAATTTCACCAAAACAGTAAGCTTATGTTTTTATTTTAAAAAAGTTCTGTTTTCTCTGAGACAGACTGTGTGTATATATATATATATATATATATATATATATATATATATGTACTAGCTTTCTTATTTCATTCAATACGAAAATGTAGAATTTAAAACGTTAACAATTATTAAACTCTAAAGAATAGTATAAGTTTTATTATACAATACAAACCCATAGACAGTCTAGCATTTGTAGTATCAAAGCTACTCATTTTCTGTATAATAATTGTATTTCCTAATTTAATTTAGGTATTTCTAAATTATGTTATGTTAAACAAACAAAAATCTAGTAAACTATGTATAGATATCAGGTTTAATAATTTTAGTTTTTCTAAATTTATGATTTATGAAGAATATATTCTGTTAACTATTGTATGTAAAATATATTATATTGTATTTTTGTACTTTATATGTATGCAAATTATTGTATACATAATGTCAATATAATATGTGAATTAAAACTAGAGCAGAAAATGAAATATTATGATATAAAATCTACTATTCTAGATTCGAACAGAAATTTAAATTTTTCTGGAATTCAAACATTATTAAGCGGAACGATTTCGGAATAAATTGAATTTAAACATGACAATTTCGAAAGTGAACGTATTTTTGAGGAAACACGACTCGTATAATACATAATTTAACGTTCTTGGATATGTCCATTCAACTGCACGATGTTTAGTAAACGAATGGATCTATTATGCGTACCACCTCTCATTCTCTTCTATTATTATTTGCGTATCTCCGTAAACGGGTGTTGCATTAATATACTTAGATAATTTAAGAACACGAGAAAACTTCTCATATAACAGCATAAACTTGATAAATAAACATATAATCATAGTTGTAATCAGTTCTGTCTTAGATCAGAAACTAAATTGGAGTAGTATTTCCTCTGTGCTAGTAATGGCGATAACTTTGTATCTTAATCACATGATTGTTTGCACAAATAAATTACGCAAGCTAATAACGAATAATATTATTCATTTTATTATCTGTTAACTGTAAATACATGCCGAGAACATTTATTAGCACTGATTGGCATAACAACTATAATATATCTGCATCCCACATTTTGATGCATTGTCAAATACTAAAATTGAACAAAAATTTTATAAGGCATTTATAAGCTCATTTTGTTTGTCAGTAATTATTTTTTTCATTTATAATGTACACTAGCTGTACCCTGCGCGCGTTGCTACGCGACCAACTAAAATAAATTTGAAGAAAAGACATTACACAAATATTCAATAGATTTCGAGTCATTTTATTGATTTTGTTCATTTTGAAAAAATTGTGACATTGCAGTGTTTCGTTTCAATTCGATATTTATTGAAGTGCTGTGGAACACACAATATTTCTTGTTTTTCCATCTGGTGCGTAACCGAATAAATCAGAAGGTTTTTCTAAGCGTGAGCAGGCCACCAGTGGCGGCTCGTGAGTATTTGACATGGTGAGGCAGATAGAATAATAAATATTCAAAATTGTTTACAATTGATTAATAAACTCTATATACCTACTACATATAAAAACAGTTTATATATATTTATATATATATAGGGCTTCCAGTACAAACAGGGCTGCCAGACGTGAACTGAGCCCTATATCGCGCCCCATTCGATTTTTAAGGGAAAACGAAGTTTCAAAGCAAACCCTTGTGAAACGAAAATAAATATTCTAAAAAATCAAACAAATTCTAAAAACATTAATCGAAAATAAGAACTCAATCTTCTAGGATTTAAAAATAAAAAATAAATACATTCCTATTATAATATAAAATTTAATAATATAACAAATATATACATATATATGTATATATATATAAATCAACAACAATCCAATAACAAAATTTCAAAATTACATGCAAAATGAAAATATTTTAAAATACAGAGAATTTCCTTTATTGGCATTGCACGTAGAATTACATTTAATAGATTTTACTTCTTGTATAGCAAAGGTATCCTCCGGTTTTTTGTGTTAGCAAAATAATCAATTACATCATTATAAAATCGTTCATCCCTCGTCATCGTTTTAACCAATTCCTTTTCGATTGCAATTAGTGCACAGTTACTAAGTCTTTGTTGTCCAATTGTATTTCTAACATACGATTTTATACGTTTCAATGTGGAAAAACTTCGCTCAACGGACGCGGAAGTTACCGATATGGTAACTACTATACTTAGCAATTTAAAAAGTTCTGGCATACAGATGGCTAACTTTTGTTCGTGCATAAATCTTAACATTTCACATGGTGTTTTAGAATTACCAAGGAGTTGCATGTCACTATAAATAACAGCTAATTTATTTTTTAATTGAATTTGATCAAAAAATTTATATTGTTCAACAAATTATTTAAGAGCCTCTGAGGAAATGCCTTCGAATATTCTTCAAATTTACTTTCTGTTAATAAATCAAAAAAAGCAAGTTTTTCTAAATCAATAAATCTAATTTCAATTTGACTAATAAACGTATCTAGAATTTCGAAAAATAATTTTCTATAATTTTGTTTAGTATCTGGAACGTCATCAATTCTACGCCTTTTATGTGCAACAGATTCGTCAGACATCGAATTTTCGTATACAGTACTGAAATATGTATCACACTACCGAAATTCTCTAAACTTGTCAAGCAAAAAACGTAATTATTATTATTATTATTGAAATTTCTGTTAGACTTACCGTGTATTGTAAGAGATTTTGATAAATCAGGGTTTGGTCTTGGAAGGTTTTTGACATATAATTGATCTTCTACCGATAGAACAACGAACGTATTTCTTATTAAAAAATCTACAATGTCTTGTGTATTTCTTACATTTTCTAAATCCATATTCACAATTTTTAAATCACTGAAAATATCACTAAACAAATATTAAAATATTTAATCTAACTTTGTTATTCCCCCAACTTTAACTGCTGTTATTTGCGATTCGGGCCGAGAATGTCAGCCTCGAGTATATTCGGTAGTTCGGCGATTGTGATTCGATGAGAGGCTCAGTTTAAATTGGCTTCAGATTGATATCTAAATAATATCCACTTGAAACAATAAAAATACTCCTGTTAAAACTTAAAACATATTATTTGCGTGGAGGAAATATTGAGAAACTGTACAAGAAGAATGTAAACCTTTAGACATCTTTATATCATTAAATAAATACTTAATTTATCCTATTAATAATGCTCTCTATATTATTAAAAAATTCAAAAATCTCACAATAAAGTTAGAAAAATCTATTAACTTTTTGAATATTTTTTCTTCTTTGTTATCTTAAATATGTAGCTAATACTTTACTGTAATTTCCATAGAAATTGAGAATTTTTTTGACTGCTGTAGTGCGTTATAAATTTTCAATGGGAGGCAATGAGTGGCCGGGCCTCAAATATTCGTGTTTAGTAGGGATATACATACATAGATCAAGCATGAAGTTGGTCGGGGCAAGTATACGCGCTCGTACATTCGCACGGAATTAAAATGAAATGATAAATTTGTACTTTGCTTGTAATGCCGGTTTATTTAAAACTATTTTCTTACTGTTTATAAGATAAATTCTGAATAAAAGATGATAATTAATTTATAAAGAATTTTAAAAGTATACATATTATTCTTGTTATAATTCCAAGATTTAGATGGTGAGGCACTGCCTCACCTGCCTCACCTGACCAGCCGCCACTGCAGGCCACATAGAGCTGCCCATGTGAGAAGCATGGATTCTCCAAATTTAATCCACACACTTGCAACGATTGTCCTTGTGCTTTGTTGATAGTCCTTGCGAAAGCAAGTCGTACCGGGAACTGCAAACGTTTGAATTCGAATGAAATATCCGTTGGGATTATTGGGATACGTGGCAACAGTACGTCTTCACCTTTGAATTTTCCAGTCAATATTGTTGCCTCGATAACATCGTTCATCGTTTTCTTGACTGAGAGTCTGGTTCCGTTGCAAAGTCGTGGTGGATTTATGTGTCGAAGAAGAATGATGGCTATGCTAATTTTCAATGTAAGAACGTGCGGTGGCATGCCTGGCAAATCAAGCGAATTCAAGAATTCAGTTGGATAGTTGACAACTTCGTCTTAATTCACCACAGTATCGATGGACTTATATGTTGTCGTTTCGCCGGGTATTCTATTCTGAATGGCGAAGTTGATGGTATTGACATCAATGTTTTTGGCCGCTAATATAACACGCGTACTGAGCCACTGATGATTTTTGTAGTTCTGTACAATGTTTGGGAAAACTTTTTGCACCAATTCGTCTATGCCTTCTGTGATCTTACAGAAGTTTACTGGCAAGGTGATACATTGCGTAGATTCATCAATTTGCTTTCACCCATTTCCAATATCCATTAATTGTTTTGCAAAATTTCCAATTGGAATGCCAGTGGCGCCATCTGTCGAAAATTGGTCGTACCAACTTAGAAACCTTCCAGGGCTCGTGCACAACAACTTTGCTAAAGATCATCAGATTCATATATATATATATATATATATATATATATATATATATATATATATACAGCCTTGGCCATATGTCTGAAGCACCCTCAAGTTTTGGATGTAAAATGAAATTAGGAGGTATAAAAATTAAACTACAAGTGTATATACATTTTGAATGCAAATTTAATAATATACATTAATATTTTGTAGCACCACCGCGACATTTGATAACGGCTTGTATCCGTTTAGGCATTGTAGCCACTAATTTGCTACATATCTCGGGTGAAATCTTTTCCCATTCTTCAAATATCCTCGCTTTTAATTCGTTTTTGTTTTTATGTCTATATTTTGCGACATTTCTCTTTAAAATACGCCACAAATTTTCTATGGGCGACAAATCCGGCGATTGTGCCGGCCATTCGAATATGGGCACGTTATTTGCGCTAAACCACTCGATTGTACGTTTGGATTTATGGCAGGGTGCATTGTCCTGCTGGAAAATGTAGGCCTCTTCATCGGAATCGAACAGCTTTACAATAGACGGTTCTAGTACTTCTCCTAACATATCGATGTACCTACTGCTGTTCATTCTGCCTTCACAGACGTACACTTCGCCGACACCCTTAGTGGTCATGCATCCCCATATCATCACGCTACCACCCCCATACTTTACTGTAGGCACAATACAATGTGGCTCAAACGCTTCCCCCGGTCTTCTACGAACAAACTGAGCCCCAGGTGTTGGCAAAATCTACGTAAGATATAGAAAAATTAATAGCTGTTCAAAAAATTCCAATTCACTATTCAGCACATTCAAAATATCATATTTATGTAACACAAAAGTAAAACTGCATTAATTTATCATACCTCTACATTGGATTCGTCGGACCATATGATTTTGGACCAATCCTCAACTGTCCAATTTTTGTGTTTTTTTGCCCACAACAACCGTTTTTTCTTCTGCTCCTCGCTCAATAAGGGTTTGCGGCGAGCTTTACGACCATGTATATTTACTTCTACCAGTCGTCTTCTCACTGTTCTCGCTGATACAGAAGTTCCTTGGCGCTCATTTATTTCTGCAGATAAATCTTTTGATGATTTCATACGATTTTTCAGAGAAAGTCGCGTTAAAAATCGATCATCTCTCTCCGTTGTAATACGTTTTCGTCCACTTTTCGGTCGATTTTCGTAAGAACCTGTCTCTTTAAAACGTTTTATTGCCGCTTGGATGGCATAGCGCGACCGCTTCATTATTTTCGCGATTTTTGATTGCGATAGTCCTTGAGTATGTAATAACACTGCTTTACTTCGCTCTATTACATCTAACTCCCGTTTTCTAGGCATGTTGTCACAATGTACAACACTATACAAAAACACAATATTCAATACAACTGGTTAAATCAATTTTATAACACAATATCGTTTCTAATACACCTCACTTATTGAACAGTAAAGATCAACTAACAGCAATAAACCTTAAAACTACAGAATATTTGTATACTTCTTGAGATTTTCCTGGTAAACAGTCATTATATACACATTAGTAATGGCCCCTTTCATTACGTTCTTAGGGTTCAGGTAATATTGCACGTTTATGGGGGTGCTTCAGACATATGGCCAAGGCTGTATATATATATATAGAAGAAGATAATTTCATTGTAAATGTTATATGTTATTAAATATAAGAATTAAAACTATAACAGAAAATGAAACATTATTACATAAAATCTTCTAATCTGGATTCGAAGAGAAACATAAATTTCTGGAATTGTAACAATATTAAGCAGAACTATTGCAGAACTTGGGGCTAGATCTGCCGAATAGTGTGGAAGACGCACAACCTTAAATCTCAATTGATCCATCTTGTTTGTTTTATAATTACAGTGCTGTTTATCAAAATTTCAGCGCAAAGCCGGAATAGAAAATTAATAATAAATATGAGAACATACAAGAACAATGTAATCAGAAATAAAACAAATAAATTAGGGCATTTAGTTTTTATTATTTTTTAACGTACTCGTTTTGAACATCAACACATTTGTAGCAACGATACAATACTGAAGTGTTGAAGGCTCTTAAGATTCTCAAAATATTGTTCCGTTGTTGGAATAAGTCCGTTCTACCAAAACTTCTTTTCGGAAAGGAAAAGTGTGAGTTAGGATATACGTATGTAGAGGTTATATCTGCCGAATGGTAGACGCACATCCTTAACTCTCAATTGATCCAATTTTTAGCAAACACTTGTGTGAGAAAGTGCGTTGTCCTCAGAACTGTGTTTATGGGCCATTCCAGGTAACTTTTACTTCCTTCAATTTGTCTGGTAGAGTGACATGAGACAGTTTGTCCCTTTGAAATATAGATTATAAAAATTAATACCTTTAAATCCCTCCTGAAAAAAAATTACTTAGAAATTACTTTGCTTTCTTTAAAGGACGGCTATCATAATATACCCCTGTAGAGAATCAGGAATTTTGTTGTAAAGCCAATCTTTGTAAAAATCAGCCACGTTCTTATTAAGCAGTTTCAAATTATCCCTTGACCTTTGGATTCTTTCATGTTTTTAATCATAATTCAAGATTCACGACTACCGCCTTGCTAACAGCTTGGATATACCAAATTAAACACGTCTCCCCGATTTCAGATCTTTCATTGTCATTAAAGCATGACTATTTTCGGAGTTACTGCAGTTTTTGATGGTTCTGGGTGCACATCATCTTCGATTCTTATATCACCATGTTTAAATTACACAACTCAGCGACGATTTGTGGCTTTCAATGGAGCATTTTTATCCAAAGTGTGCTGCTTCCTGTAAAAAAATAAATATTGGATTACACTCCGAATTGCGAATTTATCGATTTTAGGATCTTCCATTTAGATACTTTGTTCCTCACATTGCTGTAACTTTCAAATCAAATGCCAGAATTTACCAAATTTTGCCTATCACTACAAGAGAAACGGTAGAATTAAAATATAGTGCTAAGTTTTTCTGAAACAGTGCAAGTATTTAGTATGACAAATTGTCGACGTAATCATATCGAAACGCTAGTGGGATAATAGTTTTGTCCGTATGCTCTAATTAGATTGTTACTGGATGGTATTTCATATCTCAAATTATGTGTTATTGATGCATTCTTAGATCTTGAAAATTCAAGATAGTCGCTGATACTCTTGTAGTTGCGCTTATTGATATTGGAAAAATGTTCCATTAAATTTAGTTCGGGTAATCACGAACGTCTTGGTAAGGTGAGTGGTAACTTTATTTATTTCAAGAAAAGCTAACGCAAAATACTGAATTTGCATAGTTCCTAGGTGTAATATTGTGTGTAATTCTCACTATTTACTTCATTATCGAAGATTTGCATATCATAACTCCCTTTATCGCTACAATGGTTTGACTGTTATCGTGGTATAAATAGAACTGGGATAAATTTTTAAAAATATGTAATTCTTCCTAATTCTTTTGGATTTGTTACATTTCCACGTCCTAGTACATTCTTCGTTGACTATAAAGTTACAGTAATATCCTCAAAAGAGAACGTCGTACTGACAATATTAAGGTCGATGATCTATTCCTTTTAAAATGCACATGCTACTTTTACACTATCATAAACATACATAATTTGAATATTACATAAATTATAAACATGATCAAACTCCGCGAAATTCCCGTTACAAAAAGACACACTGTTCCATATATTTCTGTGTATTAGTTTTAGCCATTTTACACAAGAAAACCAATACGCACACGTGCCTTAACATATTTATGTATGCGCTAAAATGATCACCCCTGAAGTCTATAAAAGCATGTTCCAACACGCTCCTCGACCAATAGTCCACCCTCGTCGTTAGTAGTAACCATTTTAATTGAAAAGTGAAAGAGTACTAAAGCATAATTCCTGGAAAATATAAACTGAATGTGCTCGATAAAACAAAGGCAACGTCGGCCATCATCAACACCAAGAGATGATGAATATTTATCGCAATTGGCACGTAGAAATCGTTTTCTTAATGCAACCTAGTTTCGAAGTGAGTTTGCTGCTGACATTGGTAGAGTACTATTAACGCAAACAAAAAGACTGTTTGCATACACCCGAAGACCGTTTAATGTGCGTTCCTCTTAATACAAAACATAAAAGAGCTCATAGAATATGAACAAATGAGCATATCAATTGAGATCATAGTAAATAGGGGCGAATATTATTCAGTGACTAATTTAGATATACGTTCCTGGCACATTCTGATTTGATGCGAACCACAATTTGTTCGTGAAAGGCCTCAATATGGGGGTGATAACATAATGATATGGGCCGGTAAAAATAGTGAAGGACACCAACCCGTATTTCATAGAAAATTAATCTTCCAATGCCCAGAGCTATTTGGATTGTATTTCTATTATTCCGCCATATACAGCAGCAATCGTAGAAAAATATTTTTATGGAGGGTAATCTTCGTTCGCATCAAGTAAATATCATGAATAACTTGATAGTTGAAGTTGATATAAAAAGTGTGACCAGCCAATAAAACATACTTGTTGGATGTTGTAGGAAGACACGGCCCTGCCCGAAATGCGAGGCCAAAAATGCTTTAGGCATTACGAATTGTTGTCTGGGAGAAATGGAATATAACTACCCAAAAAATGTTCGACATTTTAAACCAGCCCATACTATTAGGATACCAATCGTTTTTAGATGTTTATGAAAATCATTCCCATTTTAAATTTCTATATTTGTGTAAGAATTATTGCAATAAAATTGTGTTTTTCCTGCAATAAAAATGCAATATTTTAAACTCACCAAACAAAATTACATTAAAATTTGTTCAAACAAGATGAAATGTAATGTGTTCAGATACTTCACAAATATACTGAAACCAAAAAGGGATGTTAAGTCAATATTTTTTGAATTTATTATTATTTTTAAGGACTAAGGAAAATGTTACAACAGTGCTAACAATTTCTAATTCTTAAAAACATACAAAAATTTAAGAAAATAAAATACAGCGTGTTTCAAAAAGAATATACCTATTACAAAGTATTATTTTGTCCAAACTATCGATCGCTGCTCCTCGGCTCGGCTATTGGAGAAACGAATACATAGTCTAATTTGTTTAATAGCCGCTAGATGTCAGTTGTCTTCTGTTTTTCTTGGTAACCGTCATATATTTAAAATAGCTACTCTGCAGCAGAAATCATTTTGTGTTCTCGAGTTTGCGAAGTGCAATTCCGTGATTACTGTGCAAAGACGTTTCAGGTTGAGCTACCAAATTGATCCTCCGAATGGGTGGAACATTCGCAGATAGTATCGACAGTTTGTAGGCACAGGATGTGTATGTAAAGGAAAGAGTCCTGGCCGCCTTCGTGTTTCGGAAGCAAATGTTGCACGAATTCAACCAAACCAACTCGTTCTGCCAGTCGGGAGTTACAACTGCCTACAACAACAATTTGGCGTGTTTTGAGACGTCAGTTGGTTATGAAGCCGCACAAGTTACAGTTGTTACAAGCTCTGCGTCCTGATGATAAACGGAAACGTGTGACATTTTGTAACGACATGATGCTATTGACAATGATAACACTTTCGCACAACGCATCGTGTTCAGTAATAAAGAGACTTTCCATGTTAGTAGGTAAACAAACACAATTTTCGAATTTGGGGTCTACAGAACCCAAATACAGCCATTGAACATGTACGAGATTTACCTAAAATCAATGTGTTTTACGTGATATCCCGATCATTTGTTTACGGCCCATTCTTCTTTGTTGGAAACACGGTTAACGGTCAGCAGTGTCTCGCTATGTTACAAAACTGGTTGTTTCCGGGGCTGCACGAAGACAACTTCACTTTTCAACAAGAGGGGGCACTCCCTCACAGGAGTCGCCAAGTGCGTGAATATCAGAATGAAACTCTACCGAACCGTTGGATTGCTCGTCAAGGAATTGGCGACTTAGCATGTCTCAGCTGAGCTCCACGGTCACCGGATTTGACACCCTGTGATTTCTGCCTGTGGGGTTTTGTTAAAGGCAACGGTTATGTACCACCACTCCTGCAGAACCTGGAAGGGTTGAAGAACCGGATCCGTACTGCCATAACATCAGTGACGAAGGACATGCTTGCCCGCGTATGGGAGGAATTTGAGTATCGATGTGATATTGTTCGTGATGGAGGACATATTGAACATCTGTAATCTGAACCTGAGAGATTCGTAAATATTTGTGTAAAGTTTCATATTCGTATGGCTTAAAGTTTAATAAATATATGGATTCGAATTACGTATATTCTTTTTGAAAAACCCGTATGTATTTGTAACGTTGGTAAGAATAAGGTAAGGTTTTGGTAATAGACCATGTTTTTGTTTAATACAAAAGAACTGTTTACTTGAACATTTATTTCAAAATCAATAGAATAATTTTTGGTTTTTAACTGTGTTAAGTAATTTTTATTTTTTAAATGGGTTATTTATTTTATAGAATTTACTGTAGTTTAAGAATTATTTTTAATTTCTACAAATAGTATATTCGTATTGCTTAAGTCGATAAGATTAGAATGACAATTTAATGTTAAAAATTAATATATTTATTATATAACGATTTAAAACTGCATATTGCGTCAACATGTTGCCTCCATTAGTAGCATAGTAACAGACCTCCACATCCTAGTTTACAAAATTTGGCCATCTATATGTTTCAAATTTAATAACATATTTCAGGACACTCTGGGTAACAAATATAAAAAAGAAACATCTCCTGACAAATATTATTTATTTTCTTATATCCAGGAGATCAATTCTACACATTATAAATAGAACCTGAAAAAATCGCTTTGAGCACAAAATATATGGCGTTATATACACTTCGCTGATATGTATCGGAATTCTCAAGGCTAAGAAGATTATCACATCCACTGCATAAAGCGTCAATATGCACACATATCTAAGATCTATTACTTCAATATTAACCTGCTTTAATAGCGGTTTTCCATGATGCACAAAATTTGTGCGCCTGAATGTCTTGTACAGCAGTTACCTAACTTTAAAAGTCAATAAATCAGTTAGAATATAGGAACTCAATCAAGTATTTGTTGATAATTGTATATAAAAAAAATTCCGCCTTTTAGAGCAGTTAATTTTGTTTCACGTCATCGATGAAAAAACAGGTTTAGATTAATTAGATAGTTTAGTTAAATAAGATACAGTCGTTGTATACCACGTAATTATTGCAAATATTTTTTAAATGCTGCTATTGTTTTTTACCTAACTTCATCAAGATTATAAATATGCATTTTAATATATTTATTTAACTTCGAAAGTCGAAAAGTTAATATTAGAACTATTTAAGCATTCGAAACCACTTATCAAAATAACTTTTCCACATCCTCATTGTTGAAAATTTTTTTCTATCTTTTAACCTGTTCTTTACATGGGAAAATGTACACTCGCATGAAGCGAGATCAGGACTGTAGGGCAAATTTACATTGGAGCGATTGACAGCATGGGTCGATAAACTATGACCCACTGTTTGTTTTTTAACCAGCCCACAATATTATATTTAAGTGAGTAAATTAAAAATAAATCAAATTACGCACAGTAACGCCACAATAATAATAAAAGTGAGAATAATTATTGCACGTTTATGGTAATATTTTTATATAATTATTATATATATTATTTTTACAGTTGCGTTTATCTCAGCACATCAAGAGTTTATCGCAAACTCTACAATATATCCTAGCACAATTATAATATAAATCGGACAATTCATTAATAAACTTTCGCACTGCGTCAACTAATGGTCTCCTTTTTTCCCTAGACACGTCCGTTATAGTAAAAAATAATTATACGTTCGCCTGATATAAAGATCTTTACGGTACACACTTATAATTCTACACTTCATCTGTTTTATTACATTACACAGGTGATGGTGCTGCGTACTCAGTACGAACCTAGCCCGCGGGAAGACGTCCCAACTCTGATAATAACTATAACATCAACGGATGTGCTATTCTCTCTTTTAGCAGAAGTGACACACCGCTTTACTATAACTATAATGTTCGTCAATTTACTATACCTAGAGTATACAACTTCAAGGATCTCGGAGTTTGGTTCGACTCGCTTCTTAGCTTTTCTAAGCATATAAGTAACATAACTACATCTTCCAGAAGTCTTGGATTCCTTATTCGGTCTTGCAAGGGTTTTAGTAGCCTGCACACTTTGAAGGTTCTTTTCTGTTCTCCAGAATGTAATACGCTTCAGTTGTGTGGTACCCGCATTACCATTACCAGCAGTTACTCCTGGAGCGTGTTCAAAAAAGATTTATGAAATATTTATCTTATAGAATTGATGGACATTATCCTGCCTTGGGTACGACATATGAGGGTCTACTAGCTAGACATAATTTCAAATCCCTTTGTATACGCAGGGAGAAAGCTAGTGGTGGTTTGCTTTATAAATTAATAAATAATTTTATTGATTCTATTGAGCTATTGTCTCAAATTGATTTCCTCGTACCTAGGTTTGATACTGGATCGTCGGCAACTTTCTCAATAGTAAAAGTTGATTCAAAGTGTTTTTGTTATGTTTGCTGACATGATCCGGCAAAGTTATTACTAATGTGATCAGAAATGCATATTTTTATTATTTTGGTTTCTCTGTATCAAACACTCACAAGCCGGATACCGAAATTGTTTCGTAACGCGTGTAGCACAATATTATACAAGTGGTCACGCGGTAAAAAAGTATGTTTTTAATTTTCATTGCCAATGTTATGGAGAGAGCCGAAAAATCATGTAGATGATTGTTACTTTTGCTTGATGAATGTCGTCGGTCTAAATGCAAAAAAACTAGCAAAATATAAATATCCTGAAGCACCATCAGTGTCTAAGCCAGTTCCCCGTGCGAGCAATGATCCTTTGCCAATTTGTCCAGGTACGAGCGTAAATTCCACGGAAACTTGTAGTTCATCACCGACGAACAGGGGAAGCGATTTTAACATGGAGTTACGCCAAAATCAAAGAGGGAATATTTGTCGGACCTGATATTCGAAAATTAATTGCTGACAGAAACTTTACAAAATGTTTAACGCCCAATGTAGCAGCAGCATGGATATCATTTCAAGATGTTGTTCACAACTTTCTCGGTAACCGCAAATCCCCGGATTTCAAGAAGAAAATCGACAGTTTGTTGCAAAATTATTGCTAGATTGGAGCTCGAACGTCTCTCAAAATACATTTTCTGCATTCCCATCTCGAATTTTTTCCTGAAAACTTGGGTGATACAAGCGTCGAGGAAGGAGAGCGACTACACGAAGATTTGTCGAAAATCGAAAAACAATACCAAGGATTTTGGGACGAGGGCATGATGAGCGACTACTGTTGGACTTTAATGCATGAAACAGATCCCAAACAGTACAAGCGATTCAGTTCGACTGCTCTTCATTTCTAATTTAACACTTTTTAATGAATAAAATGGAGATTAATTGTCAAAAATTGTAAAAAATGTGTTTATTTAATATCTCGAAAACTGGAACCAATATCAAAAAACGGAGTGCAGATTCGGATTCAGCGCCCCAAATAACCTTAGAAGCAGCTTTTGGTTGCTTAGATCCAAAACCGTGTATACTTGTGTTATTATTATTATAACACTTTTTATTCAACTTTGAACAATTTCCATGTAATTTTTTTGAAACTATACTAATTTTATCATATTTATGAATTTATATCATGGGCAATCCTCTGTTTTTCTAATTATTTTTCTAGCAATATTTATATAAAAATTTTAAAAAAATAAAATAAAATTTTGCGGAACTACATAAACTTTCATTGTGCACAATAAGTGCTTTGATATCAATCAAGTGAATTTACTATACTTTATTAAATCGCAGTTTCAATTTAAAGAAGAAATTGATGAACAGATGAACTCTCGAAATTTTATGGCAATTTTATTACACTCTATTTGTGGTATTATTACAGCTCGTTTATAGACGAACTTGCATTATGCATACACACATTTGTACTTGGTACGACCGCTTTAATCACACGATTTTGATCGTAATACTTATGGAAATTAATTAAATAATAAACGCTATTATTTCTTTTATTTACATGACATAATTTGTGGGCGATTCGAATTAAAATTATAGTATGTATATATTTAACAATTGGACTACGCGATAACCCAAATAGTGATTTATTTGCGCGTTCTCAAACCACAATCGTTTCATATTACATCATTACCATCGCATAATGATTTTCTTGCTATTTCATTACAAACATACAATTTTTCTTCTTTCCAGGTATGTAAATAACAAGGACAGTGGGGCCATTAAAAAGGAACTGGTGAGTGTACAAAACCTATGTGTATTTGTGTAAATATTTGTGCGACTTAATATACATATACATCAAAGATTAAATCAATACAAACACACACCAACTGTATGCTAACAATATTAAATATTTAATTTGTAAGTATGTCAGGCGCATGCAATAGAAATATATTATTTAAATGACTTAGCCATTTTGCAATTCGTTGTGGACTGACTTCGATGAGGAACGTTTTTCCTTCATATCATCGTTTGAGTTGCACGCAAATTGAATACATAAACGAATGCATACGTTTTCAAAAGTTCAAAACTCTTATCAAATTAGGACTGAATCTAGGTGGTATTTTATGATGACAAGCTAGATTTTATCAGTAGACAATTTATCGTATTCTATTATACCGTAAAATTTACTATGTTTAATACTAAATAAAATCGTGTTATGAAGCGGAAAAAAGTAAATCAGATCCATTGAATTGTTTTCGACTCTATAATTATTTATTCTTTAATTTAGGCAATAAAAACATGAATTATAAGCACTCAAAGCTAAATTCTAGTTTACTATGTGACCAAAAAAATCACTCAGTAAAAGTAATGATTAAATTTTGATTAAAAATTCGTATCCTTTATAGAGAAAATTTTGTAATAAATTGCACGTAAATAATTTTCCACTTAAAGGAATACAATGGATTTTGGCATGTTTCTAATAAGATATTTAATGGAAATTTTATGAAAAACCACTCATTCAAGTAACTTATAGATTAGGAAGTGCAGCGAACTTTCGACCTTCTATATCCTAGACGATCTTGCAAGTCAATTAAGACCATTGGTGTTAACACCTTACAGAATCATAGTGTAAAGGTTGCAATATGGGAACAGGCATGACTTGAATATAAATATAAAGCAAATAATTCCAGAACGTAAATGTAACTTTGAGCGCCTTAAATGAATTCTAAATGAGCTCTACTTCTTAATTTCACAGCAGATTATCAATTCGCTAGTAAGTGTAGTTTCGCGTTCTACGGAAAAATCAAAGAACTTTCGTCGACGTTAGACTTGTCTACGAGCATCATCGACCTACAAGCAAAAATGACATTCTACAGAAAAAACGATATTATTTCACTCTTCACCCAAATCTACCTGTAGATTACACTATTCTAATCGATTGTCCTCCGATTAGATGCCTTTAGAATAGAATAGTGTGGGACACAATTAGTTTTCAACTATAGGAAATTGACACAAATAAGCAAATATGGCGATATATGGAATGCATTGTTATTCTACGACCTATTTCTGCTAAAAGAAACATTTCCCATATATCTTGAAGTACTACGCAGATTCTTAAGGGCAAGCAATCTATCCGTTTGGTGGTTCTTCTTCAATGTTGCCTTCCTTCTTGACACCAATCTCTCCAATAACGAATAACCATAGTAATATATTTGCTTTGCAACCGACCCCCTTTCAAAATCACTTAACTGGCAATAATTTGCTTTTCTTTAAACTCGGGGATTACATTAATTACACTAATTGACAACTGAAAATTATGATGATCAAATAGCCACACTAAACTGATGCAAGATAAAGAAAATAAAATTAGAGTTCGGTAAAAAACGACACAAAGGTCTATAACTTTCTTGCTACTTTTTCGTTTGTTATTCTCAATATTTGTACAAAATTTGGTGATACTTTCGATTCTGTGATTCATTTCTTTTTGGTCACGTACTATATATACATATATATATACTTATATGTAATCTACATTAATAAACTGTCACTCCAATTGGAATTTAGACCAATGATGATCCAAAGTCTATATGCTTTGATAAAATTTAGAACATGTTGAAATAAACATCCACTTACTTATTTTCCGAATCCCTGCCTTTTTTGCATTTAAACGTATTGGACGAAATTTTCTTCTCATCTTCTCCGCTCTTTGCGTGCTGGAGTAGTTCCTCCTTTTTCGCACACTTTTTTCTGCCGATTTCTTAATTTCATCTCGCCACATTTTTTGACCTGTTTTCTTCTTAGTTGTTCCTGCTTCTTGTATTTTTATAGTTATTCTGTTTTTGGCTCCTCTTCTTTTCTTTTACCACCTCGATATTTAGCATTTATCTGTAGCTCTTTTTATTCACTTTATTTTCAATATTTTTTAGAAAACTCATTAGGATTCCTCTTTGACCCTGTGTGCCTCACATTTCTGCCTCATTCCTATTGATCTTACTATTGCATATATAGGGGTATCTTTGTTATATAGAAATATATTCAAAAGTCTTAATTTTGTATGGCCCACCTGCCATAACGTTGGAAAATTTGTCTTTCACCTGTTGCAGCAGCTGGACGTACTTTTCCGAATTCTGTCTGCCCTTCACTATTACTAAATCAACAGGTCCGTTATAGGAAACAGCTCCCCATACCATGACTGAACCAACATCGGCTCGCCTTCGTGACTGAATCACTTCATCTTTACGTAAATCGTGGAAATAATAAGAAAACCCATCCGGGCCATCTAAATTAAACTTCTTCTCGTCACTGAAAATAACAGTTTTCCATTCTCTTGTCAACCCCATTTTTGCTTGAGCAAACTGAAGACGTGCAGTGCGCCGAAATTCCCTTAAAGGAGGCCGTCGTTTAATTTTCAAACGTTTTAAATGCGGACAGGTCTTCAGTAACTTCTGTACAGTTCTTACCGATGCATTCGTTCCAACGTTATTCGCGATTTGTCTTGCCGTTAATGCCGAATTCGATGCTTCGCGTAATATGGCTCGACGTTCTCTCTTAGTTGTAACGGATGTTGTTCGCCCTTTAAAACGTTTTCCATAATTCTCGGGATCCCTAATAAAATTGTTCACAACCTGGTGTGATCGACTTATTTTCTTTGCAGTAGCCCTTGAGGAATACCCTTCTTGATGGAACGCTTTAATTTTTCCAATTTCTTCCATACTTAAGCACTTCTGTCGTCCCATCGTTGCACAATACCCTTAATTACAGATGTTTGTTTATCCGGATACACGTTGTAACTCGACACTCATCCGGTAGCTTACTATTAAATACTGGTCGTATCCAACCGGCGCGGTGCATTTTATATGTATGTGGTACTTACGTCACCCAATACATAACGTTAGGCACTATTGCGCAATAATGCGTATTATTTGCCATATCATACCATTACAAACTTGCATTGTATTTTTAGTAAATGAATTGTTTTTCAAACCACCGAAAGCTTGCAACAAGTCGGGTGGTCCTATTCATGTTGCGCGGAGTGTATATCACTTCCAACTTATTTTGCAGCATAACATAATCAACTTTAGTATCTTTTTTCAAGAATATTTTTAAATCGTCTGCATATGCTAACACATCATGCCAAAATAACATTAAATGGTCATCTACAAACATATTAAATAGCAGGAGATCCAGATTAAATCCCTGCGGTACACCTGAAGTCGGAATAAAATGTCCAGACTGAAATCCATTGTATCATACATAACTAGAACGATGACGGAGATACAATGAGTAGGCCTGAAGAAAATTTTTATTCCATATTTGATAAGACATGCATGTAAATTATGCACGTTTTGACACCATCTTTTGTGTAATTTCTAAATTTAATTACGATATCTCAACTGAACATATGGCATAAGTATTAAAAGCTTGCAGTATACATATATTATTTTACAATGGCAAAAGCGACAACCGAAAGATAATCTTCTATAAATAATAGATCTGGTCACATTATGAGCTATTATTTTGAATTGTATATTTAGAATTCAATTTTTTCGTCCATATAATGAGTATGGATTACCATATAAACAGTCCGCGTGGGTTTAAGTTTACTTTAGTCAATGTTTCATTATTTAAATTATTATCGTATGATGTTATTGTAAGAAACTTTTTATTAACGTACTTAAACATGTGGTATTTTTTATCTTACCGAATTATGCATACATATATACATATTTGTATTTATGTAAATATCTACCTGTCGCTGATTATGAAATTGTCAATACAGTATATTGTATTTGCATAGAACTATATCTATTAATGAATGCTAAAAGTCAAAACTAATTCTAACATTACCATCAACGGATCAGCGCGCCTACACTTCATACAGGCGATATATATGTTGTTAAAATTTGCAGAAAAATGTATTCCACGAATTTTATTGTCATCTTCAGTTCGATGTTGACTCCTCAAAAAAGGTGTATACAACACAACACACGAAGATCTTCAGCAGAAAAACAATATAGCTTGGATAACATTTTGCATAGCCGTGATGTACAGAGACGTGTTTTTAGTTTTTATATTTTTACGTGTTCTTTTTTTGAATAATGAGTGCTGATAAATATCAAAACTTATAAAACGTTTTTGTTGATATATATATTTTTTTTGTTAAATATGGTAGTTGGCCTTCATTTTGAATATTCAACTTGTCCAATAATGCTGCACAATAATATTTGTTGATTATTGTTTCTACTCAGGAGTCGCGTGGGAGACCTATGTCCCATCTCCTGTAACGATATGACTTAATAAGATATCACTTTGTTCGATGTAACAGGACTAAAATGTTAAAGCACTTACCAGTCCTTTCTGTTTATGTTCCTCAGTTAGCAGTTTGGGAACCCACGAGAATAAGTTTTTTACCTCTATGTTCTCAGACATAATCGTATACAAGACTGACTTTGAAATACTTATGCGAAAATTCCAAAGAAAACTTGCGAATTACAAATCTACTGTTTTCATGAATTTTGATGTCAACTGCCTACATTAGATCGTAAGAGTATTCACAAACGGACCTTATTTAAAAAAATAACCGTTATATATTTCTTTTTGACATCTTTTGATGCACTTCATAATTCTTCGTTCATAGAAGGAACTACAATTTTTATCGGTGAAAAACTTTACAAGGTGCTGATTCACAAGTTTCGCTGAGTCGAACATTACATTACAGAACGAGTTTTGAAGGGAGTAACATAAGTGGAAGTCAGACGGCACAAAGTCCAGCAAGTATGGTAGTATGGCAGTCCATCTCATTAGAACTTCAATAATTTTTACCGTGTTTTACGTGTTACTTGCATCTCATCTAACGTTGTCGTGATGAAATACGATTAGTGAACTTTTGACGGATTCATTCAAACTGTTCAGTAACGACAGAATATACTTGAATTAACTGTTTTGATCCTTGGTATATCAAAAAATACTACACCCTTAAAATCCAATCACATCAAAAACACGACTCTAGTAAATGTTTTTTGAAGCGAATGTTCGGTCGGAACCAACACCATTTTTGCACCTTATTGTTGTAAACAATCGAATTCTAATCACCAGTTATCAACCACATTAAAACAGGATTATTTTCCTTACGTTCACGGAGCATATCGCAAATCGGGAACTGCATTCAGTTCATGAGGAACCCAAATATCGAGCTTTTGCAATCTCTCGTGTTATCTGCCGTGTGTTTGACTCAATCAACGCCTTTATTTTGTCTTCTTCAACATGAATGGATCTTCCTGAGCGAGAAACGTTTTTAAGTTTAAAATGTTCTTGTAGAACACTATCACCGTAAAATTTATCCAACTTTTCGGAAACTTAATGCGCGTTTTCCTCTCTACAGAAGTAAAAAAGTAAAATATGAAGAAAAGTCACCTTGACCTTCAATTTTTAACTTTTTATAAAGTTTCAAACATTCGACAAAATTGCTCAATTTTTTTTCAAAAATGAATTCATAACTGTCAGCCATGATATGGGATTCTAGCATTTGCAATAATGAACTAACGCCATCTGTTGCCAACCCGGGTTATGACTCTTCCGACAACCGAATAAAAATGGAATAATAAATGAGAAAATTAAATATAATTTGTGTATTTAATACGAATAAAGAAACCCTTCATAATTACATAACAAAAAGCCCATAAAATGACTAGTTCTAATATCAATAAAGAAAATATTTGTGATAAGTTTGATGCCTAAATTATTGCAAATTACAATGGAGACTGTAGCTAAGTGAATAATCGAAAAGGAATAAAAACTCCTTACAACACAGTCAGGTGTATCTTAATACCTATTTCGATAACTAGGTTTTTATTTTAAAAAAGTTCGGTTTTCTTTGCGACAGACTGTGTATTTCAATTGGAACGTGCGAATATTAGAAAAATAATACATAAATATGTATTGGCAGCATAAAATTTCCTTAAACATTGCAAGATTAAATTTAATAAAAAGCACGTAACATATATTTGTTACATAAATAATTAAAGTGTTTAAAATAGATATTTTGGCACTTAATAAATATCATTACCAGGATCTCGTTACTGAGAATTTAGTGCAAATTTCTGTTTATTTCAACTAATCTAGAGGCCAGACAAGTCAAGATTTACACGATGATTAGATATGAAATATTTTCTCATTTTCACTTTAAAGTACATATATTAGCAATTTTAAATAAAAGCCTGCGATTATTACTATATATAATTTAAATAGTTTCTCAAGTGATATTTTTTGTTATTTGCATGAATATGCACTATACTAATAACGAACTTATTTTGTGCTATAAAAAATGTGTATTTCATAAATATCTCAAAGTATTCTAATAATATTATCATTGGATTAACTATTAACGTATTTACCAATAAGTACAAATGTCGAATGGTTAAGCTCTTTATAATTTTTCATTAATGTCAGAAGTGTTTACGTATGCAATAGTTGTTTTTCCTAAACATAAGTACCCTTTAACTTTCGCTTTTTATTCAGTTCATAACATTTCAAGGCCGATTTTACTATTACTGCATGCAATTAATTTAAATTATACATTTGTTTCCCAATTTCATTGATAAATTATGGACAATTTAAATATTTGTCCTTTTGAAATTTTATTCGATATCTTTATTTGCGAGTCCCAACACTAAAATTATTAATTATTCACAAAATATCTAAATGTAAATATCTTTTACACACAACTGAGTTTATTGTGTCATGTGTATTCCATGGTAAAGAAGACTGTTGGTGTATAATAAATATACGAGAGTGGCCGTTTATATTTCGGGAACTGGCAACACTGTTAGTGTTGCCTCTGATTTGATGATTGCACCGTGAAGTTTGTCATTTTTGACAATATATTTACCTTGACAGCGAAAAAATGGAATTAACTAGCGAACATTTTCGTGCAATTATTTTTCATAACTTTCGGCGTGGATTATCCCAACAAGAATGCATCGACAGGCTAAATTCTTTATATTAATTAATGCAGTGTGTGAATTGATAATCCAAGACCGTCATGTGTCATACCGTGAGATCGAGGCATCTCTGGGTACTAGTAACACCAGCGTGCATAAGACCCTGCATGAACATTTAGCCGTTAAGAAGCTATGTTCACGTTGGTTACCACGTAATTTGACAACCGCTTAAAAAAGGACTCACGTCGATTGGTGCCAAGAAATGCACAAAAAATACAATGGCGGTACTTCAAAGAACATTTATAAGGTCGTCACAGGTGAAGAATCTTCGATCTATACGTATGAGCCCGATAGTAAACAGCAGTCGACTGTGTGGGTATTCCAAAACCAACAAAAATTGTTCGCGCTCGAAGCATATCAAAACAAATGGTCGCCTGTTTTTTTGGAAAAACCGGCCACGTTGCAACCATGCCTTTAGAGCCAATGGTTTTTGAAGAAATAAGGAAAACACACCGAAAACGACAGATCATTCTCCACCATGACAATGCGAGTTCTTACAGGTCGGTTCAAACAATTGAATATTTAACCGGGCAAAACATTGAAGTGATGAGCCATCCACCGTACAGCCCTAATCTGGCACTCTGTGATTTCTTTTTGTTCCCACACGTGAAGAATAAACTTTGTTGGACAACGTTTTTTTACGCCAGAAAAGGCAGTTGAAGCATTCGAAACTCATATTTTGGAGATACCGCCTTCACAGTGGCGGCGATGCTTTTCGGATTGGTTTAAACGAATGCAAAAGTGCATATAAAAGCAATAAAACAATTTTCAATAATAAAAATTTTTTTTGTTTGCTGTTCCCGAAATATAAACGGCTACCCTCGTATATATACTTATATGGGTAATATTAGATTCTCGGGTTCTCCGCGAGAATCTTCGTTCAAACACACACACACACACATATATATATATATATATGTATGTATGTATTATATATACGATAGTGTTCCGGTAGTTTGAGGTGAACGGGACCGTGTAATTATGTAATTGTAATCTATTGAAAGCTGGAGACATGTGAAGGTGTCCCAGAGATAAGCAAAGAAATATTGCAATACATTTGCCTAAAAAAGTTATATTTACGTATACTCCTAATTATAGAAACATAATTAATCATTTCGATATGAAAAAAATTATCCAATGTTATTTGTTTTCCTACTTAGTATCGCTTCTTAGTAGCTATATCACACCAATATGTTAACAACAGAACATCTGTGGCTCTTTCTTGTTGTTCTACGTAAGGGAGTGCGGTTTCCAAAGCGAATTGTACTAACATTATTACTATTTATTTTCTATAGTTAAACTTTAATTAACTTTTCATTCCATTACTTCGTGTTGTTTATCACCATTCCACTAATTATTGACAACTCTCATTACAATTACAATTCTCCATTCCCAGAAGTTTTTCAACAAGGCTCGTTAGATAGGAGCGTTCTTTTTCTTCTGCTTTGTCTTCTTCATCATTATATATTTCAACTGCTGATTGCAACTTTATTATAATCCTTGTTTATTGAAACCTTACGTTTTGAATCAAACTGTCGTCGACCTTTTATTTAGTGTTTAAATATTATCTTTGTATTTGTTGGGTGCGTTTAATGATAATTTAATTTGGAATTATAAAAACATTACAAGGAGTTGGAATGATAAACAAACAAATTATTATAATTCAACGGAATGCACCAAATCGCAAAGTGAAACAAACCTGTGACTTTACAAATAAACATAAAAAATGCTACTCTGTATATAGTGTTACTCAGGGTGATCCGGATTACGGAAAAGAATAGACATATATAAACACTCTTTTAATTAATTTTATTATCGGGAAAATCCCATAAAATATTTGTACGTTCAATGTTAATCAGAATCACTTAGGAGGATAGTTCTTGCAATATAAAACATAAAATTAACAATTATTAAAAAAAATAAATGTCCCAATGTGATCTAAGTAATAAAGAAAACACGACGAAATTAACATTACGGTTCACAAATACAATTTTTACTTTGTATTGTCTCTCTATTTTATATGCATGGCCACTTATCTCGTTTTAGTAGAGATGGTCGCTGCTTCGGATCTTCTTTCACTAACTGCGTTAATTCAACAAAAAAATAAATTCAATAACCCACTAATTATCATTTGAATAATACAAAATTAACTACACGCTGCCTCTGGATCTCTGCTTACGGGGATCAATATACATATATAATTCTTCTTGCAGAAAGTACTGCTATGTCTAGTGTTAGACGGCATACACACTGACTGATCATTTGGCAGAATAACGTAGTATGATCTAGATCATAGACTGCCTGTAATTCCCTTGATTGATTAGAATTTCCGGCCTTATTTATATAAACACAGATTTTAGTAGACACCCCATACACGAAACGGTTATCCTATTGTCCCCACAACTGAATAATTTGTTTTATTATATGCGCCTGGCTCACAATTACGCACACTTGGTTCACTACTTACAAGTGCGCATCATAAACGGAGACAATATACATAATAGACACAATAACTATACATAGAAGAACTATACTAAAATATAATTAAAGAATTATATAAAATAAAACAAACAATCATTACGCTCTTTTGAAATTAAGCAGTTTACAATATTGAAATGGGAAAAACCTGTAATGTAAAGGGAACAAATATAAATGCATTTCGACATTACGATGCATTTATATTCTTTATATAATTAAAACCTTTCTGAGAATTTTAATAATACATTAAGAAAAATATAAATTAATCAGCAACTTAAACAAAATTATATAAATGCGACAATATATTTATATTAATTAAGACATCGTTCTGAGAATTAATATCTACATTTACATTTGGAAAATACAAATTAAGCAATATCTTTACTTAAATGAAATTAAAAAAATACATATACAGAAAATAAAAATAATCTTTTCAAAAAATTACGCATACTTCCTCCAGGATTTTACTGTTGTGCCACCTTTGTCTTGATCCCATTAGTCGGCAATTTAATAAGTAACATCTTTAACGTTAATTGTTTTTAAGAAGTTCGTTGCAATTTCTCGTATTCCACTATTTGTAATACGGACTTGAGAATATATCGTCTTGTATCATCTTTTTAAATTTTGAAGGACATCCTGATCCATTGACTGCAAAATGCAAACAAACTGCTGGTTGTATTCGGCGGAAGATGTAGGACACGAATGTCAGAACGTAACTCTTCTTCATTTGGATGTGATGGTGCATTATCCAGAAGTAAAATGGCTGTACGTGATTTATTATTTCTTTTCTGTCTCCGGAACAAATTCTTTACGGAACCACTCCTGAAAATCTAATGAGCATTCTCGGAATATGTAAGAAAATATTTTTAAACGGCTTGGGTTTAGTTGACAGTAGGGTTGACGCAAATTAAAGTAGTTAATCTTTCTTGACTTTTCTTATATCCAGATACTACCGTTTCTTTTTAAAAGTATTTTAGCTGGTAATATTTTACAATTTAAATCAATTGTGCAACTGATCCAGAGTTAGTTCCTCGTCTTCTATTAATATTTTAATATTTCCTGAGTATGCAATTGCTGCATTTTTGTTTAGATTCTTTTGATACAATTTCTAGGCAATAGAAAACTTTTTCTTAGTTTAGGTTGAATTAAAAACATGGTAAGGTGACAGTCTTTAATAATAAATTCTGGACTTTCAAAGTTGCAAAACCTATAATAACAATAGATTCTGTGAACGCTCTCAAAGTGAATTCCGATGTGTAAATACTTTCTACAGCATCTATATTTTTGTTTGTGACTGTAACTTCTTAAAGAAATTAATTTTTGTATACACTTTGGTGATAAACGAGGTACCTCTCATTATACACTCCGCAAGTTCCATTTGTTATCTTAATAAATAATAATTTTCGGACATCATTATTCGAATATGCGTTTTCATTTTTCATTGTTTTTAAATAAATATTACTCAATTTGACTATCACTGAGTGTTCGACTGATAGCAAATACCTGTTCACAGATTAGTTGTTTTTTAAATTTTGTTAAGAATTTCACAGAAGAAATTAAATAGTTTTATTTGACTCCACAAAAGGAGAGATTGATATAAGGAACTATCATACCGTTCAAAAAGAAATAAAATTGTCTGTCAGAATCTGTAAAATGTACAGAATATTTTATTTAAAAAAATCAGCTTATGATGGCATTAAATTTTCACTGCGTATGCAATTCAGCCATTTTGAAAGTATAAATAGTAAACTTAGGAGTCTAGCTATCCCTTCTCTCATTATCGTCACTCTATCTTTCTTATTGTAAAATACCATGGCTTTAAGCTAATTACTATTTTTTTTTATTTTCTTAAATTAAATATTCCAAAAAACGGCTAATTTTAGAAATAGAGAAACTTCATGAAATTCCGACGAAAAAATTTTATGTAAAATCAAAAATTGTAATAATGTGTAAGCTATTCCATTTAAAATAACGAAGCTGATGTCAACTTCCGGTATAACTAGAAGTGTTTTGTGAACGCTATTATTTTATTTGTAGAGAGCAAGCCCGAAAATACTGGTGCGTAAATTTTTAAAATTCAAATCAAACTAGCCTCTAAAATATTCTAATGATTGGTCATCGTGAGACCCGGTGTAAATAGTATTAAAAAGGAAATATTCGTAAGAATTTTATGAATTTATTAAAGATTGTCTTCTTTTGCACATCGTTGTATGTATAGTTTCCGTACGATATTCTTGAAATATCTAAAAAAATTTATGCACATCAAGAATTCAGGAATTTTGACAATAATGTGCTTAATAAAATGATACTTAGTTGCATTTTATTTTAAGACAACAGTAGTGTCAAAAGAAATTATTTCTTAAAATAAATAAATACGTTAAATAATATTCGCATTTGCTAATTGTACTGTAAAACAATTGTTCCATTTCCAACATTCCTGAAATACCGAGTACGTTTGCCATGGAACAATTTTGAATTTATGCTCTTGGCATCTGATTTTCTAGCCTTTTTGTTTACGACGGTCGCTTTTATCTTGTTTTTAATTAAAATGCCGTAATCATGCTTTCTCAAAATAATGACTTGTTATTTTGTTTTGGCTCGTTTCTCTATAAAACAATAAATACGCGAAAATAAATTTAGTTGGCGTAAGTGAAAATGCGTTAAATCTTGAGCACAAAACACTCGTTGATACGAGTTTGAACTTTTAAGCTTCTAATTCTAAATAAACAAGCCTTCTGCCAAATGCATACGAATCAAAGACCTTGTCCGTTTATATTTTTTGCATCTGGCTTTGACGTAATGCTAATAAACACATACACTGTTCAAAATAAAATTGAAAAAAAAATAGGTTCGATAAGTTCAACCTTCACAGGATCATGGTCTATAATTAATTTTCATTATTATTTCATTTACAACGCTATATATATTTTTTTCCCTGATGTAAATGTGTTTTCGAACTTTTTAATGTGAATTAGATATATTACATAAGATAACATAAAAATTTAAATGGTTTATGTATGTACATATGTATGTATGTCAGTTCAAATTATAAATACGTGTAAAGAAATAATTCGTTTATCGTGAAAAATATTATTTGATTCATTTGTAAATGATTAATAAGAGTAATCGTTATTAAGTTTTCAGCTAACACGTTTGTATATTCTCTATATTTTTAGGGTTTATGTAATGTAGAAGTTTATATTTTTAAAATTCCTTCCGCTCATTGCTATTTTTGCTCTCGATAAATATTTTTTTTAAGTTAGGCAAGAATAATAATCGTTACATTACTTAATTTCAATTCCACATATTACATATATAACCATAAGTCGGGTGAAAAGAAAGAATAGGTATTTTGTCATTTCTACATGGCCAATGAATATTCACATATACCTTCTTCATACCTTCTTTACCCAGTCCTGAAGAACACATCCAGCCCTAGACTGGTGCTTGTGAGACTTCATAAAGCCTTTGCTGCTGGATCCTTCTACCACACTTTTCTTCAATTATGTACTTCACGAAAGTTTCAAGATGCTCCCAAGGCACTTGTTTGTGAACAATTTTCAACACCAATTCAGAGTTAATCCTTCCTAGTTCTAATTCGATGACCGTTCGTGGCTCAGACCGTCTCAAACGTTCAAAAAAAGGTGTATTCTAGTTGTTAGAAAGAAGACCACGGAATAATCTAGCTTTGTTGATCCAGATCTCTAGATTTGGTATAAGCCTTCTTGTTCAGATTGCCATCGATTTTTCTTGATCCTATTACTCCTTAAAAGTGATTCTTCTTTCTTCCTTTCTGGTCTTCGGTAAATATGATTGAAAGAGCTTTAGGCGAAACAATTGAGAATGTAGAAGTTCGAATGAGAGTGTTTAGTGCGAGATGTGCTGCTAGTTCCTTTTATGCTGGATAATATTACATACACAACCACTACCGTTCTGTTAACCTTAAAAATTGTCATCGCAAAGTGCTGTCTAAGCCAAAGCGTACTCTCTAATTAAATCTGTCAATATTATGTACAGATACTTAGATTCGGATAAGAATACCTTAATTCTTAGTGTATAAAAGTTTCATTGAGCTGTGTCGAATCAGTGCCTCTACTTCTTCCAGGACTGGATTGGATGACGACATTATAATACTCCAATTTAATTATTTATTCCATATAATACCTACCTCTTGGCAGTGGATCTCCAGGGATATATCTCAAAATTTTGACTTTTGCGTTTAAAAATATATTTCATGTTGAAAATTACATTTAAAGACCTTTCTTTTGCTATTCGCTGAAAAAATATAATTTTTGGGCAAAAAAGATATTCGAAGCGATACCCAAATACTATGTGGAGTTATGTACATCCTTTGTGAGTCAATATACCAGGTGGTGCCAATGTTATTAGAAACATGCTTCGCTGATGAACAGTTTTGATTGCGATTTTTCACTGGCTGATTTGAGGGATCAGCGTTTTTGTATCAAATTTTGTTTTAAGCATGGTAAGATTGCAGCAAAAGCACACATGGATCTTATTTCTAGTTCAAATGTTTCAAAAATTGTAGACAGATCATCTGTCTGTAAGATTCTACGATTATCTTATCACATGTTAACGTATTTTATTCGAAAAATTTAACATGATAATGATAATAGATAGTAGCAAAGTTCGTGCCAGGACTGCTAAGCGACAAACAGAAACAATGTCGCAAAGTCTACAGAGAATAGAAAGAACTAAACTAGATTTGTTTGCAAAATTGTCACAGGTAACGAGAAAATGGGTTTTGTGGGTACGTGTATAATCCCGAAACCAAACAACAGTCGTCACAATCGAGGAGTCTAACTTCGTCCAAGAGAAAGCCTATCATATCAAAAGCAACATTAAGTCTTTACTATTCTATTCTATTGATATTTATGGGATTATCTACAAAAAGTTCGTACCTCCAGGTCAGACAATTAATATACAATTCTAGGGTCACGCTCCAAGCCACCTAAGAAACAAACGTCCAGAAAAGTGGCGCAAGAACGACTGGGTTCTTCATGATAACAGGAATTCACGTACCGCTTTTATTAGACCGCAGCTTTTGGTATAAAACAACATTGCTTCTACTCTTCGTCCCGCGTACAGTGCTGAACACATAAAATCTGACTTCCAGAATGCATTCCTAGCAAAGGTGCTAGGATCGATGTTTGCATTCCCAAGGGGACTACTTTGAAGGTGATTGAAATCATTTAAGTTATTGTATGTTGCAATATTATTTATCGCTACGTTTGAGAACTTTTAGGTACCGTTTCGTATGCAATGTTAAGGATTGAATAAGACATTTTTTGATGATTCATATTTTGTCATCTTATATCATGAAGTTGTGACCTTTAAATTAATATATTATTTTCATATTATGGTTAATAATTGCATAGCAAATTATAGTTAATTGTTCCATGCTAACAATTACGAAAGTCTAACAGAAGAAATAAACAATAAAATTCGTTGAGAATGTTTAAATTAATAATGTTTAGCTTAAATAAAAAATACGCATATTTTTTATATATTATTTAGTGAAGAACCAATTAATAATAATTTTATATTTGTTTAGTAACAAGTATCGTACTCAAATTTGGATTAATCAACCGAAGGGGTATACAAACAAAATGACCCAGAAAAAGAAACATTTTAATTAAGTTTATCAGTTAGTTTTCGCGTTATTGCTAACCGCTGACGGCATCGATCATAATCGTAAAATTTTATTTACGCACATGCATAACAAGAAAATCCTCTCGTTTCCTATTAAGACTTTAAAAGGATTTCATCACATTATTTTCTTTATCACTAGGACAAATATTGTTTAACCATATAACGTGAACTCTAAGAGTGATCACATATTTCTGTTTAATTACATAACAAATGTATGTACATACACACATTCAAATGCGAATGGCAATGCGAATATTTATTCTAGTATTTAAAATACACACCATCTATATATATTACGTTGTAAATTTTAAAATATTCTATATGTCCAACTTATAAGAACTAAAAAATTGAATAAATTGAATAAAAATTAGTAATTCAAATAAAACAATATTGTTTAACCATTCCAATATTGGTGTTAAACGTTGGCGCTACTATTGAGATTCTATCTACTTCCGAAGAAGAAATTTTGTCAAAATATTAAAAAGTAAGACGTCAGTTAATATGATAACTGAATATCCAGCTTTATCCTTAAATATACTGTCTTTGCTAAATCTCTTCACCATATTTTTAACTCAATCTTTAAACATTCTACGTTTCTTACAATGTGCAAAATTTCGCGTGTCCTAATCTTGGAAAAAAATTCGTCTATAATTGACAATTATAGGCTTATATCAATTATTTGCAACTATGCGAAAATTTTCCATTAAATATCATTAGTTGACATTTTAAGAACGATCAAACTATATGGAATATCCAAGAATCCATCAACAATTGAGGCCGAATCACTGCACTAAAATTATATATTTTTTAATCTTATCAATAATTCTTTTTGTATCCTCTATAACTCTGTTGATATCCAATTATCAGGCTACTATAAATTAATAATTTTTTGTTTGAGAATATGATGGGCACAGATCATTTACGCCAAAAAAGTGACAAATTCGGAACCCGGTTTCGCAGTCGTACTTTTACAGCTTCCTGGTTTTCGTTTTTGTTGCCTGCCAAATTGATATCAAGTTGACAGGCCACTGAAAATTTAAAAAAATCTCTTTTGGTGATCCGTGGGGCACAGATCATTTATATCAAAAAAGCAGCAAATTTTGAACCCGGTTTCGTGTTGTACCTCTACTGCTTCATGGTTTTTGCTTTGGTTGCCTGCCAAGTTGTTACCTAGTTGGCAGGTTTTTCTACTCTCCACTTTAAACATTTCTACGGAACAACTTGCTTTACTTTCAAAGAGATTAGATTTTCAGAAGTAATTTTATTAATTTAGAATGTAATTCACTCATAGATACCCATATTCATTTGTTCATTGAAATGGAAGTCATAAGTTTATATATATGTGCATTTATTGTCGCCTTGAACCCCTTGTCGTCGGAAAATCGTTTCAGCCGAAGGTCTTTTCTTTCAAATTAATGAGTTGGGTTCGGGCTGGGTGTATGGGTGGTTGATTTCTTCGAAACCACAATCTTGCACAGTTGCATGGGTAACACGTTGCCTGTGAGTCGGCTCATTTTCGGAAAGAAGCAACGCACGGGTTATTAGTTTACCCCGCCCTTTTTCTTTAATTGCTTCCTTTAAATTACGCAAAGTAGCTGCATTAGATGCCGCATTTGTGGTTTCACCTTTTTTCATGTATTCGGTCAGCAAAACTTCTTTTAAGTCCCTTTTAAGTGACTATGAGTTTTGTGGCAGACGCAGGCACTTTTAATTTGATTGAGGAGTCTGTACATTTCTTATGCCATTACATGTACTTCTGCTTACATTCAAGATCATAGTCATGAACCCATATTTCGCAATCAGTAACAGTCTAACAGAACTCAAAAATTCTCTACAGCACTAGACTTCACGTGTTTCTGAGGCGCCGTGAGCATTCGCGGCATCTGCCTCGCACTAACTTTTGAAAGGTTAAGAAGATCATGATGAATAATGCGTATGGTATCAGCAGATAGACTAGTCACCTCTGTTAACATTCTAACCTTTATGCGGATATTCTCCAATACAAGTTTCTCAACATTTTTCACTTTTTCTTTCGTAGCAACAGTAACGGGCCCGCCCTAACGAGGATCGTCACCCATGCTCTCTCTGCCCCTTTTAAATTCACTTAATCACTTATTAACTGTAGATAATGAAGGTTAGAATCTTTGTAAACGGTCACCATCTCTTCGTAAATAATTTTTTAACTTTTTCCTTGTTTTATAAGGAATTTAGTCACAGTACGGTACTCGACTTCCTTCATTATTGTATCAGCCATTATGATCGTCGTTGATTAAGGGTTAGTAACGAACTAATGATCACAACTATATGCAATTTTATATTTATACCCTCAGATGTCATTATCTAATAAATTAATCAAATTACCCATCATTAGTAAATCACCTCCATACTGAGAATACATTGAACGTCCTTTGTGTATATGGGTGCATTTATATTCCAGTAGATTCCTGTTTTGCATTCTTTGCCAGATACTGTATAAAAATAACAAAAAAGAATATTAATAACTAGAAGTGAGGTTATAGTTATCCATGTTTACATGTTTAATATATCTTATGTCAGAGTAAATAATATTATAAGAGACAAAAATTAATTTATTATTATGAACAAGTAAAAATAAAACAAGTGTTAATAATTATTTAAACGAAATAGAAGTGTTAAATGTATATTTATTAAATAATAAATAAAATTCAAATGTCATGGATAGAGAAATGTTAAGTGAATTAAAGGACATAAGCTTCAATGAATGAATGAACTATTTAATAAGAAGTAGTGCTAAACTTTATTAAACTTTTACATATCCATTTAAGCTCTGTGAAAAAAGGATGCATATGTCCACAATATCCAATTTAATTCTTCTCGCAATTTACTGTTAAACGTTCTAAATTGCCAAGCAAAAGTTGATGTCATATATACAGACATGTTACAAACTTTTGATGGAATAAATCATTATAAATTATCATTAAATTAAAAAGTCTTTGGTCATTATTACTAACATTTTTCCGAAGAGATCTTTCGAACAGACCACAGTATGTAACATGCCATCAGTTCCCGTCACGCTTTTTATACATATTCAGGTATCCAATCTACGTCTAATGTTGTTTTTACTTTTTTTTGATGATCTTCTTGACTCGATTGTTATCGTTATGCCTTTGCCGATGATCTTCAAATCACTAGAATCAATAAACGACTGTATTTGATTTCAAGATCATATTAGTAAAATCGAATTGTGGTGTGAAGCTAAATAAACTTGATATGAATCTAGGTGTAATGTTATCAGTTTCACCAGAAAATTAGGCCCGATCTCATAAACTTACACAAATGGTACAACGGAACTAAATCGTTGATATTTAGTTAGAGATCTGGACGTACGTTTTGACAGCAAATTCACTTTTGTTGAAAATATTAAATCAGTTACGATGTCAGTTATTAGAATGTAAAGTTTCACTATTTGTTTTTATCAACGTATGGTTCTTTTCTGTGATAATAAAGAATACCCAATAAAATTAAAGTTTTAATTTTTTTTTATTTTTGAAAAAAGTACCTCCAAAAGAATCGCCCCCTTACTAATTTGTTCATTAAGTTACAAAGGTACGTATATATATATATATATATATATATATATATATATATATATATATAAAAAATTAATAAATGCAATACTAATAAAAGTTTTTCATAATACTGTTTCTATAATATCTTTCGAGGCTAGTCAGATTTATTTAAAATTCAATAGCATTTGAATGACTCTGTAGTGGACGACTAATATTACCTTAACTTCGATGAAAACAAATACATATGTATTTATATAGTTGAATAAATTCAGGATTGTTTAAATAAATGCCACTCCATAGTTAATAATAATATTATAATACAGGCAATGCGAAGAAATTTCATTACGTAAATAACTTTTTGTAAAAATATTCTATATTTAACTACATATTTGTATTTCTTAAAGCTCTTATATCAATGTTTAGAGAATAGAATGAAATAAAATGAATATTTTTACGAAAGTTTTATATTAAAAAAACCTATTTACACTAAAAGATTTTTAACTCGGCCAATATTCATAAAAATGTGGAATCTTTTAATAATAAACAGCCTATTATTGTCCTGTTGGAAAAGCTTCAACGTCATACTTTTTTCAAACTGGTTATATTTAGTTTCGACATCTAACCCGGAAAATTTTGTATAAAGATGTTAAAATACAGTGTATTTCGGAGTGTTTATGTGAAAGAAATTACTAGATTTCATCATAATTAGTACTATTTTTGCACAAGTTATGTGACTTTCTTACACTAATGAAATCATTTAGTGTTTAACATGTTTATAAAAGTCCAAATCGAAAAGGTATATTACCATTATTTATGGATTAAATTACATAATTAAAATTCGCTGAACCTAAATTTTGGATTTAATTCTTGTTTTCGGACTCCATAATTTAAGGTTTCGAAAAACATAACAGAATAATTCATATATTTACTGTATTTATTGACTTAATAAAATATGTTACATAAGTGTTATTCTACCAAAATATCGTTTGCGATATCATGAATATGTAAGTTAGACCATATTATCATAATATTGTGTGTATATGCGATTATGCAATGTTATAAAGCCAATATTAAATCAGTCAGATGATATGTTAATACGGCTTCGTAGACGCATACAAAGCTTATTAATAAATCATACAACCTTATTTTATTTTTAGCGTGCATTTATTTTTGGCAACTTATCTGGAAATTTTTAAATAAATATAAGTGTATTAATGTCAGATTAATGAAAAATACGGTTTGATTTTGAATTCAACACTAAACCAATTTTGTATAAATAAGCTATCATATTAGCAATGTATGATCTTAGTTCCGTACGGGGTAAAATCAACAGAATGAAGTATAATTCATGATTTTTTGACATTACGTATACGATAAGATAATTGAAACTGTCAAAATTATTAATAGTAAATCCTTTGAAAACAAGAATTGCCCCTTAATCCATGAGAGAACAGATACATTCAACATGACAAGAATGAGGTATTAGCTTCAAGCATGAGGCAGGTGGCTTTTATGTCACGAGATTTGTATTACGGTGAATTAAATGCCTTCAAAAAAAGAAAACGTCTTCGTTGATGATATTGTTAACGTTTGGTAGAATATATAGGGTAACTGCTGAGAAGACCACAATATTTTGAGAACATCACGAGGAAAGAGATTCTTATGAAAAATATAGTTAGATATACGAGAGTAGTTTTACAAGTAGCGAGAATGGAAAAGAAGAACGAATGTTTTAAATACAAAATAATTTTTATTTTTCAATATATTCTCCTAAAAGAGCAATACATTTATTCCAACGGTGCTCCAATGCCCTTATGCCATCTCTGAAATGCGATTCAGGAGGGCTTGCAAAATACTCATTTACGAAGGTGATAAGATCGTCGTTACACGAAAATTTCTTTCCACCTAGTGCCGTTTTCAATTTTGGAAAAAGGTGGAAGTCGAAGGGGCTAGATCCGGCGAATAAGGCGCATGCGGTACTAATTGGAAATGCAACTCGTGTATTTTGGACATCGCAACTGTGCTGGTATGCGAGGGAGCGTTGTCTTGAATCTCACATTTAATTTTTGTAGAAGTTCTGCATAATATTGTCCGTTTATTGTGGCACCTTTCTGAAGGTAATCAATGAGCAAAATGCCCTTTGAATCGCAAAAAATTGATGCTATCACCTTGTTTGCCGATAAAGTGGTTTTCGCTTTCTTTGAAGGTGCAGAACCACGTTTTAACCATTGTTTCGACTGTCGATAGTTTCGGGTGTACTGTAGTGTATCCAAGTTTCATCACAAGTAACAAATCACCTACAAAAATCAACCGGATTCCACTTATAAAGGTCCAAACACTCATTAGAAATGCGCAAACGAGTAAACTTTTGATCAGTGGTAAGCAATCGCGGCACCCATCTTGCTGAAAGCTTGGAAAGGCCCAATTCTTTTGTTAAAATGTGGTGTACGCGTTCTGTTGTAATGTTTACCATGTCTGCTATCTCTCTCACTTTGAGTCGTCGATCTTGCGTAATAATATTGTGGATTTTTATAATTATTTCCTTAGAAGTCACGATTTTGGGTGCTCGGGAGCGCGCTTCATCAACGCAGCTTGTTCTACCACGTTTAAATTCATTTACCCATCCACTTATTGTGGCGGCTGATGGAGCAGATTCACGTAATGTTTCCCGTAACTCTTCTTTTATTTTGGTAGCTTTCATACCCTTAATTACGAAGTATTTAATCACCGCACGATACTCTGCTTTTTCCATTTTAACAAAACGACGTGTTGCTTCTTTTTCAATCAGCTGTCAAAAATAAACTAATCAACCGATTTACCTAAATTACAGTGAATTTGTTTTACCAATTAGAGCGCCACCTATGTGTCATTCTCACTACTTGTCAAACTATTCTCGTATATATATAGATATATATATATACGAGAATTTATAAGTGTGAGAACGCCGCTTTCCAATTAAGAACATTCTTCTTAGCAGTATTTTTCAAACTACTTTTAGAACTGAGCAACAAAAAACATTCTCGGCAAAATCATCGCTTTGAAACATAACAAACGAGTGTGTGGTCATTTTTATTAACAAACAAACGCTGCATTAGCTTATTTTAAAACCACTTCAAGTATTTTATACAATATTATACACCCAGTTAATAAGATGTATGTACAATCACCTTAATAAATTACAAATTGTCTACGTTTCCGCATACCTTCATATTAATATTTCAGCCTATTATATGCTTAGCCACACTACTTGAATTTTATTGCATTACCGCTAAGCTAACGTTCTTCGATAAATAAAAAGAGCTAATAATGTCCAGTAGCCTTTATTGACAATTCACATCTATTCCCATACACCAATATAAATTTTTCAGTTTCAGCATATTGCTTGCTTAGTGAACTTCAAAGTGGTTGGATTTGATTTTTATAACCACCTAACGTATTCAGTCACCATCAAAGTATTGTTGCTTCATTATTATTAAACTGATCTTTTTTGCATCTGTTCTTATTTTTTGTTAATGATCTATTTCTAATTTTAATTTATATATTTTGAAAATAAGCTGGCTTATTTTTTTATAAATTTGTTAATTTAAGTAGTTTTAGCAGTATAGTATATTTATGTATAATTTATTGTTATTATTGTCCTTTATATAAAGTAACTTTCTTGAACAACAAAAGCAATTGTTAGTATTATTATAACGTAGATTTTTCTCACACGTCCTCAGGCTATTTTTCACTCAACTCACAGTATTGGTTTTTGATTGGTCTGTATGCACCTGATACTGCTGTTATTATACAGCGTGCAACAGAAATGAGCAATTGTTAAATGTACGTAGCAAAGCAATCCCAGAAACTCTTAAAAAATTTATTTCTTAGTTTGAAAGAGCAATGTTTACCAATTACTTCACATACACATATACATATATTTGTACACGAACACTTACTTTAACTAGATCTTAGTCATCTTTAACAAAATTTTAGAATACTGGTATTTAGTAATTGCTATTAAAATGTCTTTTTTCTTTCTTTTTTTTTATAGTAAAGATCTTCCACTTTTTGGTAGTCTTGTTTAAAGATTTACCCTTCCGGCGGAAAATATTACTAAAGAATGTATATTAGTTGATGAACTTTTACCTATTTTATATATAATGTAATGAAGAAATTTGTTTGGGAATTACTTCAGTAGTAGAGATTATAATTTTAACCTCTTCTACTAGAGGCATATACAATATGTATTTATTGCGTTTCCCTATAAGTTTTTGCTGAACATTATGAGTGTTAGTTATAGAAGTGTATGGTAGGTATGTTTTCTTAGTATTTTTACGAGTTAGTGTAATTCCTGGTTTATTGTCTATTATTCTGTGATCTATGATAATGTTCCAGAACAAATTGACCGAATTTTCTAACACTATTATATTATTACTAATAACAATAATGATCAATTGTATGTTCGTTTCGTTTAAAAATTAAAATAAATTTAAGTTTTCCTATTCATTATAATAGAAATTAAACGAATTACGTATTAAGTTTATAATACTTATTTGATTAATTAACATGAATTACAACTTGAAATTTATCAAGGAAATATTTCTCAAATATTAGTAATTATTTGTAGCACAATTCTTTTATTAATACAGGATTCATTATACAATATATGTATTTATATATGAATATATATATATATATATATATATATATATATATGAATTTTCAACGAAATTTCCATCAGTAATTGCCTTTGGAAAAATTGGTATCCGGACATTAACCTTCTTATCGTTCCAATATTTTCCTCTTGTTGAATATACATACGTATGTTTACACAATTATAGTTGTAAACATTCTTACGTCTAGAAAGTTAGTCTTTAAAAATATTTTAATGACTGCTGAGCTCTATTTTAGTATAAGCACCATAAAGAAAAACTAGAAACATACTTAAGAAAGAGCTCGACTTACTCATTACAAGCATACGAAATAACGAGAAAAATGAAGTCATTTCTAAGGGTCTAAATATATTTCTCTCCGAATCTTTGTTCCAGACATGAGTAAAGTCGGAAAAATACCGAAACGAGATGATGCAACTTTTCGATATGAAATAGTTAAGTATACTAGTCCTCCATTCATTTGCCGTTACACGTGATATATTACTATACAACATCGAGATCTAAAATAATCTAGAGGATTAAAGTGACAAAAATATCGCGAAATATTTTTCAAGTTATAAACATACTTTATATTTATCGCTGTTAGTACGTCTAGTACTAATAAAATATAATTGGTTTTCTTGCATATACACTCAATTTCTAGGTTACAGCTTAAATCTAAGTTAATTATATTTTATAGCACACCTACATATAGAAATCTAAGTACTAACATCATATATATATATATACACTACCGGCCATAAATGAGGGATCACTATAGGTAAAATACAAAAAAAATGGTACATTTATACAGTACATACGAATAAAAATGTTATTAAACTATAAAAATAAACTATATACAGTCCGCGCAACATGAATAGGACCAACTGCATATATGACATTTGTAGTTGGTATAAACATGGTAGCGCGCTGGAATTGTTATTTTCGAAAATAAGAGGGTTGATAAAAAGATGTATGTAGGTACCAAATATAATTTTTGTAAAAGTCAGTGCAAATGTACGTTACTAATGACAATAAGTAGAGTAATTAAACGCCACTTGAATACGACCAATCTACAAAATAAAAGATTCGTTTGCAATAACAAAATACTTTATTGTTCAATAATGAGTACTTTTGCCATTATTTCTTATAACCTCAAATAGTCGGGATGGAATGGAATTATACAGGGTTCTCAAGTAGTCAACGGGAAGTTCCGCCCAACTTCGTTTCAGCGCCTGCTCTAGTTCGTCAGCGCAACTGAATTGGGTAGCATTGGAGTACAATTTACGCGACAACCATCCCCAAACATTTTCTATGATGTTCAGGTCGAGGGAGAGCGATGGCCAATCGAGAACCTCCATGCCTTGTTCTTGAAACCAGCGTCGAACAATGCGCGCGGTGTGAATACTGGCATTATCCTGTTGGAAAATAAATGGTCCACCTGCCATAACGTTGGAAAATTTGTCTTTCACCTGTTGCAGCAGCTGGACGTACTTTTCCGAATTCTGTCTGCCCTTCACTATTACTAAATCAACAGGTCCGTTATAGGAAACAGCTCCCCATACCATGACTGAACCAACATCGGCTCGCCTTCGTGACTGAATCACTTCATCTTTACGTAAATCGTGGAAATAATAAGAAAACCCATCCGGGGCATCTAAATTAAACTTCTTCTCGTCACTGAAAATAACAGTTTGCCATTCTCTTGTCCACCCCATTTTTGCTTGAGCAAACTGAAGGCGTGCAGTGCGCTGAAATTCCCTTAAAGGAGGCCGTCGTTTAATTTTCAAACGTTTTAAATGCGGACAGGTCTTCAGTAACTTCTGTACAGTTCTTACCGATGCATTCGTTCCAACGTTATTCGCGATTTGTCTTGCCGTTAATGCCGAATTCGATGCTTCGCGTAATATGGCTCGACGTTCTCTCTTAGTTGTAACGGATGTTGTTCGCCCTTTAAAACGTTTTCCATAATTCTCGGGATCCCTAATAAAATTGTTCACAACCTGGTGTGATCGACTTATTTTCTTTGCAGTAGCCCTTGAGGAATACCCTTCTTGATGGAACGCTTTAATTTTTCCAATTTCTTTTATACTTAAGCACTTCTGTTGTCCCATCGTTGCACAATACCCTTAATTACAGATGTTTGTTTATCCGGATACACGTTGTAACTCGACACTCATCCGGTAGCTTACTATTAAATACTGGTCGTATCCAACCGGCGCGGTGCATTTTATATGTATGTGGTGCTTACGTCACCCAATGCATAACGTTAGGCACTATTGCGCAATAATGCGTATTATTTGCCATATCATACCATTACAAACTTGCATTGTATTTTTAGTAAATGAATTGTTTTTCAAACCACCGAAAGCTTGCAACAAGTCGGGTGGTCCTATTCATGTTGCGTGGAGTGTATCCTTATAAAACAAAATAATATCATTAGTTCTATGAAGAAAAATTGTCACTTTTTATTTTAAGCGACTTTCGTCAAAATATCCACCTTTACACTTAATAACTTCTTTATAAATTTTGGATAGTCTCAACACAAGTTTTTGAAGAGTTAAACTGGAATATTGTTCCAAGCATTTGTAGGGTGTTCCTACAGCTGTTGCTGCAGAAAAGTGAGAGAACACTGTCCTCTCACTTTTCTGTTTAACTCATCCCATAGCAACTCGATAAGATTCATATCGAGGCGGGCCAAACCATATTTACAAAAAGTTCTCTTCTTCTCTATGTTTCACATAGTCTTTACAAAGTTTAGCACCATGTTTGGGGTCATTATCTTATTGGAAATAGAAACCTTCTCCTATCAATTTAATTCCGGAAGGAATTACGTGTTCCTTTAAAATTTTCAAATATTCTTTTTTTCTTAAAATTCCATTAATTCTACGCAAATCTCCAACACCATTAAAAGAAAATAATCCCCAAACAAGAACTGAACCTCCATCGTGTTTAACTGTTGGCACAACATATTCTAGTATCGTCCTTTTGCCAACTCGTCTGTGAACAAAAACGCGCCAATTACTTCTAAACACATAGAACTTGGATTCGTCCGTTTTCCGCTTCCACATTTCCACATCCCAATGTTGTTGCTCCTTGGCCCATTGTAATCGTTTTTTACAATATTGTGATCGTAAAATTGGTTTACGAACAGCAAATCGCTCTTTTAGTCCCGCCTTTGATAAACGTCTTTTTACGGTAGTCAGCGACACCGGATTTTCACGATTTTTATTTAATTCTGCGCGAAGCTGTGGAGCTGTTAACCGTCTATTCTGTTTAGATAACAGTTTCAGCCGCAAATCTTCTTGTTGAGTGATCAACCTGGGTCTTCCGACACGTTTTTTTGGTTGCATTGCACCCGTTGTTATGTACCTTTTCATTGTACGTTGCACTGCATATGTTAAGTTTAAGTTTTGCGTTATTATAGCATTACGAATTTATACACTCATTTCCTTTCTTTTTGGCATTTTGTATGTTTGTTCACGAATACTCGTATTACAACTTACTCGGACAGATTCTAGACGAATATTTAATTTTTCATAGATTTCAACATTCTGTGGTATCATAAATTCCTATAAATTGTTTCTTAGAACTATTACAATCTTGTAATATAAAAAAAAACACTTTAAAATAAATATTTTCAGGAAAAGTGTTAATACTGAATACATGTCATAAAAAGATTAAAGGAAATTATAATATTTTACACTAACAAATATGATTTTTAATTTAAATAATGACCCGGATTTTATTGATAAACTTCCCAGAAACGCTCTCACATCTGTTAGTTCAATTGATCCTACCGAAACCCAGTTATAAAAGCAGAGCGATTCTATTTATAGTATGTGATCCTCCATTTATGGCTGGTAGTGTCTATATATCATACCTTTTCTTTACATTACACGTAAAATTTATCAAGTTCATCAACTAATATACATTCTTTAGTAATATTTTACCACAAGTAGAGAAAATCTTTAAACAAGGCTGCAAAAATCATGACATCTATGTCGGAACACTGAAAAGACGAAAATCTTTACTATAAAAAAAATGGCATAGAAAATATTCCAAGTGCAAAGGAATACGGAAAATGATATATTTAAATGAAAAAATTATAGTACGGAAAATTAGATAAAACCCTATTCTAATAGTAGTTAAATTTACTAAATATCAGCATTTCAAGCAGCTGAAGAAGATGAGTGAAATTTTCTCAAAGGATTCTGGAACGAATTCTCTTAAAATCAATCGAGGAAGCTTGAAAATTAACCTATACCGAGTATTCTAGGTGCAAACGTCGTTGGATATGTCACGCAGTAACTTTAGGAACATACTCTTTAAACTACTCCTAATCAACTATCCTCTAGAAAACCACCCCAAGTCGAATCTTTTTCGGAATGCATCTCCCATTTTTGATTTACGATTAAAGAAGAAAGGCTTTGGAATGCAATGGTTTGAACAAAAATATTGTTCACGAAATAATAACAATAATATATAAAAGCAAATATCCTAAAAATAATGTTAAACATAGCGTATGCTTTAAATCGACTTTCCTCAAGGTTGTTGCTATGATCATATTTAAACTGCGCTCCCGTTGGGTCCCTAAACTCCTAACGGAGGACCACAAAAACAAATGATTTGAGTGTTCGCCGAATTTTGCGACTCGTTATAATGAACAAGGAGACTCCGTGTTGAGTCGTATCGTAACCAGAGACGAAACGTGGGTTTCACATGTCACGTCCAAATCGAAGCAACAGAGCATGGAATCAAGACGCACACACTCTCCTGAAAGGGTCAATGCTAAACAGACCCTGTCCCAGCGTCCATGTTTTGCGATAGGCATGGTTTTTTGTTGGTCGACTTCATGCAACGCGAAACCACCATAAATGCGGTAGCCTACGGCCAAACCCTGGGAAAACTGTGCAGAGCGATTCAAACCAAAAGACGCGGCATGCTGACAAAGGTAATTTTGCTACTCCATGACAATGCAAGGACTCACACCGCAGCTCAGATCCGAGCTTTTTGGACTCTTTTGGCTGAGAAGTTTTGGACCACCCCCACTCCCCTTCAGTCTTGATATTGCACCGAGCGATTTCCATCTTTTCCGCTATCCCATCTCGGCGGCAATGACTACAACAATGACGAAGACGTAGAAACGACCATGACCTCTTGGTTATCGGAGCAGGCGGCAAGTTTCTATGAAGAGGGTTTTCAAAATCTAGTTGTAAGGTTTAAAAATTGTTTAAACAAACTTGGCAACTATGTTGAAAAATAGGGAAATATATGTAGAATCTGAAAATAAGTTTGGTTTTTGAAAATTTTCTTTCGTTTGGTTTTTATTTTCAAACGGCCCTTACTTGAAAAACACGTCTCGTACATATGTATGCAGTTATGTTTCGTGAAGAGCTGTTGTAGACATAGATAATGGGATACCAGGACACCATAAGTTAAAAGGAAGAATTTTTGGATATTCAAAATTTAATACTTAATACAGGTGATAGCATTTTATAAATACAACGCCATCACTGTTTAACGTTAAAATAAATGAAAAATAATTATCTTTACTTTACTCGAATAATTAATAGCCTATTCAATGTTTGCATTTGGTAAACATAGGAACATAAATTAACATATGTATAAGTACATAGGAAACACAGAGCAACAGTTAAATGTGGAATATTTTGCAGAATTCAATATTCGTGTCAAATCTAATTTCAAAATTACCCTAAATTTTAAGATATTTTGAAAAATAAATTTCAATTTTCCTCAATAATTCGATAACACTTAACATAAACGCTTCTAAAGTTTTGCAATGTTGAAACAAGTTGTTAATGCTTTCGCTTGTTTTTCGTAAGCATCCATATCGAATCGATCATCATTAGTGATATTAACTTTGACGTGAGACGATCGTAGTAATCAATGTTAATTAAGAGATATTTGTAATAGTGTTTTGAGATTTATTACCAGGATTATTTGTAAATAAAAGTTATTATATGTTATATTATTGTTAATGTAAATTCAAAAATTGTTTCTTTTATTTCAATGGTTAATTTTACTATTGCCAAAGAATTACCTAGAAAAATGACGTAACAATATAAGCAAAAAGAAAATGAATAAGAAAAATTTTATATTCTGATATAATTCCTAGAGCATCGAAAATATTCGTCATGCGTAATCATTACAGGTGCATTCGGAGAAAGAAGATTTATAACTTATATTCTTCCGTTCTTCTAATTTTTTGTATTTTAAGCGTATTTTTCAATTTAGTTGAACGTATGAATTGTAAAAAATACTCTTAATAGAACGGTTCAGTGATATTTACCTAAAGGTGTTAATTCACTAATAAGTACTGTAGGGGAACATAATTTACACTAACGATTACTCAGATTTCGAGGCGTAAGATAACATTGTAAACATAACTCTTATAAGTGTTAAAGAATTGGTAATTAGTACAAATTCCTGTTTACATTTCTAAGACTGCGTTTTCTAGACGGTAGTAATTTAATTAACAGCGGTTTTTGGCTTCTTCGGTCTTCAGGTTTAAACTAAATTGATTTAGTGTATGCAATTCAGTAACTAGATTCAGTTAAATTTCTCGTAGTCTGTTGATGTTTCCGAATTATATTTATGTACATATTTGTAAAGGTAAGGTTCTTGTATAATTTTTAAATAAAATTAGAATGTGCCAAAACACTTGAAGGTGTACTATTGATATAATTTTCAAGTAAGTTAATAAATATTTTTCTAATATTTATAATTCAAATAATTACTGCCAGTAGCGTTTTAAACTATTACGTAATACACACTCTGTCGCAGAGAAAACCGAACTTTTTTAAAATAGAAACAAAAGCTTACTTATTATTTTGGTAAAATTCATTTATTTTATTCAAAGTTGTCACCTTCGGCTTCATTACAACGTTTTGCACGGTCAATTAAGATGTCGAATGAATTAAGTTCATCTCTAGAGATCGCTGTCGATGCCTTCGTAATGGCTACGACGTCGGCATAAAGTTGTCCTTTCATCGACAAATGTAGCTTGGAGAATAGATAGAAATCACAGGAGGTCAAATCCGATGAATACGATGAATGGTTGATGGTTAAAATGCCATTTCCACCATATTAAGTGCACACACGGCGAATACCCGCAAAAAGACGCTTTATAACATCAAGATAAAATACAGCATTAACCGTTGACTAGTCGGTACAAACTCTTTGTGGCCTATGCCTTACGAATCATAAAAACAAGTCAATATTGTCTTCACTGTTGTCTTCTCTAAACGGCCTTTTTTCGGTCTTTCTTTGCTTGTATGCTTCCACTCAGAGCTTTAACGTTTGGTCTCTGGATCATATTGAAAAACCCGCGTCTCATCTCAAGTTATAATACAATAGAATGCCTGAAGTTGTCGTGCTTTTTTGAGACTTTAATCAAGTTTGAATTCAGCTAGCTTGTGTGGTACAAACCTTGCACAAATCTTTCTCAATCCCAAATGCTGTGTCCAATTGCGATGAATTGAATCTTTGGAAATATTTAATTCAATTCCCGCGTATCGCAATGAGGATTTCGGCTCATTTCTGATAAAGTCAAGCACAAGTTCAATGTTACTTTCCGTAATCACAGATTTTTTGCGCCAGGAAGTTCGTCGTCATTGATGTCCGTACGATCGTCTTTAAATCGTTTATACGACTCATACACACTAGTATGTGATAAACAGGCATCACCATACATTTGTTTCAGTAAACGATTATCTTGTTTAAAACAGTACTTGATATTTGCTCTTTGTTCAAAATTCATTTTTTGACCAATGCCAAATACACACTGGTACTTTTTGCGCAATTTTTCTTCTTGTAATGACGCAAATGACATGATATTTTGACATAACATTGGTGAAATATCTACCTTACCGACGCATGTTTTTTGTAAAAGATGGCGCCACTAAGAGTTACTATTTTAAAAAAGTTCAGTTTTCTCTGCGACAGACTGTGTATATTGAATATTCGCGCATAATTTTCATACCAAACAAAATTTTCTTAACATAAAAGGCAACGATATATATAAAATTGTATTTTATTTCGAGAACATTACTATTATTACTAATAATTATATAAATATTTGAGACATCAACTATTTCATTGCCAACATTAAGTAATTTTTCATTTCATATTCTCGAACACATTGAAGTGAAGTTCTTCTATAGTTGTTTGAGGTCTGGTGCTGTGTGTCTTAGTTCAGATCATCAGATTATGAAATCGGTTTTTATAAATACTATCTTTTATTTGACCAAACAAGTAAAACCAGGAGGTATTAAATCTGGTGATTGAAAGAGCCACAGACATTGATTTATAAAACAATCACCATAAAATTTCGAGGAAACCTGAATGGCATGGGGCGGTGCACTGTATTTTCACAAAATAACTATACGATACCTTTCTACAATAATTGTTGTATGGAAAAATATAGAATTTTTAATCATTCATGCATTATGATTTTGCCAACCATACACTAATTTTAAGTGGATGCAGCTTTCAATAAAGTTATGACAGTATTCAGTCGTCTAACTTTCAAAGTTTTAGATGTTCACTTACTATGATAAATGAAATCGGGATTAGTCAGTTTTAAGGGTTAAATTTTATTATCATTTTAAGAATATCGAACCACTTACTTTTAGTTATTCCAGATGCAGCATCATGAAGTTACAGTTTCAGTACAATAAAAACTTTAGGTAGATGCAATGTTTCTTATTAAAAGTCTTTAGATATCTCATCCCGAATAAAGAGTCAAATGTACTTAATTAACTCTGAGCTGTATAAATTTATTAAATTGATTTGCTTGTGATGACAATTTCCACTTTTTTAACATCCAACATAAGCTTGGTATCATCAACGTCCTCTATTAACGAAGTGAGCTGATTCATTGATTTTCCTCTTCAAATAAAAGGTTTGTTCTCAAACCATTGCACAATTCGCTGTTTGTGTTGATCAAACTCGTCATAAGAAACTGCTAAATAAATTGTTCAATACACAATTGCAATGAATAAACTTATATTTTATTCCCATTCTGCGTTTCTCTGCGAGAGTGGGGTGTCAAAGTAAAGTTCAGATTAAAATACTTATACTCTAACTATATAAAGCAATATTTGCTACTTCCACAGAAAGAAATTCTTTAAAGATTTATAAATTGTTGCCTTCATTAGAACTGTATTTTTTAGAATATATAAAAATTGATTTACTATCGATTTAATTGATTCAACAATGTTAATTACAGGTTATGCTCGTTGCATTTGGTAACACATTTGTCGAAAAGAAAACAAAAGAGTGACCGTGTTGGACTTTCTCGTGAAAATTCAAAGTTTCTCAATAAAAGAGGATCTCCAATTATTTTTAAAATACTTACTATCTGAAACTAATATACCATTTTATGATATTTCATCTCACCAAAATTCGAGTGCGAATACCTGAATATGACCCCATTTCAAGATCGTCAAGATACAGTGATCAATAGAAAGTTCTATAAGTATCAGCATAATAATATCATCTAATAGCAAAACTAACAGTTGATTTTTTAAAAATAAAAGTATTAAAATGTTATATTCACTAAATTTGGCTGGGCTTTGGCTCTTCTTTAATTTAAAAAAATATTCCTTACCGTGTTGAAGGTTTTTTCCACTGGAAAAGAAATTTATTCGAATATTGATGTTATTTCAGAACCTCTCTTGACAGGCCTGGTTGTATTCATTTAAAAAGTAAAAATATCTACACACAACAGTGGATTGATAGCGAAGATGGGTACTATGGACACATTTGGTAGAACTTTTGTCATATATGTATTAATGGGAGGAAATCTCAAAATTTATAGTCACCCTTGTACACATACGAATCCATTAAAATTTTGTTAAAATTGAACATTTAATTCAAGCTCTTTCTGAACATAAAGGAGTACATTTTATATTGTACAAAGGTTCATAAAACAAAGGCGCAAATATTTCCTATATATCCAAACTACAATTTCATAAATGTATACATTACTTTTATACGTTTCCTTTCTTCTTTGGGTACGTATTTCAATCCATACAAAACATATGCCAATATAAACAATACCATTTACTTGTAGATTGTACACTTTCTTAACTAGCAGTTATCAACACAAATATATTTGAAATTTTTCTTTGTACAAACGAACGTTCTGAGAATTATGTTCAACATCTGTTATGATTCTTACTTAAAATATTGTAAGAGATATTCCTAGAAAATTTTATTTATGTGAACAATTTTTTGGAAAGTCGAATATAGAAATTGCTATTTTTAATCTTGGCCAAAAAGCGAAGGCTTTGTTGATTTTTCTTTAAATATAGCAAATAAAAGAAATTGCAACACTTAGTGGTGATTATTATATTTTAATAATTACTTCGTAATACATACATAGATATGGTGGAAAGACAAAAGTTTGAAACTTAAACTTCTGTTAATAATACATTGGTCGTCCTCAATTATTTGCACATTTATTGATATATCGTGGCTTGGATTCCAATTGTCAATATCTTATTTAGGTATCACATATCAAACTAATTGCACTTCATGTCGGACAGTCCCTAAGGACTGTGATGGGCTTGCTTATTAATCGCTTAAACTTTTGCCGATAATGTAGTATGCGTATTCTACTGGAAAAATATTGGGTGATTTGAGTAAAAATTAACACAAACCTGTTTAAGGAACTTTAGTTTTAAACTTGTCACAAGAATTCTCCAATCTTTAATAATAAAGAAAAGAAATTTCAGGTTAAACAACTTTTTCTAGGTTATATTAAGTCAAAGTACTTTTGATGAACACTAGAACGGGTTTACTCCTCATACCATATCTCCAGTATTTCTTTGAACAGATCTTTAACGGAAAATTAAAACGTCGCCTTTCTCCCTGCCCCCGTTTAATTATTTGATGTAAGTCGTGCATGCTCAAACAGAATCTAAATTCATTACTGAAGACCAAACTATGCCAGTCGATATTCATTTGAAATTTTTTCTGCTGCTACTCAGTAGTGAGTTATATAAAACTTAACTTCAAAAGCTCTCTATTATTATTCTGCAAATTATTTTACAAATCGAAGAATTTCAGGCGGGCTTCGTCATCAAGCCAAATATTAGTGGTAGTTGAAAGCGTTTTAAAGCCAGCAGTCTTAAGTGATCCTTATGGTGAGTAATTTTTTTTCTTTTGGACTCATACCCCTTTTTTATCCATTTTTGTTTCACTACATTTCATAACGGGGAACTAATTTCGATTTCCATGATTGGCAAAATCGATTTCTTCTAAATAAATAATTCACCTTTTCTGAAATTCGCTTAATAGACGATAATTTCCACATATGTACTTGGAGTTTGAGCATAACGACACAATTCAAATAGCTAAATTAACTAATAATAATAATTTAACCAAATATGTATATTCAAAGAATTTCACTGACACTACTGTAACCTGATATATACCGTAACCTGATGCAACATTTCTGCCAAAATTTGACACAAAATATCTCGCTCAATTTTTACGGAACATAATATCATATAAAACATCCAAAATGTTAATTGGTATTATATATTATTGACTTTATCACGCCGGAGGTCCCGGAATTAAATCCGATGGTCTGCTATCTGGGAAGTCTTTTCATGATTTCTCTTCTCGTCTAAGTGAACACTGACAACCATAAATCTTAATACACACTATGAGTGCGGACGTGAAAATAACTCAATACGTTTTGTAATTGGCTGTTGAAGAATGTGAAGGTATAAACGATTATTATTATTACTATTATTATTAATTACGAATACACATCGTCTATATCTATTTTAAATATTCGAATATAAAGAAATAACAAAAATTATATGTACAATGTGCAGTTTGTGAGAGAAGTAGTGTCTCCCTCTGATCATAGCCAATATTAATAGTTATGTTCTAAGACGGATCCGTGCATCTCCGCTCTTAATTGTCAGCTTTCGCATTTGTTGTATGTACATTTTTAAAAACGGAAATACAAAGATCTGCCTTAGAAGGAGATGTTATTTTTCCACAAGCTATACATGTGGAGTTAACTGGTATTTCACTGAGTTAGAAAAATAGAATATAAATTAGATAGATATTGATAATATTTAAATTTATCTTTAGTATATTTAAAAAGAAGAAATATTTAAAGAGAAGATATTTAAATAGATAACATCATTTAATATACGTTTAGAATAAACAAAAATTACCATATACAACAGTTCTAATCGATGTGAAAATGCTGTTTAATGAAAAGGAATACAAATTATTTGCGAAATAGTTTCGCACTTATACATACGTTCTGAATAATCAAACATGTTTTGAGTACGTGATACAAATTAACACATTTTGAAAAGTAAATAAAATATTGTTTTCAGAAAAAATACAGGCTAGACTTGTCTAGCACTTACAATTAATTGAACTAGCAATGATTACATATCGATGTTTAGTAATTTTTAAACTGATTTTATCATAGCAAATCAATATAATTTGAGTAATTCTTTTAAAAAAGATTATCTTTAAATAGTATTACTAACTATAATCAATGTATCTGGTGACAAACACATATAAATATTTTGGATGATTCAGAACAAATCTTGTTACCGATTATAAATATAATTTTCTTCTAGTTTATAACTGAGAGCATTCGAATTTTAAAAAAATAAGTTTCTAGCAATTCTAATTAAAATATTGAAAATCCAATAGATGATTCGAAATCAAATTCATAAAAGATATTAATTTTGGAATCCATAAAAATAGAGAAAAAGATTGTATTGGTTACAATACATAATTAATGTTTGTCAAACCCTTATAGCAGGGTTTCATAAAGTATGCCCCGCGACGCACGGGGGCGCCGCAAAAGTCTTCAGGGATACCGCGACAGTCTCGACAAAACGAAAAAAAATTGAAAAATATAAGATTTTAGACTTAAAATTATCAGGTCTCCAGTTTTGCTTCATGTAAAGGGCGCCGCCGGAAATAATCTCAACGTTAAGGGCATGGCTTTAGAAAGTTTGGGAACCTATGCCTTATAACAATGCTCTCGTAATAAGCATGCAGTTTATGCATAGTCAAAAATATATCCATAATTAGAATGGGACCCTAAACTACTTTGAGAGCTTTAATTTTAAAAATAATTCATGCCACATTCTACGCTCTTAGCGCCTTAGATAGATCACTAGACTACCATTTTTTTCTTAACGCATCGAAATTTCTGTACAGACACGGGCGTACCTTTGTCCTCAAAGAGATTTCGTTTTGTATCAAGATACTATTAACATAACGAGATATTCCATTTTTAAACTGCTCGAGCATCACACAGCACCATAAAACGCATTGTGCCATCTGCTCATCGATTAAGACTAGGGAAAGTTTGTCCCTAAAAGAAAATTGTCATGATTATAAGTTAATTTCTATTAAAATTACTGTGATACTTGTAGTGAAATAGTTAGTTATTTGTTGTAACTTTAGATTTAATTCCAAAGTCGTCAAATACATAAAAAATAGTTATTATGCGCTAAAAATAATTTTCTCTCATTGTCATTATCTAAGCCATAAAATAAAAATATGATTATGGAAATCCCTAATATTATCACAGTTTAATTATTATTCGCCAGTCTGTTTCTAAGTTTGAACATATTTCTCTTAAATCGATTGACTTGAATTAATTGAACACAAGAAAAAAATTACGCTTTCAGTCCAGAATTCTTTACTCTCAAGTTATACTCTAGAGCTTCAATTTATTTATATAATGAATTGAGCTTTATAAAGTTTTATGACTGTTCATAGAAACTTTTTATTCCAACGATCTTCTTCTAACAATAGTATTTAATTGCAATCCACCTCTGAAAACGCAAGTTAAGTTTAAGTCTTGGATGCCAAAATATTTATAAATGGAAAATGGTGAATTCTCTGTTTCTTATTATAATAGTTTACTGATGTTTTATATTATTTATTCAGTTTATACTAATCTGCCTTGGATTTCAACTAGCACATAAATATGCGCATGACAGAATTTAGAATTAAGTTAGGTTTCGTATGCTTTTTATTAATTGTTGTCATTCACAAAAGCTGCATGGTAGATCAAAAGTCAGTCGTTCTCTATTCTGAGTCCAGCTTTCTAATTTTCTCTGTACTGAATGTATTAGGGTTATAACTATTATTATCTTTTCCTTTGATTATGCAATTTATTATTTAACTATATAGTATTCACCTAACGGTTGAAAATGAGGAATTCCATTTCTCGTATTGTGGGAAATAAAAGTCGTTACTATTATTTTTAAATATTGCACTTATTAGTTAAAGTTAGAGTACATACATATGTATATACATACACAGTCTGTATCAGAGAAAACGGAACTTTTTAACATAAAAACAAAAGCTTACTATTTTGATAAAATTCATTTATTTTATTCAAAGTAGTCGCCTTCGACTTCAATACAACGTTTTGCACGGTCAATTAACATGTCGAATGAATTTTTAAGTTCATCTTTAGAAATGTCCTTCAAGACCGCTGTCGACGCCTTTTTAATGGCTTCGACCACGGCATAACACTATCCTTTCATCGGCAAATGTAGTTTGTAGAATAAATAGAAATCACAGGGGGCCAAATCTGGTGAATGCGATGAATGGTTGATGATTAAAATGCCATTTGTAGTTGTACAATGTTGAATTCGGAACAATTTTTGATTATCAGTTAGCTTCTGTGGCACAAATTTTTCTCAGTCCCAAATACTGTGTCAAAATGCGATGAATTGAATATTTGGAAATATCTAATTTCATTCTCACGTATCGCAATGAGGATTTCAGCTTATTTCTGATAAATTCGCGCACAAGTTCTATGTTTCTTTCCATAACCACAGATTTTTTCAGGATGTTCGTTGTCATTTATGTCCGTACGACCGTCTTTAAATCGTTTGCACCACTCATACACACTCGTACGTACATACACTCGTTTTATCAAATTAAACGTTTCAGTAACCGATTTTGCCGAGTTTAAAACTTGTTCAAAATTCACTTTTCGACCAATGCCAAATACACACTGTTATTTTATGTGTAATTTCTCTGCTTCTAATGATGCAAATATCATAATATTTTGACATAACATTGGTGACAAATGTACCTTACCGACGCATATTTTTTTTAACAGATGGCGCGGTTAAGAATTACTATTTTAAAAAAGTTCCGTTTTCTCTGCGACAGACTGTGTATAATACTTACGATCAATATCGTCCTTACTTTCAATACACACGATTGGTTTAAGTAATTTGAGTCATTGCTATAATGTATAAAGGCCAGTCCATTATTTTTTTGCGGAATTCAATCAATTTTATAATTAGTATTGTATTTTTTCCCATAGTTTTTAATTTTCCGGTCACTATTCAACAATAAAATTAGAATGCTAGGAATTTGTTATTTTCAGATTATTATTGTCAAATAAGTAAATATATGTATGAATGAATGCATTATAAAAACGTATGAAAAGTTTGTATAGTTTTTTTAATGAATCATTCTTAGAAAACAAATTATGTAACAACTAATGTAAATATCCAAATAAATTGGTTTTTTGTGTTATACCTTTTTATAAATAAGTTACAAATGCATATAAATAGATAAAAGAATGGTTTTCGTACAAAATATTGTATTTCTTATGAATGGTGTAACTTCTATTTTAAGTCCGTCGAAAAATACTTTCAAATTAATTAGTTTTTTTTTATTCCAAACACACGTAATCCTTCGATTCAAGTTATCAGACACAACAATAAGGCAAAAGCTATATTTCAAACTCGATTGTTTTACTGTGATTTAATAATTAAATGATTTATTTACCAAATCGTTTTTTATTACTTATTTTATAGCAGTGTCATATGCAGTAATATAATCTAGCGTCAATTTAGTAATCTATGCCTTGCCTCAGAATAAGAAGGAGTGATTCAAATATTGCGCCAAAATAGTACATGTTTTTAAGGCATTTCATTGGTTCTTCAACAGGCAAGTTTAATATGGATAAATGAATGCCAGATATCCGCCATTTTTAATTACATTTTTGCATTGTTTTACTATATTTTTCTGTATTATTTAATAAAATCTGTACTTTTAAGTACAAAAATAAAATGAGTGATCACCAAGATTCTAGAAATTATTTTTATATAATAAAGAAAAAGATTAATGTTGTTGGCAAACTACTAAATTCACAACTGTTTATGTTTCATTTTTATGGTAAGTTACATTTTTAAGCTATATGTTATAGCGAGATATTTGACTTCTTATTCTGAGACAGGGTATAGTTTTCCTCCATATGATTATCCGGCAGATTATACTAGGAGATTACTAACTAGTAAGCAAGTCCATTAGAAAAGTAAATTTTATCAATCTCTTCGAAATATATACTAGTTTCATTGACTACCTTTTCATTCTACCCTAATATCTTGCCAGCAAGCCAAGTTCTCAAGTTGGAGAAAAGAAGAAAGGCTGAGGAGGTCAAATCTAGTAAATAAGGTGGATACGGAAACAGTTCGAAATGTAGCTCGAGAATGTTTGCCATTGAAACAGTTAATGCGTGAACACGTGCATTTTCTTGAACAAAAAGCACCCACTTGATCTTTAAATGGAGCCTTTTACATTGTATTACATGGCACAGTTGATCTAAAAGTGATGCTTAGTATTCTCCTGTTATCGTTTTACCTTTTTCAAGATAATCTACATATAATAAGAATCCCACTTCAGTCCCAGAAAATAGCCATAACCTTTCTGATTGAGTGTACAGTCTCTGTCTTCTTTGGAGCACTTGTACCAGCCTCATGCCATTGTTTCAATTGCTGCTTCATTTCGAGTCTATAATCTTGGTTTCATTAACTATTAATGCTCGGCGCCAAAAGCGTTTCGCATCACATCTCGACTTCGCTAAATTGATGTCTGGAAACAAATGCACTCTCGTCCTCCGTTGTGGTCTACATCATCAAATCCACCCGTCTTACAAATAATTTTTCATATTCAATTTATTATGCAAGATCGAAACCACTGATCCATATGAAACGTGTAGAGCCTCTGCTACTTGGTCACCTTGCATCATATCATGTACTTTTAACCATTTCTCGAGTGCACATGTTTCTTGGGTGTCCATTATATTGTTCGTAATTCTCCATCGTTTTATGGTATCAATCTATATAGACGGGTCCCTGTAAGCATTCTCCAACTCGGGTTTCATTTCTTGATTTGTTTTGTTCTTTAAGAATGAGAACTTAATCACTGATATGTACTTCACCTTTTCTATATTCCAAAACAGTTCAATTTCTACTCAAATTACAAGCGTCCTTACAATCAGAATCAAAGCAAATTGTTTGAAGGATTGACAAGTTGAAAAACAAATAAATTGTTTTATTAAGTCTTTTGCGGACTATTAGTTGAAGACGAGTTTAGTAATCCTCACTAAGTACTAATCCATCTTCGCATGATCTACTGATATACCAACCCATTATCGTATATTGATTGTTCGATATCACTTTAGCCGATGTTAAATATAAAACATGCAAGTTCTACTGCAATTCTGGCATATATAAATTCTTATTGTACTACATATATATATATATATATATATATATATATATATATATATATATAGTAAAATAATTACAATATATATATATACATATAATTTTTTGCCGGTCACCTTTATCGATTTGCAAAAATAACAATTCCTACAACTTTTTAAGGAATAAAAAAATTAAACATTTCTTAAAGCTTTAATACAAATTATGAATATACTCGTATTAAACTAATAACTGTGTACTAATAAACGTATCCTTACTATATACTAAAAAATCCTTGAATTTATTAAATATTTCGTAAGTATAGAATTTAATTTTTTTAGAAACACTAAATTGTTATTGTAAAACATTTAGCACAATTCTTCATCACAAAACACAAGGTTTCATATTTTGTAAATACAAATATAAAACAGAGCAGTCGTATTTTTACAATGATTTCTTTAATGAATTGCAGGTTAGAAAACCATTTAACTAAACAATAAATTTGTCGATAAATAATGTTTCCTGATTTTCTGTTTAAAAACTGAGTATATAGAAACCTAATTAAACTAATTACATATTTTCTCACATGCAGTGAGTCCTAAGGTAAAGTTTAAATACTAGATTATTAGTCAAAAAATAATTAATAAATTTCAACAAAAAATAAAGAATTTCAATGAACCGAACTCTATATTCAAACTAGCGAATGGTAACGTAAGAGTATAAAAAGTATGAGGAAATGACATCAAAAGTGAACGATGGTTAAAAATATACAGTCAGTGAAGTGTATAAAAAAAGTTTACGAACTTTATAAAGAAATGTAAATTTAAATTATTGAATCTTCAGTTTTTCCACCAAAGCATTTTTCAAATTAGTTGGCAAATAAATAATATGGATAAATTATAACATAGCTTCAATATACATGAAACATTTACTCAGTAGTAAGATACGATAACGAACACTGGACTGTTCCTCTGTGTATATTTATTTACATATGTACATATGTGAAAAGTATTTTCGCATTTTCTCGAGCAGATCGTCATGAAATGCAGGATTTTCCAAAAATGAATTGTTTTGAATTTTCTCTGTACACCTTCTCTACTTATTAAAAACGCATCCAAGTAAAGGAACGAGGTTAGATCTGTTAGCTGTCATATGACATAGCAAAAAGATAGGTGCGAATGATTCTAACGTTTGAAAAAATGATTTAGCGCCGTTTCTTATAAAAACACATAATAACTTTCTCGGTAACCCAATTCAATCATTCTCTTTTAGCTCAATTCATAGATTTTTGACATTGATCATCAGATAGAATATCCAATAAATATTCGAGGTAGAAACTAATATGGTACAGTCTTCATCTTGTTTTATTGACGCTAATGTAAGGTTGTTGAAATTTTTGGCTCTACCTACAATGTCTTTCGATTTGACAAAAGATTATCTTTAGTTATACAATCTGCTGGTAGTGGCGCTCTCTCTGTATTTACTGATGATTTTGGTGCATCCCTGATTGTAATTTCCAATATCAATAACTTACGTGGGTTGTCTTTTGAGTTTTGGAATAAAACAGTAGATAGCTTTTAAAGGCTTCATTGTTTTTCGAAGTATTCTCCGCGAAGATTAATGAAATTTTGCATGCGCTCGAACCAACTCTAGAAGCAATCGTCCCACTCGTTTGTTGGTACAGTCAAAATTGCGTTTTTGACGGTATCAACTGCTCCTTCTGACAACTGAAACCTTTGACCACGCAGTCCTTTCCTGACTTTCGGAAACGTAAACAAATCGTTGGTACTTAAGTCCAACAATTTGATGTTTTGTTAAAAAATTAATTGTTTTGCGTGTTGTGTGCGAACTTGCATTGTCTTGGTTTTTCGAAACTCAGCGATGATAAACGGTAAACAAATAGTTGCATACTAATCGGCAGTAGCTATTCTTTGATCTTGTAGAGGAATTGTTGCTATGACCTGCTTTCGAGATAAATGTCGCGATTACGTTTTTAGAGACACTTCGAGAACAATTGTCGGCTTTTCTTCACCTTGGAATACCCAAACAGACGACTGGCGTTTATTTCCTGACCTGTGTAAGTAAATTCAAAATTAATCGCCACTAACAATGTTGCACACGTTTTTAGAATTTCCGGCGGTGAAACGATCTAGATTTTTTTTGACACCAATTCACCCTAGCTGCTTTTTGTTCTTCGGTCGGCAGATGCGGTATCCAAAGGAAAACAATATTTTTACATACACTTTATACAAAATTTTTTGAATTGATATCTTTGAAACCCCCTTTGGATCGTCGCTAAGACTAATCCGTCCACGTTTGAATTCTCACTACTAACGATATATGGTGCTTCATTTCCGAAAATAGAAACCAACTCAGGTATTATGATAATTGTCTTCGAAAATTATAAAAATGTTCTCGGTTTAATTCCATTTTTCAACTAACTTGTCAACTTTGACAGTTCGTTGAAGCTACAACACTACATGTATCGCACTGAAACTTTGGATTCAGATTAACTAAAGATGGAAATTAATTTTTGGTTCTGACATTTGATTAATGGCGCCCTTTATGTCCCACTATGCAAAATTCGAAAGACGCACATAATGACCTATATCAATATACTCTTATCCAAATGCAAACTAACTGATATTCCGATATTTATAGTCAATATTTTATATACCTTCCGCTGTTGAATTGGATGATTTTTATTGTTTTTTGATATTTTGAGTCTTCATCAGTAGAGGAAGGCTCAAGGAATCCACTAAGATCAACAGTTATTTATTATGGGCAATATTAAAGCTCCAAAATTTAATGTTTCTGACTCAAAAGACAGAAAGACTATAATTTTGAAACATTTCATTGGAGTGCTAAATCTGTGATAGCTTTATTAAATAATTAACTGATTAACTTGGATTAGCTGGTAGAGGTTGATAAAGATACATTGCCGTTGATTCCGAAAGATTTACTACACTCTGCTATGTCTATGACTATTTCCGCCTAAGATATTTAATTTTTCGTTGAATAATAATATGCAATATAACTTTTGCACTGTTTATTCTACTACATTGTGTTCTTAATTGACAATGCGTGACTGACTTGCTGAAGTTCAATGCTGTCAATTTGGCCGTGAATTGTTTCCACGAAACTCTTTATCCCATTTTGGGTAGTTCTACTGCAAATATAAGAGCATTGAATTGGTAATATCCTGCTTGGTTTACTAGTCATGGAAAACAATTAATGGGTATGGAGAATATTCTGTTTTAGGAAATGAAAATCTACGAAACTTCTCCACTGTTATGAAGAGTTTAGAAGATTAAGGTGACTGCTTAAACAAAAAACTAAATATGCTTATATTAGTTTCCTTATCAGATCATGTAGAGACTTTATTGTTACTGATATTGTTACAAGTTAGACTTTATCCTATGTTTTAGTGAGATGCAAATGTAAGTATGTGTCTTTTGTGTGATTTCCTTATTATACAAGCAAGCAAATACCCTCTGAGAAATTCCAGAAGAGGTTTCTAAAGTACCTCTCCTTCAGAGTGACTGGCACTTATACTGAGCGAGAAACAAAATCAATTGTCCAATGATACTGGCCTACTATTACTACTTTCTAAGACTCACTACTGTAATACTTTAAAATTATTATACTTAGAGCAAAAACAAATGCGTTACTAAAGTCACTTATACACGTTATATGTAAGAATTTTAACAGGTTTCACAATGATTAAATTAATCGTTCTCTGAGAGACACAATAATTGCATTTGCGAATATTTTTATAATTAATGTATGGGTTTTCTTTGTTATTATATAATGAATAATGATTTTGTGCAACATTTTATTTAAATTATTCACTTTCAATTATATTTATTTTCTACCTCTTTATCTGTATGTACATAATTAATCAATGTTCATTTAGTTTGCGTTCGTTTTTTTTTTTTGATACCTAGTATATTTTCTGTATGCGTATAACTTTATGTATTTGACAATAATCTACACCAAAAATTATATTTTATTACTATCCTGTAAGTGGCAATTTCTGTTGGACTAATAAGGATTATTATAATTATTATTATTATTATTAAATATTATATTTTGAACATTAATTTTTTTAGCCACATATTGACGAATATAAAATTCATAGACTCAAAAAGCAAAATAAAATATTGAATTTTTTCTCTTGACATCAAGACATTTTATAATAAAAAATAATTATAAAAAATTAATAAATTTGAAAAATGTTCGAAACATACCGTGACATCGGTTCCTAAGTTCCAGGTGCAATTGACATAAAACCTATTAGAATTGAAAGCTAGCGTTTTATATCTCAATTAAAATAAATTATGTTTATAAATTTGTCATACAAGGGTCAATTAAATTATTCACATGGTGTAACTTGCAATTTATAGAAGCATTATTACTTAACATGTCAACGGCCTTCAACGTTTAGAGCGGTTCATCGGCTTGCCGTCGTTGTCGCTTACGTAAACTTTTACAACCAGACAAAATGTGTGTCGATTCCGAGAAGGAAAAAATCGTCAAACAATAAGTAACAGTAGTGTTTTTACGTTTCGTATTTCCTCGAATTTGCTACCTGTTACTGAGAATGCGAAACGAATTTACGCGAACACCAATCATATTTTAAGCGCAGCTATATACGAGTACCACATGCCTTATTATCATTGTAATTTCCGTGAATAGTTTTGCCATCGTATTGCCAATGACACATACTATACATATACACATACACTCACACTTACATATATGTATGCATGTTCTACATGTGTTCCGCATTTGTACCCCAAATAGATTCGAAATTCTTTATTTTTGTTTTTTGGATTGATGCACATGTGCTCACAACACGTCTTTTTATATATTGGACTAATTTTGGGTGTTCGTTGTATTTTGTTTTCAAAAACAGTATTTTATCACTGAATATGGTTTTAAAATATTCGAATTAAATTACTTTTCAACTAACAACGTTCTACAAATATTCATTTTACATGTAAACACCACACGTAACTTAAATAATAGTATTTACATCTACCATACGCAGTTTAAAATTTAAGATAAAAAAGTCTTGCCGATTCAAAAAATTGGACCGTTTTAATAAATATATTGTAATTATTGATTAAGTATTTTAAATAGATTTAAACTTGTGATCAATTTTTCACTCCTTCGCATCTACGAACACGTAACTTGAATTCGTTATAATTGGGTATTTTATTTATAAACAATTTTTCTATACCTAACATTGCTTGCCGATGCGCACATTTTTTCTCGACCTATGGTATTTCGTAAAAATATGTTTGTTCTTTTACTTACCACCATCTTAATCGTGTAAGTCTACACACTGAAGCGTCAGCACCTTCCCCGTAAGTTTCTCACTCGAGTGACAACCACCAGTGGCCACCACTTAGAAGCCGAGAAACTAACCCTACCCCACAACCTACGTGGCAACCACACCGTCACCCTTCAGAGATATTTATACTTTTATCATTTTAAACATTTACCATAATGGTTTAACAAAAATCAGTTGTAAGTGTTCAAATATACAACATAAGTTGAAAAACTTAACAGTAGCACAATTAATTATTCGGTTCTACCAGTACAACATCAAAATTAAAATAAACATACGCCAAAATACGATATGAAAACATAAAATATAAATATCAACTAATCTCAAGCAAATAAACAGATACTTCCGCAACTACAACCACTCCTTCAATGCTCCTGGTTTTCTTAATTCGTTTGGGTATGCAATTTATCAGCCTATCAACTCATTTTTGTTCCATACCTGTTACCAACCTGAATTTATCGACAGTGTAGTCGTCTTTGAGCCTTAATCCTTGTCCCATATCCACGGTAGGTAAACTTTTTAAAGTTTTTTATGTTGTTCGCTGCTATTTTGTACACAATAGGTTTGTTCACCGGCAGAATTTCTAATATTTAATACGCATTATATATGTGAATCCAATCATTAGATATAGATGCGAAATGTTTCACTATGCTGTCTTATGTTAGGTATTTTTAACACCGATGCATTATTCCAAACTATCCACCATACAACGAGTATGACTTGAAAAAACACTATACAAAATTTCTAATGGCCTTCGGTAACAACTCGATAACGACAAAAATTTTCTACAGGAAAAGGCTCTATCTACTCATAAGCTCAGATACTTCTGAGAAGTTGCCGTTCTAATATATAGTAGCATGGTATTATTGACGTTATTATATAAGTGGAAGAAACAAATATGCAAATTATACCTATGTTAATAATCCGATTTTGAATTCTTCTTGATTTGTTTTAATAAAATTAGTCAGGCCTCGGTTTGCAAAAAACACCAATAAGTCATCTGACATGCATATGATAATAACAGTCTTTGAAACCGTAACCAACGTCGCATGTAATGTGCATAATATAGTTAAAAATTTTATAACTTCTGAAGGGGATTCATTAAATTTCTTATTATAGAATAATTGAAGCATTGGCATGGCATAAGAATCTTTACGTTCATAAACGTTCATTTTTAATTTTTGATAAATTATACACGAAAAGTGGCCGGAAAATAATTTTTATATTTTTTAAACCGATCACTATAATTTAACACTTATTAAATAGTCAATAAAGCTGGAGCGTTTATTAATTTTAATCATATTTCGTTTAAATGATTATTTCGGATATTTTGGATCAATTGTTGGAGGAAGTCTATATAATTTTTAAACGATATCACCAATGTCAGGTTTTGAAGTTAGTTAGTTCTCAATAGAGCACTATCAGGTGACAAAAAATTTAACATGATAAAAAGTAGCCAAAGATGACCATTTACTTTTAACCTCGGAAGATTTTACTATATACGATTGGTTTTTTTTTCTTGAATTCCTTTAACCGCCAATATTATGAAAAATACAAGAAAGCAATAAAATTAAAATACTCCACAAAAATGCACTAAAACTCCTACTAACGTAATGACTTTCACATACGCACTTCACATTTGAAAGGTAACACGACAAAAAGAATAATAGTAATTGAACTGTTGACCCAGAACAAATTTTATAAATCGCATAAATTTTGATATACCTTAGTCGCTGGAAGACACCAAGCCGGTCGACAGCACAGAATATAAAATTTACTACGTACGAGAGACAATCAAAATTATATAGTGGATAATTGCTACTTTACATTGAAAATAATTAATTGTAAGAAATTATTTTGATAGTCTTACACAGAAAGATGTAAGACATGGGAATGGGAATAGGAATAATAATTTATTTCGGTTGCTCTACTTCATATTATTTACAAAATTATTTAGAGCTTAGTAATTAAATGATCCAATTGAGAAACTACTGGTAACTACAATATTTTCGTAGATCATAGATTATCCTACTTAAAAATGTTTACATTTTAATATGTTCAGATATTATTCAGTAATGTTTAAGTAGAGGTTTATATGTTTTGGCAAATGTAAGATAAATGAGTTAACCAGAAAACGAAACATAGATTTAACATCAACGATACTGAGATATGAATTTATATTAAGAACTTTACATATTCAGTGCATATTTTAACTAAAGTGTTTGAAATTAATATTGTTTCTAAATTTCTACAGTTTTTGTTCCAAAATTAAGATTTTCTTAACAACAATGACAGGAATAGTGCCCCAAATACATTAAACAATCTAATTTCTGTCTTGACAGTTATTAAAATTGCCCGATTGAAAATAATTAAGTTATTGCTTGGGTTAATTCTATCGTTTGAAGGATTCGTTTAATTCGACGTTTCGGCAGTGCGTTTGTTACCGCCATTATGGTAATATTCAGAAGGATTGTTTCTTGCCAAACTTACTTGGTTTATTAATTCATTTTTGTCGTTGCAATTAATTATTTATTTATACCACAATAGATTGTGCTAAGTTTCAAATTCCCAAATATTGATAACACCTTACGTTTGACTACAAGGCTACTAGGGGTAACAAAAATTACTTCTCAAAACATATAATAAATATTATGCGTGTTCTAGCCGCATGCATTACACAGTATTAGATACATAGCAACCCTCTTTATAATTTTCTACACAGGTATATTATTCTTCCTAGGTGAAGTATCCATGTTTACTATGTTTACTGTGTTTCTTTTGCTAATGTGCCGATATTCCACCAATACAGCCTCGCGTTATTGATAGCTGACATCTCGAATCACCATGCTTGGTGTACTTACAGCATTTTGCCTTTTAGCCCTATACATTGCTTTCCTTTCATGTGGTATTTCTTTGCTAGGATAGACGTTTAGTTCGATTAAATCCAATCGTTCTTCTAGGCACGTTGAACAAATCGTTATTTCTTTATTCGTACGCGTCCACGTGTTTTTTTGATATATTTTCATTCACGTTCATATAGTACTCAGTATGTGCAACTCTTTCATTCTCTAGTTAGAGTTGACGCCATTCTGACCTTGTATTTATTCATCTAAATTTCCATGATAATTCTCTGATATATGGAATGACCATGGTACACTACGTACGTTGTCCTGATGATTCCACAGGTTTCATAATCCTATAAACTAGTGAACCATTATATAATATTGATTGATTATTTATTAAAAGCAAGTGAATATGTATGTACATGCAGACACATTCTTTATGTTGGATAGTGATTTGTTTCATGGGCAGGAACATTTAATAATATTGATTGCGTTTTAGATTTTCGCTTTATTGTTCTAAAACTTTAAGCATTACCTGTTCCTTTAATAAGAAAAGTTAAATACAATACTTAGCGAAAGAGCGTAGCTCTTACCAAATTTTAAATCAAATTTCTTAATCACTTATGTTTACCTTACTATGCTATAATACTTTGAGCAGTTTTATGTATATATTCGAAGTCATCGTGTTCACAATAAGTGCAAAATATAAATTAAAAGATAGAAAACGGTATTCCTGTATAATCACTCAAAAGGCCCCAAAACGCCGTATAAATCGGCGGCAAAACATTTACATCGTCCTGTTGCGTTTGTAAAAAAGAGGGCAGCAAAACACAAAACAAATAGCGACGTTGACAATTTATCGCAAGCTGGTTTAAAACGAGGAACTCTATGTTAACAAGGTAAGGTGATTATTAATCTGCTTAAGAAAAAACCGACCTTAACATTAAAACAAGCACAGCAAATATTAAGTAGACCTAATACAAAACGTTTACTCTGAGCGCGCGAAAACTTGGAACGCGAATGAAAAAATGTAATACTTTCAGACGAAGCATCATTTTATGGATTTGTACACAAACGCAAAACATGAATAGTGAAAGGGGGGAAATGATTCAGAGGACAATTAAACATCAAGTTAAAGTTGCGCTTTTGGCGATGAGTCAGTGCATACGGTTTTAGCAAATCGCACCTGCTTACTACAAATTTAAACTTATTTGGAGCTGAATTTAAACTAGAATAGTTTGGTAGGGATCTCATACGAAGGCGTTTTTCCTATTTATTCTTGCGTGATTCGGTACAAGCATCGCTCCAAATATACGAAGAAACTATAACTTCAGACTCCTCGTTTAGAAAGAAAAAATGTGTGGGACTCTTAGAAAGCGAAAACAAATGGTTGATAAACTGCAGTTAAACCACAAAATTCATTTGTCGGGTTTTCATTTGCCTTACCATCATCCAGTTTTATTTTTTCTACCTTATTATCCTTGAAAATAAGAGAAATAAGTCTGCAAGAAATACACATAAATTCAGCGATATAAAATTAAATCATTCAAGAAGTAGAAGTAATTTACTGATAAGTAAATCTTCTGTTAATTTTTGACAAAAGTTAATGTACAGATACCGGTTGGTCCACGTCATAGGTAGTTTAATTTCTTTATTTGTGAATGGATTAAAATTTAATTTAGCAATTGCATAATATCGTTACTATGGTTATGAAAAAATTAATTTTATGTTTGAACTTAGAAAGCTGGGAACCATGTAAAATTGTCTTAAAATGATCAAGTATACTAAAAGAATTTAAACGCGTCAACTGTATTCTCTTTCTAAAGTTGTATTTTATTTAACTTGAAAAAGAAATTTCTCCATTCAGTTTAAATAAGAGATAGAATTATTAGACATTAATGGGTTCAGAAAATAATCTTCTATAAATGTATTCCAAGCTACCCATGACGTTCCATTTAAAAAAAAAAGTTTTCGCAAAAAAATATCAATACACACTTTGATCAATTCTGGTGGTTATAGAAAACATACAATAATAATGTTTCGACATTTTTTTAGTATTACTTGATCATATTTTATGTGGTTCACAGCATTCTAGATTCAAATAAAAAAATTCATTTATCTTAACTGTAGTAACGAAAATTAAAAAATTATGTGGCGTTAAATTCAAAATGTCACGTAAAGGACATTCTACTGAGTCTTCGAAATTGACACCACTTCTGAAATCTTGTAATGTTGATAGCGTTACTGTTCCTTATTTTATTTGACGCTACTTTTGAGCCATATTGTTACCGAATTTTTATTCATTATTTAAATATGCCTTAAATGATAATTAATATTGAAAATTATATAAAAAATACAAGAAGCTTTGCTGATGTAACAATTTATCACATTTCAACGGAATGGACCGACGACAAATACATGTAAAGATGAGCAGTCTACAAGTAACAATTCTCAGATCGATTCCAATTACGAAGGAAGATGCACATATATAAGCATTCATTGAATTTGCATAGCGGAAAAATTTCATAAAATATTTACGTATTCAATGATCATCAGAATTACTCTAAGAAATTCTTTCTTATAAATAATAGTAAAGAAAACAACAAAATTAGCATTACGATTTTGCAATTACAAATATAATTTGTTACCACGTACTGTCTCTCTATTTATGTGTATAAGCACTTATCTCGTTTTATTTCAGGTGGCCTCTGCTTTGGATTCCGCTTATTCGCTATTGAATAATATTAAACGCTGTCTATCGCTCTCTCCTTTTAAGTATCATATATATATATATATATATATACAGCGTGTTTAAAAAAGAATATACGTACTACAGAGTATTATTTTGTCCAAACTATCGATCGTTGCGCATCGGCTCGGCTATTGGAGAAACGAATACATATTCTAGTTTATTTAATAGCCGCTAGATATCAGTTGTCTCCTGTTTTTCTTGGTAACCGTCATATGTTCAAAATGGCTACTCCGCAGCAGAAGTCATTTTGTGTTCTCGAGTTTGCGAAGTGTAATTCCGTGATTACAGTGCAAAGACGTTTCAGGTTGGGCTACCAAATTGATCCTGCGAATGGGTGGAATATTCGCAGATGGTATCGACAGTTTGTAGATGCAGGATGTGTATGTAAAGGAAAGAGTCCTGGCCGCCCTCGTGTTTCTGAAGAAAATGTTGCACGAATTCAAACTGCTTTCCAACGTAATCCGTCAAAATCAACTCGTCGTGCCAGTCGGGAGTTACAACAACAATTTGGCGTGTTTTTGAGACGTTGGTTGGTTATGAAGCCGTACAAGTTACAGTTATTACAAGCTCTACGTCCTGATGACAAACGAAAACGTGTGGCATTTTGTAACGAGATTCATAATGCTATTGACAATAATAACATTTTCGCACAACGCATCGTGTTCAGTGATGAAGCGACTTTCCATGTTAGTAGTCTGGTAAACAAACACAATGTTCGAATTTGAGGACTACAGAACCCACATGGAGCCATTGAACATGTACGAGATTCGCATAAAATCAATGTGTTTTGCGCGATATCCCGATCGTCTGTTTACGGCCTATTGCCCGTGTCGCTGATGGAGGACATATTAAACATCTGTAATCTGATCTTGAGAGGTTCGTAAATATGTGCGTAAAGTTTCATATTCATATATCTTAAAGTTTAATAAATATATGCATTCGAAATACGTATATTCTTTTTGAGACACCCTGTATATTCACAATGCTTGCACTAATTCTTCTTTGCAAGAAAATGACCGATACGCCAAGTACTAGACGATACACACATTCTGGGCAGAATGACCTGCTATCCAGATCTAACCCTGTCTCTTTTCTTCTTGAGTTCTTAGGGTCATGTGATCTCTCTCAACCCTTAGGCTCATATGTCCTATTTAAAATTCTCGGACTATTTATATAAATACCAATTTCGTTAACCACTCTATACGCAAAAGGATTATCATCTTTCATCTCTACAAACGGATAATGATTTTATTATATGCATGTGCTTCACACATGTAAGACACTTGACACCTGCTTGTAAGTGCACGTCATAAACTGAAACAATATACATAATGGATGCAATAACGAAACATAAAAAGTCTATACTAAAACAAAGTTAATAGAATTATAAACTGTTATTATACTTTTTCGAAATTAAACAGATAGTATAAAAATGGGAAAAACCTATAATATAAACAAAACAAATATAAATGCATTCCTACAATACAATGGATTTACATCCTTTGTGTAATTATAACCTTTCTGGAAATTTAATAATACATTAAGAAAAAATACATGTCAAAACACTTAAACAAAATTATATAAATATCACGATGTATTTATTTATACCCCATCACCTCCATTCTAAGAAGTAGTACAATACATCTACATATGGAAAGTACAAATTGAGCAGCATCTTTACTTAAATGAAATTAGAATAAAAAAATATAGAAAATAAACATGTTCTTCAAAAAATGACGTGTACTAATACAATATGTATCTGAAAAAATGACAATTTTCCTATATTATTTAATTACCAAATTTAATTTATATCCATTCATAAATTGAGAAAGTGAAAGACTATACCCATGGCGTGAGCCATAGTAAAATATATATTATAATAGACTACCGTCGTTTGTATTAAAGTAGCAAATATTTGAGTATAGATTTTTTTTATAATTTCCTTTTGCCAAGTTAATAACAAAGTATGTAAAAAAGCATTGTTGTCACATTTACAAAGTGGCTACAATTTGCAAGAAGGCAATTAATCCAGTTTAAAAAGCTAACTCGTTTAATGTCAAAATCTATAAAATCGCTTTTGAAAATTAATATATTTATTATTTTTAGCCTCAAGAATGCGCGCTAATCGTGACAATGTTTGCACGCAATAATTCGTCAGTGGTGTTAACGCAACGTAAATTTCGGCGAAAATATCCCAATCGTACACGCCCACAGCGCAAAGAATTCCACGTTTGGCGTCCCGATTTAAAGAGAGCGGCACAACAAGGGACAGGCGAAGCACTGGAAGGCCCAAACTGGCCGTTCGACTGAAAACATTGAGGTAACGCATGAAAATGTGGTAGAGGAACCCAAAACATCCATAAGAAAACGTGCACAACAATTGTAAATTTCGCGGCGTTTGCTACACCGTATTTGGCATTGGACTTAAAAATGTCCTCATACAAAATTTGGGCGGTCCAACAGTTGTTATCAAACGACTGTGATGGCCGTTTAGAATACAACCGTAAGATTTTGGATCTCAACGACGAAGTGGATGATTTTCCATCAAAATCGAATATGAGCAACGAGGCTCATTTTTATCTCAGCGGCCACGTCAATAAGTAAAATTCTTGGTTATGATTTATGAAGCACCATTACACCGTCTCAAAATTACCGTGTGGTGTGCACTTACATCGGAAAAGGTGATTGGATCTTATTTTTTCGAAGGAGTAGCCGGTAACGCTACGGTGATCGGTGACCGCTATTGAGCCATGCTGATTAAATTTTTCTTACCGGAAATTGACGATCTGCATTTAAAGGACGTATGGTTCCAACAGAACAGGGCCACTTGTCATACTGCACGCGACACAGTGCATATTTTGAAGAATGCGAAAGAAAATCCGATGATGCTTTTTGCCCCACCCTGTAGATGACAAAATTTACATATATTTGTACGGTGGTATTCACATTTATTAACTAGATATTATCAAGGCCAACGATTTATTAATATCACCTCGTATATACTTGCTAAATAGTGAAACTATTGTTTTTTAATACATAAGTAAAATTTTTACACTATAGTCTTAATTCTTGTCTCATGATATTATTCATGTGCCTTTTTTCTAATAATACTCAACATTTCTTAAAACTTTACACATTAAATTTATTTGAATTGTATTACCTAGATGTTGTAAATTAGTCTCTCCTTGCAGCCATGAATGTTTTAAAATAAATTCGGAAATTAGTAATCAAATTATTTTCTTAAAGAAATTAGCATGTCTGGTCCCAGGTCTGCAACAATGCCGAGTTTGCTAAAATTGCCATGAATAAGGTTATGTACACAAATTTAATTTGCAGAAACCTTATTGAATTTTTTGAAACGCTTACATATAACTACTACAACGTTGTATATATGTACGTACATATGTATTTGTGCTTTATTAAATTTATTTTATTTCTATTCTTTATACGCTGCGCAGTACAATTAACGGATATTTCATAAAAATAATAATTTAAAAAAAGTTGATTTAACATCATTCAAATATCTGAACACAGTATTGTATTGGGTTGGCAACTAAGTACTTTCGGTTTTGTAATATAAAATAAAACACTTTTTTTTTAACAAAGAATAGTTTTCAATCAATTATATATTTTCCATTTTGCTCAATGACCTTTTGCCATCTTTCTTTCTTCATTTCTGGTCCTTATCAGCAAAAAACTGAACCAGGTGCGAGTGAAGGTCATCGTCATTTGTGAAAGTTTTACCATTCAAAGAATTTTGCAAACTTCGAAATAAATGGTAATCAGATGGTGCTAGATCAGGGCTGTATGAGGGATGTGGCATCACTTCCCAGCCAAGCTCCAATAGTTTCCCACGAGTTGGCAAAGATGTGTGATCCCTTGCATTATCTTGGTGGAAAACTACACCTTTCCGATTTGACAATTCTGGCCGTTTTTCTTTGATTGCTTCGTCCAGTTTTATTAATTGTTGACAGTAAACATCAGAATTGATCGTTTGGTTCCTTGGAAGCAGCTCAAAAAACACAACACCTTTGTAATCCCACCAAACTAACAGCATGATCTTTTTTGGATGCAATTCAGCTTTCGATGTGGTTTGAGCTGGTTTATCGTGTTTGCTCCATGATCGTTTTCGAACTATGTTACTGTACAGGACCCATTTTTCATCACCAGTGATGATTCTTTTTAAGAAAGGGTCGGTTTCATTTCGTCTAAGGTGCATATCGCAAAAGTTGATTCTTTGTGTTAAATGATTTTCTTTCAATTCGTGAGGTACCCAATCATCAAGCTTCTTAACTAGCCCAAGACATTTTAAATGTTTTTCAATTGTTGTGTGCGATACATGTAGCCTCTCCGCAACCTCTCGAACAGTTATATGACGATCCTCTTCAATTATGACTTTGATTTGGTCATCATCAACTTCAGTAGGCCGACCAGAACGTTGCTCATCTTTGAGGGAAAAATCTCCAGAACGGAATTTTTTATACCAATTCTGACACGTGCGCTCTGTTAAGCAATTAGCACCATAAACTTCACATATCTTTTTGTGAGCCGCAGCAGCTTTCTTTCCTTTACGGAAATAAAATAGTAAAATATGTCGAAAATGTTCGTTTCTACACTCCATTTAAAATTAACTCACAACTAATAGCTTTAATAAAAATCACGCACTACTTGCTTCTGAAGTTACGTCAATGTGACTAGTATCACGTACAGCACTAACATACGTTATACAAAAAATAAAGCAACGCTCTCTATCAGTAAAAACCGAAAGTACTTAGTTGCCAACCCAATATTTTAACTTGTTGTGGGAAAGTTTTAATGTCATCTTATTAGGAGAGTATAAAATGTTGCATTTTTCGTGTAGGAAAAATTGAGAAATATTCAATTTTTCAGAAGTTTTGTGGCAATAATTCTAACAAAAAAATAGAAATTAATAATGTGTATCATCGAACATCTAAAAGTGATTGGTACAGTAATAGCATGGACAGGATTAGCATGTCGAACATTTCTTGAAAATTATTTTCTTTTCCTCCCGGACCGAAATTCGTAAATCCTGAAGCGATCTTGATGACATACATATTTCGTACAGCAACATATTTTTCCACAACATCCAAAACATGTTCTGTTGAATTACCAACTGAAGTATTGGCCGACTACTCTATTCTTTCTATTTCAATTTCATCAATTCAGTTCTTCACGATATTTACATGTGCCGAGTTTATATCGAATCAAATTCTAAGGACTTTTTGATGCTCTACACTAAGGGAAATGCGAACTAACGATCTTCGGACATATAAGACAGATATGTATATGCAATCGATTTCTTATTGTATTCTTGATAGCAGCCTTCCAAATGGCAGCAGCAAACTGACTTTTAATCTGGGTTACATTGAAAGAACGATTTTTAGATGGTAATTGTGACAAGTATCGAACGTCTTTTGACGTTGTTGATGTTGGGCGACCTTGCTCATTACCTTAGGCGAAAATCTCCAGTTTTTTTCAAAAAATGGTTTCAGATTCGAGAAACTGCACTTTGGCTCATTTCAAACACTTTAGGAACGCTTTGTTGTGTTGTTTCACTCTCCAGTTGATTTATGGCTCCCCAAGCCTCTATATCCGATAGATCGTGATGTGGTTTCATTTTTGATGATATTCAAAATTGCAAATCTTTACTACTAATCACCAGGCGTAAACATTTAGAGTAGATAAATTAAAAGTGCATAATATAAACATATCTGAGCACACGATGCGATCACGATTGTACCCTGCGGAAGCAAATATCGCAGAGCAGCCAAAAAATCTAGGTACACCAAAAATGAAAACACACTTATAATGGATCCAAATGCACAGAAATTTTGTTGAAGATTGTAAAAAGGTAAATTAATAAATCATTTCTTGAAAATATAAATTTTTACGATAAATTTCTTTTTACAAGACACATTCTCTTTGCAACAGGTGATCTACAGCGCTGAATCTCGACCTGAAGCAATTATGGAGACTGTTAATTTCGTTAGACAAAGACCCAAGCAAAGTTATAATAATGAAACTATATAGGAAAAAAATAATGCCCACCATCAGTCGTGTTCTGATCATGCATAACCGTGAATGGCATTGGATCTTTCCTAAACTCACTAAATAAAGACAAAGGCCCATACAACTTCATGCAGGATGTATCACCATGCCAAAATCGATAAAATGCCTGTTTCAAGAAAATAATATACCTTTTGCCCTAGTCCGGAAACTTGCCTGATTTAAATCAATAGAAAAATAAGTATTTTGTTTGTCTATTTCATTTCTGATAAATTTGAAAAAATATCAAAATCCGAATGTGTCAAGTACTGTATTATGAAATATTACTTTACACAAAGTGTATGTAATAGTAATAATTTAGCATCGATTTCTTCATTGTTTCTTTAATTTGAAACTAAGCATCTGTGGAAAGAGTTATCGAACTTGAATGAGGTCACTGTAATAACTATTGCAAAAAAATTAATGTCTTATTCTTTCACACATTCAATTACAAATTTAATTTAATGACGATGTCTTTGAGCAATAACATAAGTATGTTTTTTAAAAAGTTCACGTTGTAATTCAAAAAAGGCAATTTAGTTATTAATTAATGATATAATTATTTAAAAAATAAATTACTGCAATAATTACACTAACGGATAAAATATTTTAAACTTTCATATACAATTCTTTCTCCTTTCTCAAGGTACAATAAATCATACATGTTTTTCAAGATAAGAAATGTCTTCTAATCTTGCTATGATTCTTGGCTTACGGCAAAAATTAAAATAATAAGCTATTTATGTAAACGTGCAGATGCGATACCTACATAATACAATACTTACTCATGTTGGTTGCTATGTAAAATGCAGGTAAACAAGCATTAACGAATTCGGAATAGCTTGTTTCAAACCACATAATTAGCGAGTGTTTTATGACTTTATTATTTTATATATCAACTAATTACAACACTGTTATTTATCTTTAATAATCGGTTATAAAGATAATGACATAATAATACGTTGCAGTAAGTGAATATATATGAATGCGATTGCTGTTTTGATAACTGCTTTCACTTTTTTTTAATACATAAACAGTTCGAGACAAAAATGTTGCAAAAAATTCGCCGGTAATATCTATCATCTATCATGAATGGAGATAGCTATTACTGAACATGGGAAATTGCCAATATTATTAAACTGGAGAAATTTAATTAAATTAATGTTAAATATTAATAAGTATACATTCTAGCTTAAAGTGATTATATACAAGTAAACCGGTCATATCAAACTAACGAAGGAAAAAAAAATTTCCTGGCAATATCTATTACCTATCATGTATGGAGATAGCTAGTACTGAACATAGAGAATTACTAATATTATTAAGCTGGGGAAATTCAATTAAATTAATGTTAAATATTAATAAATATAAATCCTAACTTAAAGTGATTAATTAGGAGTAAACTAGTTATGTTAAACTAACGAAGGAAACGTAAAAAAGCCTTAGATACAAATATTCAGAAAATATACGGAATATACAGGCGATTTAATTTACGGACATAAGTACTTTTACTTATTGCCACTTACTCGATTACAAATGACTGAATAATTTCTCGTACACCAAAACGCTCCATCTTTATCTTAATTTTACGACTTGCTAATTCACAACTTCGTCTGTGTTGAATGTTATACCAAGCAAGAGGTTATGAAGAAAACGGAATGAGCAGAAATCTGAAGGAGTAAAGTTCGGCGATCATGGTAGATGTTACATCATACCCCGTACAAGATCCAATAATTTTTGACGGGTGACCAAATTTACTTGTGCTCTGGCATTGTCGTGATGAAATGTTTACTCCTTTGATGACTAATGAGCTGTGGAGGTTTGTGAGCGTTTGATTCGTTTGACTGCCCAACTGCCGACAGTACACATTGGAATTGTTTCAGGATTTCTAAAAACATAACACCTTTAAAATTCCTAGACGTATAAAAAAACATACTTTGATTTGTAAACTTCCCCTCTCGTGGAAAAAATACCAATTTGCACAATTATTTTAGACACCTTGCCGACCATAGTTTTTTTCGACTTCCGAGGTGGAATCTAATGTCTAGCACTACTACTTGATTCGCCTACGTTTCGTCCATTCTTGCAAGGAACGTCAAACACAGTACTTGATCTTTAAAAATTATACAAAATTTGTTTCAATAATAATACATAAATGCCTATGATTTTTAATACGTAATTTTCGACAATTTATAAACTTCGCAAATCTGAAATTCCTATTTTTCGCGTTTTTTATTTGACCAATATCTCGCCAGAAGTTTAGATTTCATACAATTCTTTACTAAAACATCACGGATTTCATCCCTACTTAAACGTATACAAAAACATTGGTCTTAATTTGTATAGAAATTGATAAATGGGATCATTGACTGTAGTGACTTAGAAATACACTTCCATGTTTCTAATCGTCCATCAAGACACGTTTCAGTGTTTGTATATAATGCATGTTAACCTGCTGACCTTTTTATTATACAATATTATCTTTTGTAATAATGGTCAAGACTGAAAAATATATGTGGGTGTAATGAGATGTATTTACTTATGCAATAATTAGATATAAATTTATATTAAAGTATATATTCTGTACTATATATTTTGTTCTGTAATGGGTGTTTTCCATCGTGAAATACTTATGACCTATACATTAAATAGTAAAGATGGTAAAAACGAAAAAGAATTTAGATATGAACATGACAAGTTGGCCTGAAAAATTTAGAGAATGAATCTAGAGAAAAGTAAAGTGAGAATTATAACAAATTATAATTGTTTTTTGTTACAGTACATTTTTTTTTATAAAAACAATTTCGTTTGCTCGGCGTTTCTTATAATGTCGGGCTTAAGTGAACAGCGTGCGACTGTGAAATTTTGCTTCTGTGCAACGAAAGAGGCCCGATTTGTGGCAGACAGGAAAATGATTTTTTCACCATAACAATGCACCTGCTCATACGACCTTATCAGTTCGCTAGTTTTTGTCTAAAAACAACAAGACTCCTTTGTCCCACACCCCCTAATCACCTGATCTTGCTCCATGCGACTTCTTTTTGTTTCCGCGAATGAAGAGGGATATGGAAGGATATCATTATAACGACATGGAAGAGGTGAAGAAAAAAACGACACAGCAGCTCGCAATCATAAAGAAAACCGAGTTCAAACAATGTTTCCAACAATAAAATCATCGATTAAACAAATGTATAACGTTAAATGGAGTGTATATTGAAGCTATTTCGCAAAAAAAATAAATAAAATACAGGTTTTTATAAAGAAATTCTCGTTATTTGTGGGTATCTCCTCGTATATGTTTGAGATCTAAGAAGATGAAATTGGTAATATAATAACTGTGTAATATTTATGCATTAGCCACTGAATTAAGCACTAAATAGTAAATAAATATAGAGAGAATATAAATTACAGTATATGAAACACTTTGCATGCCTATACTAAACTTATGCAAAGACAAGAATTGCAAATTGCAAACCTACGAATCAGAAAGGTAGACAGAAAGAAGAGTAAAGGCATCAGAAAAGAGTTTAATATCGAAAAGAGAAATGGAAAGGATGTTTAATCAAAATAGTCAATACAAAGATGGCTAAGACAGGCAGAATGGTATAGGAAGCGAAGAAGTCTAGTAAAAAAAGACGAGCATTAACAGTGTAGTTGAAGTCGTAGTGGACCGGAATAAATCATGGCCAATAACGAGGATATCGACAACAAAGAAACAGTGTTGTGAATTTGCAGAGAATAATAAATACTAAGTGTATAGATTATGTATATATACTACGATCCATTGAAGTTTGACTAAGTAGCGAAAGTTTAAAAAATTAAAAATAAAAGGCAAGTAATACTAAAGAAATTACATTGATAACAGCTTGAACAACTCGTGGCATTCTTTCGATTTATTTTCTGAGTGTGTTGCTTGGGATATTGTTCCATTCTTGTTGGAGAATATTCCAGAACTGCTCTTTGGAAGTAAACGAACACTTCTATCAAGTTCATCCCACAGTAACTGAAGGGTTAAGATCTGGACTCTGTGGCGGCCATATTATAACTTCTAAAATATTCGCATGATTTTGCTCATCCAAATATTGTTTACATATTCGGGCTGTATGCTTTAGATCGTTATTGTTCATAGAATTTGACCATAGTAACCGTAATCGGATGCTGACGCCCGCGATTAAATTCGCTTGCTATTGCTTGTGCTGTTTTTCTGTGATTTCGTTTGCTTATTAAGTATAGTATATGTAAAATTATTATGATTGACCTATTGATTTATCACAGAGCATTTCAAACCCTGTTATTCACTTACTTTACCACCACAATAATATTCAAGCAAAAACTAAAATCGCACTAAAATTTTCTAAATGCTCAAACAGGATTTAAACGAGCTCCTAAGACAGGAAGGGCGTGTAATAATAGATTAGAATAATCCAATGCAATTTCGGTTGTGTATTCCGGATGATAAACGTACAGCGAGTATTACGAACAAAAGTACATCTTTTGTTCGTAATACTTTCGCTATTTCAGTTTTAGAAGCGTTTAGGATAGTATACAGTATACATATATTATTATCGTCGTTGATTATCATCGTTCAAAGCAATGAAACTTATTAAATTAAGGTATTATAATGTAAAGCTTCCTCCATTAGCCAAGCTTCCGAAAACGATATTGTAATAGAATATTTAAAAACTTTTGTGTCAGTTTTTAAGTATTTCTAAAACTTTTGCTTATTAATATCCGCCTTTTATTATCTAATGTTTTGCATTTATTAGCATGCAACAAGTATTATAAAGTTCTATTATTATTTCTAAGAAACATTCCTAATTGTACACATTTTATTATTGACATATTAGCTTTTTCAATTTAAAATTTAGATCAAGTTTAATTAGTATTTCCTTTTCATTAATCTCCTGTAAATATCTTTACCTAACTGGTTTATTCTCTTATTTATTATTTATTAATTATGTATATTACTTTCAAGGCGCGTTACGCGTATAAAATTTCGAAATACTTCTTTGAGTTTCGGATAAGTAAATGGGTCTAATTTATCTTAATTATCTCGGAATCTAACGTAAACATTCTATTATATCTTAGCGACTATAAAATGATCGTAAATACGCGGGATATTTTAGATGGAAATCTCGGTTAATTATTTCTAATTAATATAATAACAGTGAAACGTATTTTTAACATCTGAAAATTACCACACAAATGACAATAATTAATAATGCTTAATTAAATTAATAATAACTAAAGATACTCTCACAAGTTTCACATGCATTTAGAAATCATACTGGAATGAAATTATATTTGTTCAAAAGTGGCCGTATATTTGTACTTATAATACAAATGAAGATAAAAAGTTTTAATTAACATTTTCTATTTAAGATATTATTAATTAACGGAATATTAATTATCTATTATATAAAAAAGCAATATATTAAAGAATATTGAAATATATAATACAACAACGCTATTTATATTATTACATATAATATATTAAATAAAATCGAAATGAAATAACATTATTAGTCGCTATTGCGGATCATTAATATTCTTTACAAATTTTTAAAAATTGAATAAATTATTTTTCGTAAAATCTTCTATTTTTGGCTAAAAAAGTCAATTTGTGATCGACTTTGTGATATATATTCTCGATATCATATTTTCCATATATGCATATGGAAATGTAATATAAGAAAATGCTAAATTTATTACCGAGAAAATTTTACTGGCCTAATGCAGAGTAAGATAGAAAGTGTACCAGCCGACGACTAACTAAGTAAACATTACACAGTCCTTTATTAAATTCAGGAAGAGAGCAGAAGAGAGAGAATCCCCCTGAGGATATCTGCCCGAGAGGATTTATTCACCACAGTCGCCAATTGAAAGTGGAATTGAAATACATCAGCACACTCGCACTATCCTAAGGATATGAGCTAGCTGTATATCTCAGGTTCATATCAACTTAACCTTACAGGTCAAGAAGGTACTGACCTGCAAAGTTAGTTGGAATTTAGACAGCCCACTTCTAAATTTCTACTGACCCTGCAGGTTAAGATTGTTTTAGTAACTTTCCAGCTTTAATCCTATTGGAACCCCCCCCATCTGTAACCAATATTACAAGTTGGATTACCGATATATTGAACTTCCCAAAGGTATGTTTTATAGTTTCTACTATCGTTTCCGCGTTTGTTTTCTGTAATATTCTACTACTAAAAGAACCACGGAAATCTCACCGCCTTTCGAAGTGTGCAATAACACATTTAAAACTCTATTCTTTTTTGCATCCATTGTTTCTCCTACCGTCAGCCATATTTTTTGATCTTTTAACTCTGGTTTTCTTTGATCCGTAATCGTGTTTTTTACCCGAGGAAAATTATACTGTAACTGATCTCTTGTTGGCAATCTCCATTCCGGAACGTATTTCCCCCAAAAATTGCGAAATTCTTCATTGTGTACAATACAATATTTTGTGGAATGTCGCACACACTTAACATAAAACTAAAGTCATATAGAAATTTATAATATGGTACATCACGTTGCGCATTTAATCGGTGTTGTTTTCTATTAACATGTCTTTCACACACAAAAATACTGTACGGTAAAATGTTGATATTGCAAATAATACATTTAATAATAGTGGCAGTGTATTCCGATGTCGAAAACCGTTTAAGAAATTTGTTAACACTCGTCGAACATAACAAAGAACGGCGTCGATTCGCCATCATCAATCTAATCCGGCATTCATACACATACCATAAGCATATGAATCTCGACTTCGGGTGTATCCGACCGCTTTCGAAATATATCATTGCCGCCAATGAGTGCGCGCTCGTTTCTGCAGGCCTATTCATCATTCTAGACACTAAATATCCACATGAAAACTTTTTTCCATGAATGTATGAATACTTTTAGTGCGACACCACACGCTCGTTTATTTCTGCAAGCCATTTCTCTACAAGTAGTATTTATGTACAAACACAAATTAATTAACTTAATTAAGATTGAAATGTTTCTCCGCTCTTGAACGAATAATCGACCGTTATTAATACTGGTTAGAAAAATCGTTAGCTTTAGATTCTTGTCATGCTCTGCATTCGTTTTTATGCTAACTAGCACTGCGTTTTGTTGGCGTTACATTACATGTTATCGAATAGTTTAGATTAATTTAGTAAGATGTTCAGTTTCGAAAGCAAAATTTAGTTTTATTTGTAGAGCTATTTCTGATAGTGATTGCTATTGAGCACCTTCTTTATGAAACATTTATTCTGGACTATACAGGCAATTAAATGAATTTAATTTTATTCTAGCTTCACACATATTATAATGAATCTAGTTTATCGTAATATTATTTTTAACATTAGCACATATTACAAATGCAAAGAAACTAAATTATTTGGTTAAATTAACCCAGATTGGACTGAAAAGCAACTCGAAGTGTTAAATTCTTTTTTTCATAATACATATATGGGCTTATGTTTACATATTTATACAATATACTTAAGTACATATGTACATACATACATACAAGCACTGAAAGAGGTTGTGTCAGTGGAAAGTTAGGATTTGTACTGTTTATCAAAACATGTTAAATTTGCATACATAACTTGTTCAATAAATTGAGTGTTATCGATATATACATATGCAGCGTAATCTACAAATTAATAGAAATTATGCATAATTAAACATATTTAAAAGCAATATGAATAAACAGAAAACTTCAATTGTGAATGTATACTATGGGAACGTAAGTGATATATAAACTATTAAAATTATGCAAAATGTAGTCAGTAATATAAATCCGTTCACCTCATAATCTTTCTAGAATTAAACGCGTACACTACCGTCCAAATTTGTTCGGAGAGCTAGTGAAATTTAATAAACTCTTCTAAAAAATAATATAATTGCGTTTAAATATAAATAATATATTCACATTAGATCGTTTACGAGATTTATCACCAGTTGCAGGTAAATATATTTATTAGAGCACCTACAAATAACACATGGATCAATAAGTCCCGAGACTAACAATGAAAACAACATTTTTTTTGCAAAATTTTTTTTTATTCATCAACATAATCACCTTTTAGGGTGATACAATAGTTCCAACGCTTTTCCAATTTTTCAATACCATGTTTATAAAAAAATTTATCTTTCGCTTCAAAATAAGCTTCAGTTTCAGCGATGACCTCCTCATTTGAGCCAAATCTTTTTCCCTGGAGCATTTTTTTAAGATCAGCAAAGAGCCAGTAGTCACTGGGGGCTAAATCTGGCGAATATGGGGGGTGGGGAAGCAGATCAAAACCCAATTCGTTCAATTTTGCCATTGTTTTCATCGACTTGTGGCAGGGTGCATTGTCTTGGTGAAAAAGGATTTTTTCTCTGCATGTGCGGTCGTTTTTTTGCGATTTCCTCCTTCAAACGCACCAGTAAGTCAATATAATAATCACTGTTGATCGATTTACCTTTTTCGAGGTAGTCAATGAAAATCACGCCATGTGTATCCCAAAAAACTGACGCCAGGACTTTGCCAGCTGACTGCTGCTTTTTCGGACGTTTCGGACGGCTTTCGCCAGCTGTGCGCCACTCAGATGACTGCCGCTTCGACTCTGGAGTGTAGTGATGTATCCATGTTTCGTCCATGGTCACGTAACGACGCAAGAAATCTTTTTTGTTGCGAGTAAATAGCGATAAACAGCTTTCTGAATCATCGACTCGTTGCTGTTTTTGTTCCATCGAAAGCAATCGCGGCACCCACTTGTAAAAAACCTTTTTCATGCTCAATTTTTCATGAAGGATAGTAAATACACTTCCATATAATATCTGTGTCATCTCAGCAATCTCACGGAGCTTCACTTTACGATCTTTCATTATAATTTTTGTCACTTCACTCACATTTTCCGGTGTAACGGCTTCCACAGGTCTACCCGAGCGTTCCGCGTCATTTGTGTCGGTACGACCACGTTTAAACTCGGCAAACCACCGACAAATCGTTGCTTTTGATGGACAAGAGTCCGGGTAACATTTTTCAATCCATTGTTTTGCTTGCGTGGTGTTTTTACCCATTAAAAAACAATGTTTTATCAGAACACGAAACTCGGTTTTTTCCATTGTTTAAACAAACTACAAAACGACTTTACTCCAACCTCGATAACTCAGCTGTTTCTGGTCCGATCGACTTAAGATTTTGACACGTTTCAAGCAAAGGTTAGTACTCTAGAAAGACGTGGTTACTGGTTTACTACGAGCGCCATCTATGGGTTAGTCTCGGGACTTATTGATCCATGTGTTAACTATTATATTTTATGACTCACTGCGGTAATTCCGAGAACAATCCGTACCGCCATAAATACGGTTATTTTTGACATAATATTGCAAGCAAAAAACTTACGAAACTTACCTGCACTCACCCTAAAGAGTTTTGTACACCGAAATATGTATTAATTTTCAAATAAACTTGCTAGCGTGCGTATCACTGACAAGACCGTATTTTTTATGTGGACTTCTTAAAATGCCGAGAGAAAAACCAACAAGTTTAGAAAAGACACATGTTAACAAATCGACTTTTAGTAATATCATTCGGCAAAATCAACGCAAAGGCAGTTTAAGAGATCCGATACGTTCAGGTCGCGAATAACATCTCATGCCGACGATGAGCGTATAAAATTGCTGAATAAACAAAATAGGACATTGATCGCCGCAGAAATGAATTGCGACCTTGTATGAAAAATATCTGTTACTACGGTGAAAAGATGATTAAAAATTTTCACGGCCGCGTTGTTGTAAGAAAATCCTTACTTCGACTGCGAAATAAGCAAAAACGACAACAATGGACAGAAACACGCAGAGATTGGACACTGGATGACTGGAAAAAGGTCTTATGGACTGGTGAATCAATTTGAAGTGTTTCGACAATCAAGGCGTGTTTTTGTAAGAAGAGCAAGTGGTCAAAAAATGCTGCAGAATTATATAGTGCCAACCGTCAAACAAGGAAGAAGTTCTGTACTTGTTTGGGGTTGTTTTTACTACGCCGGCACTGAGGACTTGCAGCGAATCGAAGGTATTTTGCGAAAGCAGGGTTATTTAGAAATATTGCAAGAAAAAATTGGTGAAAATTTTGTATTTATGCAGGACAACAACCCCAAACACTCAGCAGTATTATGTAAGAATCTCTTAAATAACGAACAAAACAGTAATACCTTTTAAAGGTACCGCAAAGCCCCGACCTAAACCTCATATAATTGTTATGGGACGAATTGGCCAGGAGGTCCGAGAGTCCTTAGAAAACTCATGAAACTGTTGTTTCGAATTGTATGGGCTGTCCTTCGCGCAAAAGCGGGTATCTTCAATGAGCGGAATGCTTAAGATATCTTTGTTTTTTAACTTTAGAATTACTTTAGTTTTTATTATTATACTTTATAAACATCTATAAACAATAATGCAATAAAAATTTTAAGTTTTGACATAAATTAGTTTAACTTTTTGTCTTTGTCTCTTTTCTTGAATTTGAGTGCCCGAACTAATATGGACGGTAGTGTACATACATTCATATATATATATATATATATATATATATATATATATATATGATATACATATATAATCTCCTTGTTGATCTTGTGGGCGTACGACGATTTCTTAACCGCTTATAAAACGCCCCATGAAAAAAACCGTTGAAATAAGATCCTCTCAAGCTTTGACCAGCGACAGATCAACTTCAAAAGATGACGGGTGTGGTAACATTGAAACCTCTAGATAATTATCTTCGCGAGTGTACATTTATATGTAGCCAAGAACTTGAATATGTATATATTCATGAATGCCATAGCTTAAGAACGTGTTGCTGAGCAACTTCGAATTGTAAATGTCTAATGAATATATGCCCAAAACTCTCTCGTAACTGAACTAGAACCATTTGTAGTTTTAGATAACCCTACCAATGCAGATATTGTATGCCGCAGCAAAAAAAAATTAATGGAAAATCATTTAAAAAGAAGTCTTAGGACCACCACGATTACTGTTTGCGACATTTATAATTCTAGCAACAAATTATTCCGTTTTCAAGTTGTTCTACACAAACAAAATTGTTCAGTGTTTCGCATAAAAAATAATTTAGGGACTTTAGATCTGGTGACCTTGAAGACCAAGCAACTGCTGTACCTCTTCCAATCTACCGGTTCGTGTAATTTTGAATGAGAAAATGTGTTACTTGTCTACCAACGCGCAGAGGTGCGCCATCGTGCTGTATTCATATTCGTCATCTTACAGAATCTTTTCTTTAACGAAAAGATTCTTGCCCAAGTCAATCTATTGCCAATATATAAAAATAAATATTTGACACATGTAATAATAATTTTTATTATTGAACAGGATATGTTGGACTAATAGGTTTTTTTAACGTGAAAAGATCACGTTCGTTTTATCTAAATTAATTGCGTTGCTTGTTAACCACACATGAAATTCACCCACAGCAAGTGACACACTATTCACAAGCTCTTTAATGTCGGTGTGAGTGATATATAGACATATGTACATATGTCGTCTGGGTACTGTACGATATTGTCACTTGTTAATCGATGTAGATCGTAGGTAGAGATATTAAATAAAATAGGCCTTATATTTGTAATAAACTTTACAGTAGATAAGTAAGTCCCAGTTTGTTATTTTTGTCGATTTAATGAACACTTTAATATTGTGAAATAAATTAATGATGTTTCTCACTGCTAATGAATGTTATTTAACTTTTCCTTTAAAAGGTTTAAGTAAACAGAACTATATGCGTTTTTATGTCAAATAAAATAAGTCTCAATGTTTTTTGTGTGTTAAGCATATTTGGACATCTATTATTACACGTGTCCCCGCATAGATTATCCCTAATAAATTGCTATGTTCTAACAACTACACCCTTCAACCACAGTTCGTTAGAATGCTTTCTAGTAACTGATCATCGATGCGAATGTAACTTGAAGTTTCTCATGGTATTTCAAAAAGTTCTGGTTTGAGTCTCTTTAGAAAGATTATTGCAAAATGCTTTCCTTTTCCTTTTTTTTCAAAAATAAAGGGTGTTTCAAATTTCGCGGTTTTTTTAAAGAATAAATAAAACACATAATTTGCATTCACTTTCAAAAACTTTTTATTGGTAATTGAAGTATCATTTATGACATTTATCTGCGAAAAATAATATCTGACAAATGGCCTCCTTTTGCAGCTCCACGGCCGTCCACTCTTTTGTTAAAATTTTCAATGACATTTTGACATAATTGAGACTCTATTTCACCAATGACACTAATAATTACATTTTTCAAAGGAGAAATTTATTGTGGATTATTTTTATAAACCTGACTTTTCACATAACCCCAAAGAAAATAGTCTAACGGTATCAAATCACATGATCTTGGTGGCCAGTTAACATCACCTTGAGATTACACGTCCAGGAAATGTTTCTCTCAATAAATCAATTGATTCGTGTGCAAAGTGAGGTGTAGCGCCATCCTGTTGAAACCACATATCCTCTACATCAATATTCATTAATTCAGACCACAAAAATTCGGTTAACATCCGACGATATCGATTACCATTGACAGTTACAGCTTCACCAGCAGCATTTTCAAAGAAGTAAGGTCCAATTACACCACCTGACCATAATGCACACCAAACAGTAACTTGTTTAGGATACATAGGTTTCTCATGAATAATTCGTGGATTTTCCTCACCCCAGATACGGCCACTTTGTTAATTAACATAGCCACCAAGTTCAAAATGTTCTTCATCGGAAACTCAACAAATGAAGTAGCTGGTCTTTTTTTAATTTAAAATGTTTAACGCTTGCTAGTTTGTAGGTACGGTATGATTATCATTTAAAGGAAAGGTTGAGAGTAATTTGATAAGTTATTTACTTTATTAGTTCCAGTTGGTTCGTTATGTGTTTCAACATTGACCGTTATTGAATTAATAACATTCTGGGCATTTCCAAGCAATATATTCCACTTTCTTGCATATCAAACATTTCATTTTATCCGCTGATAAAAATAAGCTCCTAAAGTATTTCCATATTATTAGGTGCGCAACTAAGTTCTCGCTGTTTGTCAAGAAATGGCTCCAGTAGTAAGTGCTGGTCGATTGCGACATAACCAAAACGTCAAGAACCAAGCTTAGACATATGGTAAACAAACCGCTTTGACACATTAGTGATTTTGTTTTTGCGTCATATAATTTTGGTTATCTGAAAATGTCTGATTTTGTGTTAAATAATCGTTATTTGTGGGAAGTGTTGCTTTTCTTCTTTCATTCGAAGAAAACGGCGGCTGAAGCGCATCGAGAACTCCAAAAAATTTACGGAGATGCTGCTCTAAGTGAAACAGCGTGCCATGATTGGTTCCGTCGCTTCAAAGACGGTGATTTCGATGTTAACGACCGTTCGCGTGAAGAAAGATCAAAAACCGTCGAAGACGCTGAATTGGAGGCATTGCTCGAAGTGGATCCGTGCCAAACGCAAAAAGAGCTTGCTTCAGCATTAGGAGTTACCCGCCAAGCCATTTTCAAGCGATTGCATGCGTTGGAAATGATTCAAAAACAAGGAACTTGGGTTCCTTATGATATGAAGCCAATAAACATTGAGTGTCATTCTTCGCCTGTGAACAACTGCTCCAGCGACAAAAAAGCGCTCAAATGGGAGGCTCTACTCCACCCGCCGTATTCTCCAGATATTGCGCCGTCCGATTATTACTTGTTCATTACTTGTTAATCAGCAGTTCCGCTCATATGAAGACATCTCAAAATGGCTTGATTCGTGGATAGCCTCAAAAGACGAACACTTCTACCGTGACGGTGTTCGAGCTCTGCCAAAAAGATGGGAAAAAGTTTTCGCTAGCGATGGGCAATATTTTGAATGATTCATTTGTAAACATTTTTTCACAATAAAGTTGCATTTTCATTAAAAAAACAGCGAAAACTTAGTTGCGCACCTAATATATAATGAGTAAAGTTTCAAGGAAACTTAAGATGTGTTTATATTCGGATTGATTAACACCCGCATTAATAAATGTTGTAGAAAAAACAGTTTGTAATCCTGAGCGTATAAGTTCCTGTTCAATTATATCATCGGGAAAACACGGTGAAAATTTTGAAAGGATAACCCATTTGGCTGGTGTTACAAAACGTCGAGCTAAAATAAATTTATTATTTAAAGTTATTCATTTATGATGTGTTATAAAAGTTTCCACCATTCAGTGGAAGATTGGGTAAGTGCATAAAGGGTATCTAGATACTCTAGATGCAAAAACGATATTACGCGGCCTACTATCTCTTCTACTACTAAAATATATTTGTTTTTGTGCGTATCATCGATAGTGTCAAAGATAATCCCCTGTTCGTGTTCAGAAAATTTATATATTTTTACAATATTTTCTTTTACTGCAGAAGCAAAAGATTGTGTAAAAATATTCGTGTCTTATTTATATTTGGCACTATTCTGTGCCTGTTCTCCTTATTATCTCCATCGACAAAAATAATAGTTATTCATTTCTGTGCAACCCATTTTAGGGGGTAAATTTAAATAAGTACAAAAAAAACTTAATAAAAAACTACACCAAGGTATGGAAATAAAAGCTTATAGAACAATAATATGACGAACATTAAAGCAAAACGGTTCCCGGCTTTAGATAATAGATAAACGACGTACGGCCCAAGGTACCTAAATCTCATTTAGATTATCGTTAGCTTATTGCAGTCTACACCAGGGGATACTATAAAAGAACATACTTTCTGTTTAGTCAAATTAAAATAAGTTGAAATGAACTATAAATAAGAATTCATAGTGTTTGTTATAATTTATACTGTACATAAAATACTATTAGTACACACGTTAACTTAGATATATTTAACCTAAATATATCTCCAGATACCTCTCAGATACTCTCTACAGATACCTGTATTTATTTGGCATATAATTTTTCTGAATCGCATTTTGTCGGTGTAGATATTACTGAGCTCACTGAATTTAGTTATTAATAACTGTTGAATTTTGCCTCTAAAAGTGCAAAATCTATCAATAAAAGTACTTTTTTTTCGTAAAGCTTTCTTGCATTTCTTGCGCTTGTTTTTCAGATAAATATCGACGACAACGATAAAACTGTTTTTATGTAACATCGTGCAATAAATCAATTTTATCTCTTTTACAAAATCTTTCGCTATATTTAAAGATACTACATTATTTTCTCAGGTGATAATGTAGTATCTATGAAAATACAGTGCTCAAGTTTACACAATGGCTCGGTTTATTCTGTGAAGAGTCTTTATCCATTCTTAAGCAGTATATTTCTGTAAATATTTTGTTTGGTTTTTATTTTACTACTTAATTTATATCATTTGTATTTGTAAATATTGGAATTATATTATTATTTAAATAGAGAAAGTCTTTATAAATCTTCTCGATTGTGCAATAAAATTATCTGTCGACATATATATCACATGGACAATTCTTCAACCATGCAATTTAAATAAATTAATGCCCGATTGTATCTAAACCAAATAATGTTGATACTATCAAATTTTAAATTATATAGGATACTTTGCAATATTAATATTTTTAGCTGTCCAACTTAATTTGTTAATTTAACCATAGTTACACAGTATTGCAGGGTATCAAAGAAAATCAATTAAGTGTACATATGTATAAAATTATATTATACAATATATGTATATTTGTAGACCACTAATGAAAGTTTAAAAATAAACAAATATTTATGTGCATTGTAATGCACGAGCTAGAATAATTTATTATTAGACATGGTTTTTGTTTATTTTATCTAAGTATTTCCCCAACGTTTTCACTTTTTAACATAAAGTAAGTGTCACCGACAATCCTAAAGCAGTTTATCAGTAAAATTTTTCTTAATTTTTTTTGTAATTTTGATAATGATAAAAGAACAAACTGTCTTTTTGTTGTGTTAGAATATTAAGCTCAGCATGAAATAATAACCATTTAAGAAATATTTGCCCTATTGCAAAAATGAGCAGCACTGCGTAAAGCATGCTAAGTAGGTGTCACTGAAAATTATTATTACGTTTTGTTTTCTCGAATTCCACTATTTCTCTAAAACTTCTGTAGATAATAATTGAAAGTGTTAGCTTTCGACGTATAATTTTTTGTGCTTTTCAAAACTTTTGGAAAAATGAAACTGGCCATCATTAAAATACGTAAAGTTAAAATTGAGTACCAGAATAATAGTAAAACATATGGTGAAATCACCAACGTAGTAAATCGGAGTCGAAACACAGTTCAGTACATTATCTGAAAATACGAGAAGGAGAATCGAGTCTGCTAACTGCTAATTGAGAGCGATGAACGATGAATCATGTGGAAAGTTAAGGAAACCCCAGTGATGTCCGCTTCCTCCTAAAATTTCAACTAAAGGTTTGTTTATGTAAGGATATATGTATGTGATTCAACAATTAGAAGGCTGCTTTGGAAAAGTAATTATCATGAAAGCGTACCACGCAATAAACTATTCATTAACGAGCGAAACAAAAAACTATGTCCAGAATTCGCTAGAAAGTACCCCAGGGTGTCTGTAGAGTTTCGGAATTACGCTATTTTGATAGGCGAGTATAATTTTTATTTTTAATGTCGAATGGTGAAAAAAATATTTGGAAACACCAAACGAAGATGGATCGTAAAAATTTGAGGCCGACAAAAATACGGCGAAGGACCGACTATTTATCTATGGTGGTGCATGTCAGCGCATGGCGTGGGAAATCTATTTATAATTGGCTGCATGAATCAATAGAAGTATTTAAATATACTTAAGAAAAATTTAAAACAAAGTGCTGAAGAAATTGAAGTTTCTAACACAGTTAAAAGCTACATGTCGGTGATCCAAAGCAGACGGTACATGGATCGCTCATGTGAACTCTCCACCATTGCCGCAAGTGCTAAAAACACTCCCTCAATCGCTTAATTTCAATATGAATTGAACATGTTTGCGATCACTTGGATAAACAAATTCGAACACATTCCATTTCCAATATTTCAGACTTAAAGAAAGCTCTAGAAGAGAAATTGTTGAACATTGCACTTAATTATTCAAAAAAAAATACTAAAATCAGATCTTAGAAGTATTAATAGTATGGAAAACAAAAGCTAATGATAAAGTATTATTCGTATTTTTATTTATTGTATTAATTTTGACATACAAACTTTTATTACTTCATCAAAGCAGTAGTTTATTAACTTTGGCAACAGATATTATATTGCTACACAAAGGAAACATATATTAATTTTATATTTCAAAGCAATAGACAATTGGTTGACAGTTCGTATAAAACTAGTTAATACAAACATACATATATACATATATATATATATATATATATATATATATATATATATATATATATATATATATATATATATATATATATATATACATATATATACACATATATCACTGACTCTAGTACAATAGTTTATAGTTTTATGTATTACTATTTAGTATGGCAGATCACATTTTAATGATTTTGAAATTTTTTAATTAATCTAGTTTTTAACTCCTGAGGAAGCTATAAATTTATAGCGAAATATAGAGGATAAAACAAAAGATTGGTTTTTCATTTTTTTATTTCCTTAACAGTTGACCGAATACCCGACGAACTTTATTGATTTGGATTATCTTATACACGGTCGACCAAAACACTTTTAACTAATTTTATACGTATATATATATATATATATATATATATATATATATATATATATATATATATATATATATATATGTATATATATATATATAGGAAACATGAGGCTACGTTATTCGTTTGTTGACAATTGTTTGCAATGAACATGATTTTATACTATGTATATTATTTTTTGTTTTATTCGTCTTTTCTTTGTTATTAAAAGTAACTTCCATTCATAATATTATCCTAATCTATATTAGTTACTACTCTTTGACCTCACATTATAAAATACACGACCTAATTAAATATTCAACATTTCTTCGTTTTGTCTAGTAGTGGCATGTTTTGATAACATATCGTTTTATTTATTCCGACATTTTCTCAAAACCATTCATTAAGCACCTATGTAAAATATTATTTCTAAAATATATATGAATTACGCTTTGCACGTTATTTCTAGAATATAAAGCTTGAAGAAATGATTAATAAATATATTATAAATAGATAATTTTGCTATTTTATGAGATCCTAATTTATTGGCAAGGAACTATAAGGGACCATAATTCTTATCAAAAATCTGGAAGAAATAGCTTGTTATAATTCTTTTAACCTATCAATTTTATAACGAAAGTAGCAGAAATACAACCATGCTCAGATGTATTAAACACCCTAGGTAAAAACTCTTATTCTCGGTATTATCCAAGTCTGACGGAAATTAACCGTAAAAATAGTTAATGGTATTTACAGAAATGCGTTTTTGAATATCCTAGTTAATCCCCTATTGAAAAGAATAGGTGGAAAGGGGAAATTGTGGATTTTAGAAATTTAGTGTCATTCTAGCAGTGTGTGAGCAACGTGCGTTTGTGAGTTTGTGGTAGAGATCAATTAGATTATCCTATTTTTTCACGTTGTGTCAGTTATTTGTTGAAGAAAAATGCCTAAAACACGCGAGTTGTCGGTAGAGGAACGCGCCCAAATAGTGCTACTGCATTCCCAGAAGTTATCAATAGCTACAATTGCAAAAAAAATGTTCGCGATGTGCAGTCCGTACAACCATTAGTCGCTATCAGGAGAGTATGTCGTTTGTTAACAGACCAAAAAGTGGCAGAAAACCCTGTACCTCGATTAGAGAAGACAGAATTTTACAAAGACTGGCTCTCAGTGATAGGAAAAAATCGTCGAAACAGCTCGCCAGTGAGCTGAAACAGCGTTATCGCGTAACAGTTTCTGCGCAAACAGTGAGAAGGCGTCTCCAGCGTGCTGGTTTACGAGGGTGTAAAGCGCGACGTAAACCGCTTTTAACTGACGCTCATAAAAAGAAGCGGTATTTATGGGCCAAACAACATGAAAATTGGACAATCGAGAAGTGGTCGAAGATTCTTTGGTCTGATGAATCGAATATCGAGGTATGTAAGTACATCTTCATGACTAATATTCTTATCGTTGTATGCAATTCAGTCTACATGTAACATTATACAAAATTAATCCTGTCTAAGTGCTATCTTTCTTCTTTTGCCTGGCAGTTTTGGGGACTACCTGGGACGCTATACGTTCGGCGTAGGCAAGGGGAAGCTTATGAACCACAATGTATCATTCCCACAGTAAAATTTGGAGGTGGTAGTATCATGGTTTGGGGTTGTATGTCTGCATACGGTGTTGGAGAAGTGTACCTGTGCGATGGACGGATGAATAGCTAAGGCTATTTAGCCATGTTGGAGGAAGTATTAGAACCATCTGTCCTAAAACTATTCGACTAGGATATTCCACAATACATTTTTCAGCAAGATAATGCGCCCTGCCACAAATCGGGAGCTGTAATGCGTTGGTTCGAGGAAAACACGGTGGAGGTATTGGATTGGCCGCCACAAAGTCCCGATTTGTCGCCCATTGAAAATTTGTGGCGTAACTTAGAAACTAAGATCACGGAACATAAATGCCTGTCAAAAGCAGAGTGCGAGCTGTCATTAAGGCCAAGGGCGGAGCGACAAAATATTGATAAATTGTACTATATTACTAAATAACACTTTGTAGATAATTTTCACAAAAGTTTTATTTTCCTCACCTCTCTTTTGACTAAACTATATAAACTATATATGTATGTATGTACATAAATTCGTAAGGTGTCTAATACATTTGAGCATGGTTGTATGTGAAAATAGTATCATCATCATAATCCTTCCTCCGCTACCTTGCGGTGTCGAGGTGCGTGTTTTGTTTATTTTCTGACAAATTCCCTCCATTGTTTCCTGTCCCTGGTCAAACGCTGAGCCTCTTGCCATGCTTTAGCCCTCCTCTTCAACATCTCCCCAATATCCTCATTCTAGGTCTTACACGGCCTTGCTCTTCTGTTTCTTCCCCATTTCTTTTGCTTCCCATACTCTTTTTGTCTGTCTATCGTTCCCCATTCTAACCAGATGTCCATACCATCCCAATTTCTTTTCTTCTATTAATTCTATCAATGGTTTTACTTTCAATTTATTTCTTATCTCCGTATTTCTTATTCTTTCTCTCCTTGTAATGTTCTTTACTCTTCTGAGGTATCTCATTTCGGCTGCCTGCAATCTGCTTTTTGCCTCTCTGTTAGTATCCACTTCTCACACCCGTGTATATGTCGTAGGGGTATATATCGTTTTATATATACTCATTTTTGTTTTTTCCGAGATTTGTTTATTGTTTAGAGATAAATAAAAAAAATAGTATCAAAGATTAATTATTAGCATGTTGATTCAGCAACGTTTCTTCTCAAGTACGTTTTAATATATCTCAATACAATATAAAATTATAATACTTTCATAATTTCTATCATAAAACTCGAAACTATTGAAAAAGCAACACCCACGTATGCGTTGGAATACTAATATTTTGTTTTTTGGTCAAACTTTTTAGAATTTATAAGTTATTATTTTAATTTACTTTTTAGAACTTTTTATTTTTATTTATTTAATCGTAAAATTTTAGTATATATACTATATACATATACATATATTTATTGTGTATTCTATTTGCATTGTACTTAATTTGTATTATAGAAATATTTTTTGTGCTGTAAACTAATTTATTTATAGGTTTCTTTATATGTCCTTTTAATAGAATTTTTTTTATGTAGGAGAAATAGATTATTAATATTACGGCGTAGATTTTTCTCACACTTCCTAAGTTCGGACACTTTTCACTCAACCCACTATGGGCTTGAACTTACTCTGTACGCGGCTGATACTGCGATGTTATTGTATATTAAAACGACAAATTAATACTTGCTCTATAAGAAGGAATATTATTAATGTAGTTTTTATTTGAATGCAAATGGTAGGTTCTTCTTCTCGTTTCTTCTTTTCAACTCAAATATTTAATGAAAATTCATGTTGAAAGCGATTTTTTGGTACCGTATGTAGATTTTCATCAGCTCACACATGCTTATTATAGAAATTTCTAATTGCGTTTCTGGAGAAATATGCTTCCCCGGTAAAAAGAGTCATCTCAAGTAGTTGAAGAATTTAAACAAACTGTATTGAGAAAGTTCATACGTGGAGGAAAATTAGGAGGATTTTGTGCCTGATTGTCCTGAATATAGTATGGATACGAGCACTGCTTTTTGAATGTTTTTCACACAATCCTATTACTTCCTCTACTACCTTCTTCGGTACATTCCAATTCAACTGTTAATACTGTGTTAGATAGTCCTGTTCCTCTACTACGCACGAAAGTGCCTGATCAAGTGCTTTAAGACTTTCATGGAATTATTCAGGAATTACCCCAGTGGTGGAAATTATAATTGGTATAATTTTGACCAGCTTCTGTGGTCATAGTTATTGTATCTCTTTTGCTAGAAGGATATATTTATTGCGTTTCTCCGAGTATTTTTGCTGAAAGTTATGGTTGTTAGATATAAACGCGTCAATTTGATGTTTTTCTTTTAGTATTTTTATAGATTAGTGTGATGTGTGATCTATTGTGTGTTATTGTGTGGTCTGTAAGAATGTTTCTGTGTCTGTGTGTACAATTTAACTTTCGAATTTTCTAAAATTATTTATTCTTGGTATTTATAGTATGGTCAATTGTATCTACTAATTCATATTTTTTTACAAGGTCTGTATGTATTATTTTTGCAGATATTGTCATGTCACGTTATGCATTATGTCTATGCTAAGTTTGTACATATGTACATACTCTTGTAATATATTCACTGTTTTCTTACATTTTCGGCATATGTCTTCAATGTCGTCTTATTTTATGGTACATTTACTATAATTATGGTTTTCACAACTCGATATTGTATTGCAATCATGCAATCCTTCAATTTAGACGTAAATATTTCCGATTTTCATCTAGTTGTTGGCTGTTTATCAGTGTGTATGTGTTATTTGGTAACGATCTGTTACATGTATTATTTTATTTCTTCAGATTATTATTATTATATTTTTATAACAAACACAAGAAATATCAAATTGATCCTAAAATGGTGTATATCCAATTGAATTGTGTTTGAATATGTAGGATTATTAATACATCTTTTCAAACTTTATTTTGTGCCCTTATATGATAGAGTAATATACACATTTTAATTACCACACTAAAACTTGATAACTTTAAACAATATAGTTAATAATTTCTTTCAAAAAATTCTTTCACCTTTGCAAAAGCGAATTTTCACACAATCTTGAAACAAAAACATAATTTTTTTCTTAATCATGGAAGCAATAGTATAACATTGTTTGTGTTATTTCTGTCTAAAGTAGTATTTTAGTTTATATAAGTTAAGTAAACTACGACAAATGCAACGAAAGCTTCTTGATATACCTTTTTATATCTTCATTCTTGTCACAAGAATATTGTCGATCATAATTAGAGATGCTGGATTTCTCCTTACCGATACTGTTATGGAATATGTGGAAATACATGCGGTAAAATCTTTTATTGTGTCATTAATAGCGCATTGTAGCATTAAGGCGCGTGCGTATATATACACGCGTATGTATACACATAACGCATCGCTTGTCTATTGTCTAGTTTGATCGTGCCACAGCGAATATATATAATAGGAATAATAGGTCTGTTTAGGTGACAATGCATCGATTTATTTATAAATTAAAACTTTTATACAACTGCTTATTATTACTTTCTACTTAGCATTACTTATACTATTTTATTTGAAGTACTACGAAGCGACAAAGATCGACAAATTGTGATGAGAAGGAAACACTGGTGTCTGTAGTTACAATATAATTCTGTTCTTAAATGTTTCGTTTATTTGATAACGTTGTTATATCACTCTTCGTCTGTTAGTTGAAAAAAAGACATGTATGCTTGAATTTCTTCACGTAACGAAATGTAGGTTCTACTCTACCCCTCTACTCTACTCGAAGTAATTGTTATAAAGGGTTTTTCAAAGCGTGTCAGAACTTTAACATTACATACAATGAGAAGTACAAATAACACAGGCCAACACACATTTTGGTGCCTGCGATTTTTTAACTGTTTCTGGGTAATTTTTGGATGCAGAATGTAAAAAAGTTCTCAGATTTGGTCTATCAGATCTAGTTTTTGAGATTTTTTTAAAAAATTGTGTATATATTTTACGTTATAACTGTTATAATATATAATATTACTATTGACAGTTAAAAAAACAAAGACACATGGATTTAAGTATTTATTGCAAAAACTTAATTTACATAATTACATTAGTCACTAATCACATAAAAATTTTCTTTTATACGACTTTCTAGAATAGAGTTTACTAGGGCAGTCTCGCTGAAGGCTCCAGCAGTAGTCCGCCATCATGTGGCTATCCCATCGTCCTTGATAACGATCTTCCATAGTTTTAATATCCTGATGGAATCTTTCCCCCTGTTCTTCGCTACAATCACCTAAGTTTTCTTGAAAACGATCTAGGTGGCTGTGGAGGTAGTGAACTTTTATACTCATGTTACAGCCGAGAATATTAAAATTTGAAAGCATAGTTTCCACTAATTCTACGTAATTCTCTGCTTTATGATTGCCAAGAAAATTTTGTACTACTCGAACAAATGAACACCAAGCGTTAGATTCAGTCTCGTTCATTTATGTGGTGAATTGTGGATCTTTAACAAGTTGCCTTATTTGAGGACCATCAAATATACCAGCTTTTAGTTTTTCCGTGCTAATACCAGGAAATTTACGTGATAAAAACCCAAAACAATTTCCATCTCGATTTAAAGCCTTCACAAATTGCTTCATTAAGCCTAGCTTGATATGCAAGGGCGGAAGTAAGATTTTTTCTCTTGCAACCAAAGGTTCGTTGATAGTAGTTCCTAGGATAGGAACATTGGGTCAGGGACAATTCCAGGTCTCCATTTGGCTAATTACATTCTGGGAAATTTCTATTTTGACGATTAAGTACATATTTATCTCTTTATTTGTTGTCCTTTATCAGAAAAAAATATCAATTAACATGTAACCTATATCTCAAAAATTAGAGCTGATAGAAAAAATCTGGTGGCATTTTTGGAATCAGCACATTAAAAACATCTAAAATCAGATGTTAGATTTCCAGTACCAAATTTTTTTTTTCATTTTGTTACCCTGTGTAATAATTCTACAATCTTTATTTTATTTTGAAAGCAATTAATGAAATTATAATTCAAAAATAATGTCGTTTAATTGTCCTTCTTGACTTTGTGTGGTTGAATGCATCAAAAATTGGGTGTCCAAGCCAATTTTTGAATTCCTTTTAATGAATATCCCATGATATATTTTGAATCTTCTGTTAAAGGTAGATATTTCTTTGTAGCTTATTTCTAGAAGTCACTGATTTCACTTGACAACATAGAAGAAAGACCAAGGTGGCCAATTGATATTGCCGTATTTCAAAATAACGCATTATTGCAGTAAGCCGATTGTTTAACATGATGTGTGGAAACTCGCACCGCATGCTCTTGTTATTGTCAAAATTTATCAGTTCGTGCCCAAAATATTCCGCTAGCATAGCCCTCATAATCTACAAAGAAATAAATACTGATCATTTGCGCTCATAAAGCATTCCAAATGTCCTGAAAACAGACGCATTTTGTAAATCACTTTAGGATTTTCGTTGGTCCAAATCCTACAGTTACATTTGTTTACGAACTCCTTGAAGCAGAAATTTGTTTCATCGGAAAAGATTATTTTCTCTTGAAAATGTGGATCGACTTCCAACTGCTCTATAACCCAGTGTACGAAAGTTTGACGCAAACTAATTAACAGGCCTCATTCTTAAATTATTTGAACTTTATTAAGTCTTCAAGTGAAGATTGTGGATAATTCTTCGTGTAATCTTCTTAGAAAGGCCAAATTCGAAAGAAGTAGACCGGTTTCGTTCGTCTCTTACACCTTGAACAGAACAACCGCTGCTCTAATGTTCTTGTCTGGACTAGTTGCCTTCTTCTTTTCTTAACTAAATAATAAAGAGACTGTTCGGTTGATCAATCATGTAAACCATAAATTTCTCGGAACCCGCGAAATGTCTAGCAAACTATACATGACATTTGATGACAAATTGCAATCAATATTGGACTCTCCTTCGGAGGTAGTAGTTGTAAATATATAAATATATATAGCAAGAATTAAAATTGTGTCAGAAACCGAATGATTTTAAAAAAAATTCACCTAAAAACTGCTTTATCAAACGAATGAGGAATAATAGACCCCAACGATAGCAAAATTTTAATCAAATCGAGGCCATATGAAAATTATCAAAGCAATCGTTTCTCAACCAAATTTTGAAATATTCGTATATACATTACGGTCCATAGAAGTTTGGCCAAATAACAAAAGTTTAAAACATCAAAAAATGAAAGGGTATAAATTTATTTCTCTAGTCTAAATTTATTACTCTAAAGAATAATAACTATCAAAACCGAACGAAAATTTTATATTTTACTCTTCATTATTAACAAAATTCTTAAATATTGTTTTCGTCAAAAGATCCGTCTTTTGCATTGATAACTGCCTGAAAGACTTGCGACATCCTTTCGATTATTATGTATGCTTCGGATCGCTATCATGCATAAAAGTAAAATTCTAGCCGATTACTCACAGTTAAAAAGGAATGGCATGAGATTCTAATATTCTGCTGTAGCGATTTCTCCGCATTATTCCTTCGATTCGGTTAACGTCTCTATTCCTAAGCAAGAAAAGCAACCTCAAACTGTAACTGAGCCGTCACCGTATTCTATTATTGGTACAACGTCGGAAAGTCAAGCAAACACTCTTCTACCCTTTAAATATTGATACATCAGTCCATGAACCATTTTGCCGCTGTTTTGTCATCGAATCCCACTGTTCTTGGGCCTACTGTAGCCTTTTTAATCGATTACCCTGGCGTAAAAATGGTTTACGAACTGCCACGTAACCGTCTAAATTCTACCAGCTGGCATACAATCATGGTGTCTGAAATCTGTTCTTCTGCAATTTTGTTTGCTTATTAGTTGTAGATGCTCATCTGCTGGGGTGGTTATTTGTAACAGACCTGGACGGTTACGGTCTTCTAATTCGCCTGTTTCTTGATATCGGTGAATGGTGTATTTTACTGTCCAAGCAATTTGCCTGCTAGTAAAAGTTTCTTCATGCAAAGTTGTTGGGGCATTTTGGACACTATTTACTTGTTCTACCATCACAAATATTCCAGCAGAAATAGAGACTAAAACCCTTGATCCCATCGGTAAGAAATAAATTAAAATAATCGGATGCGGTTAGACATTCTGGGTCGTAAAATGTTTAATTACATCTCTTGATCATAATACTTTCATTATTTGAATTGCATGTGTTTAAGACAAATATATACTAAAATGATCATGGATAAATGCAATAAAACTCATGAAATTAATGTAAAGAAACGTGTTCAGACGTCCGTAGACGATAGTGTACATATGTTCTTCTTTTTTTTCTACTACATGAATACTTTTTCCTTTACAATTTTGTATATACTCCACGATTTTTAAAAAATGCTTTTATTTTTAAGGAATAAGAAACAATAGCCCGTGTATACTATATAAACAGCATTGTATACTACTTATAAAAACATTGGATCTGTCATTTAAAAATTAATTATTAAAAAAATATTCAATAATGTTCAATCTATCATTATATACATAACTTCTAAGCTCTAATCGTTACCTGTGAGACTAACAAGGCGAACATTTTTGAAACGTCTGTTGAACATTCGCAAGTAACATTATAATAAGTATCTGCTGAATACTCTTAAAAAGCTTAACTACTGAAACCTCCAAACATTAAAGAAAAAAAATTTATTATGCATTACGTGCATTATTCATCAATATACTTGGTATCCATTGGAAGTTCATACATTTTCGAGTGATTCCGTCCTCCAATCCATTAAATATAAATTTCAAAAATGCAAAGCTAATTTTGTAGAGGTATTCCCTACTGAAATAATTTATTTTCGCCTACTACCTGTTGCATAATCTTTGTACGTACTAATAAAAAAAACAATTGAACGTCGAATGTGGCAAACAATCTGATTTCACGACAGTAATACTTTACAATCCCACGTCTTTTACTGAAAAAAAATATAGCCGCGCAGTCTAATTATTACGTACATACATACGTTCCTCTGTATGAAAAATCGCTACTAAAAACATGTGAGACACATACATACTAACCAAATACATTAGTTACTTTGTTACTATGCGCGGCGATCAGCTGATGTAATAAGTACAATGGTCGAGGAACGACCAATCAGCTGTTGCAAGGATCCCCCTACCATCGATTCTGCTAGGATGTCCTCATGTTGAAGCCGGTTCCGTAGCATTCAATCTCTTAGTTATCAGCAGTGTAGTACAGTTTAGTTTTATTTTATGTATGTTATACATTTAATTAATATCCATTTAGAACTTATTACAGTTTAATAACAGACAACTATTTTATTTTAATCATTTCAATTACCTGTTAATGTTTCCCACAAACGCGATTTTTGGAATTATACATTCAAGAGCTTGAATTTGTTTTCCTCTTGTTTGAATTCTCTTCATTTAAAGTACCTTCGCTCGAACATAGATTTGTTCACAATTAGATTGTGCCTACCGGTATAATCATTAGATTTCAAATATCAATTTCATTTTTGTACATGTTAATAAGAACTAGCTGTTGTGTAGTGTGTACGTGATAATTCGAGGTGAACAAAAGTAATATTGACTTAAAACAGTTGAACAAAATTCCGGTAGCTAAGGGCCTCGGACATTTACCGCAAGAAGCTGCTGCTGCTATGGGACAAATGCCAGAGAATGTAAGCGATATTTCAAATTAATTTATTTTTCTTCCTAAATATAATACAAAATAAATTCATAATTTTTAAGACCACTAAATGGTCTCATTGGTTTTATATGTTATTATTATAATATTCGTTGCTTTTATTTATGAATATTTTATTATATTAAATTCTTAGATACATAATTGATTTGTAATGTAAGATGAAATGAATAAACAATTTTCAATCAATATTTATATAAATAATTATATTTAAATTAGATTTTTCAATAGTGTAGAGGAATTTGTGTTTTTGTTAGATCATTAAAAATATATGTCAAAGATTTAGAAACTGGTTTCACGTGTTACGGAGTTCAAGATAGTGCAATGACATCCACCCAAAAATTTTCAAATTATACATATCTATTTATATTGCCGCCAATATGCAATTTCAATATTATAATTGTACAATGCGAATAACTTTATTTTTTATGTTATGTTCTTTTTCTAGTATAATGGTTAAAGAGTAAAATTGTGGAAACTACTAAAAAGTACTACATGTACTGAACACAAAATAATAGAACAATAGAAACTAATCAGTAAATTCGAGTTTTATCATTTTCACATGCCCTAATAATAACCTAATCTTTTCTGTAATAAATCAATTTACCGAAGATATTTCATTTTAAAACAATACATGCACAAATATCATTCTGACAGTGGAATAAAATATATGGAGAGTATTATTAAGCAGCACATATGCATCTGACGTTAATGTTATAGTTTCATTTTAGATTAAAGTTGTATATGAATTTATTTTACAATTTATTAATATTTTAATTAATAATTTAAAGACCAGAAAAGTGTTTACCTCCAAAATTCCTAAATTAAAAAATTATTTTTTAACAGCATGACCAAATGAAATGCTTCTTGAAAATATATGTAAAGTATGTTGATATAAAATTTCTTGCTTATTTTTAGCAGAAATATTTAAATAGTCTTGCCCAAAGAGTTTTTTTATCAGTTTTTTTGAAAACAAAATTAATTAAATTTCATATACAGCACATTTCACCGGTCTTCAGTAGGGAGCAATTAATTAATAGGAGCAGTAGTATAAAAAAGGAAGACCACTTATTGGATGCAATATTTATTATTAAATACAATCACAAGTAAATTATCGTTCTTAAATAAAAAAAAAGAAATAATTTAATTTAATTCAATTGTAGACAAAACAAATATTTACTTAAAAAAAAGAGCAGCTCATAAATTGGGACAGACGGTAAGTACTGAGAAAGAATTAACAGAATTACAAGCAAAATTTTCAATACATATTTGGTAGGACACCTTTTTTTGCATAAACGCGACATACATTATTGCCACAGCTCTGATTATTTTTTGACATTTTGTTGTCAATATCTTATTTCATTTGATTTGTACGACACGTAATTGAACAATTACGTGTTGCACAAATCAAATGGAATAAGGATATTGCCAACAAAATGTCAAAAATAATCAGATCAATTAGAAATTTTCGTATCACATAAAGCAAGTTTTATTTTTCTAAAAAAGTGATGTCGAGTTGCAGCTTGATCATTCGGTAACGTCAATTCGATTTAGAAATTGTGGATTTGGAAACTTCGAATCATTGTCTTGAACATACTTTTAAACTAATATCATATACCTGTCGACATTTATCGATAAGTATACGGCACCATCTCATTTTCCATTATGTCAGTGTACACAGTCATTTTATTGTTGCTTTGGAAGCTTCTTATTATTGTCTTGAACATACTTCCAAATAAATATATGGCACCATCACATTTTCTATTATGGTAATCTACATAAACTGTTGCATTATGTGCTCAATTTCGTGAGTTGGACCAACACCATGCCAGGACATACATTGCCTTTGCTCAGTATATATTTTTATTCTTTACTCGTACATGCTATCTGGCCACACTGTCAAATTTGAATTTATTACTACAGTTTTTCCATATATTTCAATCCAACGCAAGTGTTTGCTCGCAATCTGAATCTCCTCACATTTCAATCCAACATGGAATTACTTTGAAATTAAAAACTATTGCTGAACATTCCGCCCATGTAATGCTGAACATTACGCTCATGTAAAGCTGAACATTAAGCCCATGTAAAATCTCCCGGCTTTTTCATTTATTTTAATTAGTGTTTGATTCGTAGTATTTTTATGAGTATCTATTGAAGTTAGTATAGTATTAGGTTTTACTAATCGAACAATTCTGTTAATGCATATAATCGGTTGTCGTTGGATATTTTTAAGTAAAAATACATTCGTGAGCTCTATGACTTTTAAATTGAAATCTCTTCAAATCTCCTACAAGCATCTTGCCCATGTGATTATGAATGTATAAGTTTAGATTCTTCGCTCTTTATTAAAAACCATATTGAGCCGTGTAAAAATACTTAAAAATCTAGAAAACAGTTTTGACTAATTTGTCTGCAATTAAGTAACATGTCAAGAGTGGTTGATTAACAATTCCAATAAATATCCTTTTTGACTACAACGAGATATATATTTTCATAGAGCCCCCTAATCTTAAACTTTATCTAATCTTTACCTTTGTGTTTGGGTTTTTCGGCCAGTAAAAATAAATTAATATCTATAAGTACTTATAAATATTAATATATTTTTAAAAACTTTTTAAAAAAAAATCCATTAAATATAAATGATCGATGAATCGATGTATTGTAGACTAAAAGGTGCACACAATTAAAAAAAGAACTTTGAAAGAGAACCGTCGTTAATATGAACTAAGTGTTTTATTATCCCCTACTTGGTACTATATACCTGAATGTCCTAAATACCGTAACATCAACTACATAAATATACCAGACAGACGAATATTTAAGGAAACATCGAGTTTATGCATTATATCAGAGTGAGACAGATAAATTTGTTTTGCAACGTATTATATGAGACAGATAAATTTAGTTCGTACGTCCCACAAGTAACTCCTTCCTTTTAATGCACAAGGACGTTCTGAAAACAGCTTTGTATAATAATATTTGCGGAAACAAGTTTATATGCGATGATATATTATATACAGTTCTATAATTCCTAACTTTTTCGCCAGAATAAAATATGTTGCACATAGCATATTATTAGAAATATATACTTCTTAACAAATGCTTAAAACTTCAATAGCTGGTTTAAAAAATACAAAGTTAAAGTATTATTCTAGCTTTTAAACTAAATATTCGTAATTATTGATTATTCAAGATTGACAATTTCGAATCTTATTAGTGTAAAAGTTATGGATGAATTTCCCGATTCAAATTCTTCTGTTTAACGTACCTTAGTACAACGCTCAAATTTTTTGATTTTCATAAGAAGAGAAAATATATGTCGCTATAGTTTCCATATTTGCAAAGTAATAGTGACAATGCAAAATGTACTTCTTGCAATTACTATTTGTTATATACAATTGAATAAAGATACAATATTTCAAAAAAAGAAACTAATGATTCATTACTTTCTTGAATACATCTTTTTAATCACACAAAGAATCAAATAAATGAACACAGCATTGTGTTCATTGAAAATCAGTTTCTATTAATTGGTATTACTTAGCTACAAAAATGTCAATGTTGTAATAATAGAAATAACAGACAGGTCTTGTATCCAAAGGTGAATAGTTTAGGATTCTTTTATATTTATGCTAACCGTTGTCTCCAGGTGCATTAAATAGCTAAATGAAATCGTATTTGTATGAGTTAAACCTATTTCCTACGTTTAATTAATACCAATTTAATTTCATTTAACTTTTTAATACACCTGGGGACAACGGTTAAAATAAATATACAAAATTTCTAAACTATTCACTTTTGGATACAAGGCCTGTCTGGTATTTTTGTTATGTTGAACGTAAGGAAATGCGTTAATAATTACTATAAAAAAGCTTATTGTTACTATCATTTTTTAAATATTTTTTTGCATATATCCGCCCAACTTAATTTACTTCTTAATATAGAAACTTTTTATATATGAGCACAGAAATTTTAAACAATATCTCTACTAAAAAGTTGTAGAAAAAATTTATTATAAATTTGAAGCAGCGTGGGAAGTGGAATTTCGATGCGGTGGTGTATGTAAAAGTATAAATTTATCTTTAAAAAAATACTATATTTACCGTAGTTGAATCGCGGAAAATTCCTACCAATTTAGCTTCTGAATTTAGAGATTACTCTGTTTATTTGTTGATGAAATTAGATATCTTGTTTATGTGAAAAAAATAAGATAAGGGAATAAATAACTTGTTTTTTTGCTAAATGCAAATATTATCTGTTAAATAAGAATTTCAATTTATTTCAAGAACTTGACGGAAATTTTTTAAGTCGGTACTTTTACTTGTTAATTCATTATAATATTTATGGAGTAAACATAAGATAAAATAATTATAAACCTTCTTCTTATTATATATTTAATAAAACTATATAAAATTTTCCATTTCTGCAGATGCTACCAAACATCTTTTTGTTTATATATGACATAGTTGTGTTAGCTTTAGTTAAATAAATTACAAAGTTCAAGGTACTACATGTTTTTTAAATAAATTACTTTTTGTATTGAGTTAAATAGTATTAGGTAATTGTTTACTGTGTAGTTAGTTATGTTTACTTACAAGAACAATTAGCGTGTCCTACAATGCTAAATAAAATATCGTTAATCGATTTTAACATTCGCAAACGCACAAGTAAAAAATGCGAATTTAAGTTATAGATAAATTTTAAAACCTCTTGACATATCTATTATATATAAAATTGGCAAATACCCAAAACATGCATTATATATACTGAGCGACCTTTTAAATGCTTCCCACATAAAAAAATTGTATGACAAGTTTCAGGTGATGAAAAACACTATTTTTTACATTTTTTAACTGCATAAACACTTAAAACCTTATCAATATATATTCAATTTTACGAGGATATGATCTCAGTGCGAAGATATTTTGTACTTTATCATTTTTGAAAATTCAAAAGTTTATTACAAATCAAAATTATATACATTTAAAATAAATACAATTGCTCTTTGAAATATGTAAATAATAAATACTTCTTCGATGGTATTAATAAAACCATCCTTTGAAACCCCGCGATTGTACCGTATGTGACACGAACAATTAATTTAATATTATTTAAAACTTACTTTCCGGAAGCTTGGAAAGTCACCTTAATCATACCCATGCTAAAGAAAACAAAATTCTTTAAGCTATGTGATTTGAGATCGATTAATATTTTACAAACCTTATCAAAATTATCAGTGAAGATTATGTTCCATCAATTCAATGAATTTCCATTAATAAATAATATTTTTCCAAATTTTCGGTCAGGATTTAGAGCAGGGCGCAGTTGCGGGATTACTTTATTAAAATATCACTCATGATATCATTTCGGTTTCGGAATTGTTCTAAAATTATTAAACTAAACTAAACTGAACTAAATTAAAACTGAATTGTTCTCAGAAAAATTGAGTTACCTTAGTTTTGGTCAGAAACGAAATATAATTGTTCACTACCTAAGAGACCGTGTATCACACACCGTGATACACAGTGTATCAAGGCATCTTGTGATATATCAATTCCTCGCGAAATAAGAGAGGTGTTCAAGATTCTGTTTTTGAGCTAACATTTTCCGCGTTTATGCTTGTGATTTTTATAATAATCCAAACTTGACAATATTTGTAATTTAGATTTTACATTTATCATTGTTTCGGGATTTAAATTTGTGTATAGCAAATTATATAAGTAAAGCCTGTGTTAGGTCAAAATGAGTATATCGTATTTGAATTGACTTCGCTCTAAGAGTACAGCATGTGCAAAATTCTTGTATACTAATAACATAATATCAACGAGCATGACAATATTAGTAATAAATTTTCTACCACGGAATGGTTGAACATGGCCAATCGACAACTATTGTATACACACTGTCTGTATCACCAAATTGAACACAACCAGAGTAGTTGGACAAACAATTAAAGTTTAGGAGAAATGTATGCAATAGAAATTTACATAGGAGAGAGATTTATATGACACTACCCACATTACCTATAATATTTCAAAGCTTAACACTAACTGTGAACTAGAAACTTTTAAACACAAAATCTTTACGATGCTTTTAAACCAATATTACGTTTAATAACTAGACGTTTATAGTAGCAGTCCCTACTGAATTATATATCTTCTTTCGTTTTCGTCATCAAAAGTAAATCATCCGCAAAAGATAAGCTCTTCACACGTTAACTCCATGATGTTTTCTTTATTTTGTTGCATTCTTTCATTATTTGTATTACGTGCTTATTGTCCTAGTGAACAGGTAACACATCCATCTCACAACAAATGTACTTGCGAATCCTTGTGATACCCTGCTTCCCATTCGTATGTAATTCGCGGTTTCAGCACATAATTTTCTTGTATTACGAATTATTTTCTTATTTATATTTCACTTCTTCAATACCTTCCACATATCGTTTCTTTTAACTGAGTCAAATGCTTTAGACATGTCTATAAAACAATAGAATTTCATGGGTTAGGAATGTTCAAAATGACATAACTCATCGACAAGTTAATTGCCTGAAGGTTGTCGTTGTGATCATACTAATTGTAACAAAATTACATGCTTATCGAATATTGCATTTGAAATTAAATTAGCGCAGCATATTATTCATGCGTTACTGCTCCCACAATTTTAGGTTTAGGTTAATTTTTAGGCATATTTATTAGGTTAACATTCAATATTTCATAGATCAAGGTAAAGTTTAAAAGCAACCTCATTACATCTGCACCTTTCCTTGGGGTTTTGCTCAATCACATATGCTAAATTCTTTAGTTTGTGCGTTGCTTTAGCGAAATAAAGGCTACTTATTATTATTATTATTTTCAATTATTTTTATTAAATAAATCATGAATTCATATAAAATACGGTGGCAATACCTAATATAAAAATAAACAAAGTGAAATAAATGCCATCTAGAATTCTTGGTGAAAAAAATAGAAAATAATAAAGTCATTGAATGGTGTCATGGATAATATAGTAGATCTATTTATCATATTAATACCGAGTTACAGTGACAGATGATAAATTATTTATTAATGATACTTCGATCAGCGATTATTTATAATTTTTATGTTGGCATAAAAATAGATTCAGTAAACACTTTTTATTAAAACTTGAATTAAAAAACTGCCGCTTATTTCATAATAATTTATATAAAGCATTTCATACCTATTCTCCTGGGTAGAATATCTACAAATACAGAAAAAATCCTAAATTTCGGTTTGGCTTTTAATAAGTTTAGATTGTGGATAGTCACTTACGGAATCTTTTATACTTTAAACAACCTAATTTTTTCTTTAAACTTAAGTTGGCAGTATAAACTAGTTAAAAGACACCGTCGACAGATCAGGTTACGTTATTTTTACAAATAACTCCATACAAATGTCTAATTTGAAAAAATTAGGAATTTACTAATAAAAACCGGCAGTAATAATTGTTCAAAATGACTTCCTTCATTTTCGGTATATAACGCGATTCTTCGCTTCATATTTTTGAATTCAAAACATTTTTGGGGTGTCGGTAAACTAAGAGAATACAGACAATGACAGTTATATTTTATTTGCCTCGGCCAATATATTGTTATATGAAGGTGAAAATTCATTCATCTAGTACTAAACAATTACACATGTAGTGCTTCTTTTAAGAAAGAACTAAGGGTTTTTATTCAAATTACGTGTTAGCCTTTTTTCGACAATCTTTTGAAAAAATATTGACTAGAATACAACAGCGTAAGTTCCACTAGAAAAAGTACCCAAGAGAAATTGGTTTATGTAAAATAAAGAGAAGATAAAAGAATTGTTTGGGATGAGATATAAATTTCGATGTTGCTAAGGAAACAATGTCATTATGCTGACAATATTTATTATAATTCTGTAGACGACATTTTGCCATCCTGTTACTTTAGTAATACTCGAAAAATATAATGAGAGATCGGTGCACTATTACCAAGAGATTTTATTTCGCCTATCGGAATGAAGTATTTAGTTACCGTCTAATACTCATTTTTTTGTTTGTACAAAAGTCATTCATTAATAAATGGTATTCGGCAGATATACAATAGATTATCGATTACTTAAAGTGACTACGACACTTATTCTATTGCAACTTCACCAAATCTATTGTGGTCTTCATATCTTGTTGGAATACATTGTCTTCATTTTCTTAATAAAGCCTAACATTTTCCAGTGTGGTTTTTCTATAAATAATTCCACTTTAGTATATTAATTTCACATTCGTAGAAAACGCATTCTTACCAAATCTTCACATCGGTATAGAACATGGATCGCGGTTCCCTCTTCTACTTGGCAGAATCTACATAGTGTTTCTTCTACACAGTTCATATTATGTTCATTGAGCTCACCATGCCCTGTTACTCAGTACGTTTGTTGTAAACTTGGACAGCCATTTCCTATATAATTATTTTTCCTGCTTGGCCTTTTCTTCTACTTCTCCCAAAATCTGTTATTTTGAAGCCACTTTTCCATGGCTACTTTTATATGTGAAAAAAACTAAATGAAAACTTACGAGTTATTTCATCCGCTCTCTCCAACTTTATAGCCTACTTGCGGAGCCCAGGTTATTGTCATTTTTTTGTGTCTTCTTATTCAAAACACGCACATAACTCCATATAAGTTTAGAACTCATCTGCGGTATTGTTTGGCTGTCAGGGACAATAGCAACAATCGTATCGTAAGATTTTAACTTCCAAAAAAAACTAATTGATAGTCTGATCGCCAGTTACGCATCAAACTGAAAATAATTTACGTCACCCTCATGATGTCTCTCTAAAAAGATGTAGTTTATATTTCTTATGTGTGTATTGCAAACAGGCAATGTCATCCTCTTTTTAAAGATGTATACCTTTCCTTATATATCGTATTAAAGAACAATTCGGAAAGAAGTGGTATATGTAACATGTCAGAGTGAGGCAGATTATAGATTACATAGTTACGTAATGGTTACGTATAGCATGATAAGCGCTTCCCACATACGCTTGTATATATGCGCAAGGAATCATTTCCACTGTATGGACAAAGATGTTCCGAAATTTTTCATCTGTCTCATATAATGTATTGTAAAATAAATGTATATATTTCGCTATCTGCTTCTGGGTTTCCGGGCTGGAACTGCGTCACTTGTATATCTGCCGATGTTTCATACCCATTTGGGACATCTTCAGGGCTGAACTACTGCACTGAAACTGATGCAGTTTCAGCAGATAGCATGGACCACGATCGCGGAAGTCTACGTACCAGTACATATTTCGCGTTTGTTTGAGCAAGAAAATTGTTTTTTTATTAATTAATAAATGTGTATGCTTTTGTTTTAACTTACCTTTCTCCGTTACCTGTTTACGGTTTTCTTCCGTTAATTTTATGATATGTTGATCAAGCCGAGACATAGTTATTCTTTTCTAACAAAAAAGAGCATCCAGGACTTGTGCTAGGAAAATTTTTTTTAATTAAAGCAGCAATACGTTGCACTGTTCGCTGGGAAACTGCTTCTGTTTGTGCAATTTGTCTTTGAGAGTACTTTACTGTAAGCAACAAAGTAGAATACAATTTTGTTTCACCCGATATGTCTTTTACTCGATCCATATAGTCTAATCGTATCACAAATAAAAACAATTAAACTCACTAACTTAAAATAAACGAAACCTACACAGCGTCACGCAGGAACATAAATTGAAATACTGTATAACATTAGACAGTTAGATGAACTATTAGAATGGCCATTCACGACGCTCTTGAAAGAACCCGACCACATTGAATAAGAAGATTAGTGAAAGAGACGATGGCAGATATAGAGCCATTACCGAAAACTTAAATTTTATGTGTACACAGAATGTACTAAATTAATATTAGATAGTCCTATTTCTCGGTTTATTTGCTTGTTTTTGAATTACAATAGTTGAAATAAAGAAAATTTGAAAATGATTAAGCTAGCGCTAACAAACTGGGACTGAATAACGAAAATGAATTAATTTATCATGTGCTCACACTTAACATTTATCAGCCATCAACTAAATAATTATATATTTTTAATTGATAAGATCTCAGTGTATACAGCTAATGCATTAAAACGAACTGCACCACTCAACTGGAACTAAATTTATGTGTGTTCCAACGAATACCTCTAGTTTTTATACGGACCAATTTGAATATATTACCTATTATAAATTCTTGTGTTCAATCATGCTTAAATATTTTATGCGTGCTGTATAGAAAAATTTTATATCTACATATATTAAGTACTTCTAAAAGTGATCTTTGCCGAACTTTACATGATTTAATTGATTTTCAATTCTTTATAAGTAGTTGAACATTCTGTTCAGCTAACTGTAAGAGTATTTTTACATCGTCTTTGAAGTTGGAGAAAGCGATAAACAGAAAAATACAAGAAACGTGTTTCCCCCTCACATAAAAAGGTCTTGTAAAAGATAGAATTGATTTTTGTCGTCTTGTATCCGTTCACTGAAAGTACGGGTATATTGAGAAAATTGTTTTATTCTACACAAATCATTTTGATTTATTTGTTACTTGATACATGACACAATGTCGAATTTATTGTAAAATATTGCAAGGAAGTTTGAGAATGTGTGAAACTGACAAAAGGATAAAAATATCTCTATTCGAGCTTTCACTATTTATTTAAATCTCTATTTACAAAAAAATGATAGCTAAAAACGTAAATTTAATGCTAGAATTATTGAATTAACAAATTACTAATATAACATTGAAAACTCTTTGTTGGAATATGAATTAATTATTATTTTATACATGTAACATTTACTTAAATAAAGTGTTAAAAAGCAAATATATCATGCTTTATTTTAATCCTGTTAATAGCACTGAAAAAGTTTTCGTCTTGCAACTGAACATTTTACTTAAACGTATAGTCGAGAATGTATTTATGTGCATATATTTTTCATGATTTTAATACAAGTAGACGTTTTCCATAATAATACTCTCTGCTCTTCCTTCGTTTCATCGTGCAGGTGTTTTCTTTTTACAATCATTTATGATAGGTTTAGAAAATAACATTGTTTTATTTAGAAATTCATCCACTAATTTGTATATTTTCCGAAATAAAAGGAAGAGATGATAATAATATGCACATGCTAGCAAGGTACACTACAAACTAAATTTCGAATCTCATATTCATACACTCTCATATTTATATCACATGGTATGGACCTCCAGTGTGTTCCTTACACCCAACACTTCAATTTTGACCTTAATCACGCAGGATTAAGTTTAATATTGAAGTAAACAATAATTCTAAAAGAAAAAGTAAAAATTAATTTTAAAATAAAAAAATTATCTTATATAGTCTTGTTACCAGGCATTTTTGAATGAATATATATTTTTATTAACTCTAACTCTAACTTACTATTAAGAGAATTCGTTAATTTCAAAATTACCATGTATTCAATATACCACTAGCTTATCTATACTTAAAATTGAGCATAAAAATGCTCGAAAAACTTTTGTTTCAAGGATGTGCGGTAATGAAAGTATGTCCTTATTTCTTTCTTCTTTTCTGTCTTTCTCTCTTGCGAGGTCAATATTTGCTATAACGATATCATTAGAGGGTTACATAAAAAGGTCTTGTAAAAGATAGGATTGATTTTTGTCGTCTTGTCGTACGGGTATATTGAGAAAATTATTTCATTCTACACAAATCATTTTGATTTATTTGTTACTTGATACATGACAAAATGTCGAATTTATTATAAAATATTGCGAGAAAATTTGGAAATGTGTGGAACTGACAAAAGGGCAAAAATATCCCTACTTGAAAATTGGAGCTTCTATTTATTTAAAACTTTATCGAAGGTTAACAAAAAGAATGACAATTAAAGGCGTAAATTTAAAGCTAAACTTATTAAACTAACAAATTACTAACATAACATTGAAAACTTTGTTGGGTTTTATATATGCGCTATTTACTTAAATAAAGTGTTAAAAAGCACTGAAAAAGTTTTATTTTTACAACATAACATTTTGCTTAAACTTATAGTGGAAAAATGTGTATTTACGTGTATCTTTTATGATTTTAATACAAATAGATGTAAATACGTCTTCCATAATATACTAACTGCTCTTACTTCGTTTCAACGCACGGGTGTTTTATTTCTACTATCATTTATGGTAGATTAGATAGAAAATAAGATTCTTTGATTTAGAAATTCATCTATTACATCGTACATTATCTGATTCTTTTAATAACAAAAGTTTTCTTATAAGCCCTATAATTCGTACTTCATTAAACCTTTCTAGAATAACAATTACAAATTTCATTAGAAATAACTAACGTTTTTGCGTTTTGATAACTTTTAGTCTCATAATACTATATTTTCTCAAACATAATATTTTTTAAACCAAGACTATGCCAATATCACTTATTATTATTGTAATGAAAATAAAACACTACCGTATTATAACAGAAGCGATTTCCTAATTATAGATTATGTCGTTATGTATTCATTCACCGGCTTATAAAACTTATCAACCGATTTACAAAGCTGAATGACTTTCTAAAGCTGTTACCGTACATGAACTAGGAAATAATAATTAAATATGATATTAGAGACAGCTAGATGTTAGTAGTGTTAAGTATTTGAAAATCAAATTTAGTACGTTACATGAATGAAATGAGAGCATCTTCGTTATATACGGTTCATCAATAGGAAGTACATACAAAACGTGATTTTATTATTTAAAAAAACATTTTGATTGAGGAAATGTTAATGTCTTTATTCTAATAATTACTATAGTCGAGTATAATTATGGGTGGAAGACAGTACCTGAAACAATTCTTTTGTCAAAACGTGTGGCATTTAAATATATATATATATATGCCTGATTTTAGCATAATCTCTTTCAAAAGTCGTTAGATTTTCTGATCTTAGCAGCCAACCGACGTGACCATTTGCTAAAAAATGTATTTTCTGAGTGGTATCACATTACCATCTTCTTGAGACCACATATTGTTCGCATCAACATCCATTAAAACTGGCTACAAAATCTGCAAATTTCTGTAAGCTCTCAACTGTCTTTATTTTCAAAGAAATACGGCCGAATTACGCTTCTAATCCATAAAGTAGATCAAGCAGCGGCACATTGAAAATGAGTGTTCATGAAATTCTGTTTTCATCAGTCCGGATGCAGTTATTAATAATTTATTACAAAAAAAATTATTTTGTTACAAAATAATTACCAAAAGCTTTGTTTTCAAGCACTTAGTTAACCATTTGACATAGATTACCTAGTATTAACTATTATATGGTTGCCCTAATTTTTCGCGAGTTCGTGGTTCTTCAGATAAGATTAAAGCTTTGAAAACGATATGGAATTGAAATTTATAGGTTTTGAGCTACATTTTCTTAAATCGTGGTCATATTTTCAGCTGAATGACCAATGTCCACGCATTTGTCTTTTTGTAGCTTAAACAGACCCTTCAGTTTCAAATTTATGAATTACACGTGGATAACTTTTTTTCTATTAGATGATTATGCAGCGTGAAATAATTTCGAATTTTGCAGAACATATTCATAATAAACACATTGCTCCTCTGTGAAATAGTGGAATGACCAAATTTGTGTTAACCTATAGATTATGTAGACAACACGCTGTCATTAAAGCATGGTGCTTTGTGACACGTGCAGCTTCAAAAAATGCAATATATCGTATTGTAAAATATTATATGTATTTGAACCAACTTCAGCCAACTTTCTGATTTTTGATGATTGAATAATAAAATATTTTTCACAACAAAAACATTACTATACTTAAATTGCTAGATCATCGAAAATCCCTACAAAATTAATGACAGGAATTTTTAGCCTGTTTTCAGTAAATATCAAGTTATTAACGGCCAACATGTTGGTTCTTTTGTCTAGGTTAAATTTGTCTTATTTTTACAAGAAGAGTTGACAGTTCCAGTGTGGAACGATCTTCTTCGAAAATACTGCAAGTGTGATTTGGTCATGATAGTATATCCTAGCATTTGGATAAACAAATAATTCTCGCAGAGACCATTAAATCAGATATGTTCAATTAGTTGAATTGATGGACTTTAGACGTCATCTAACAACGCTCAGTTGCTTTATTTAAAGACAATAATACCTATGTAGTAATAGTGTGAGTCATACAAATAACTCATTCTTATATTATTATTGAACATGCTATTATACACGTGGGGTGGGTTTGAAACTACAGAAAAAAATAAAGTAACTAAGAGTAACACTCTACTGCACTGATATTTGACGGGGTGCTCCATGTTTAAACTAGGGTATAAATTGCTCTCCCATGCCCAGAAGATACATTCATTTGACAATATTGTTTGCAGTGCTGTGTTGATATGTTTTGGAAATTGGAAATAAATAATTCCAATTACGACGCTCGCAAAATATATTGACAAATTATTACAAAATTATAATAGATAATGGCCCGAAAATTATAAATTCTATAGATCAAAATAATAAGTTTCTTATTTTGTTTGAACCTCAAATTAACTCATTCAAAAAATACATTTATTTTTAAGTTATGTACATTTTCTTTTCCTGTGAAAAACTTTAAATAAATGGAAGAGATGACACTAATATTCACATGCCAGCAAGACCAACTATAAACTAAATTTCGAATCTCGTACCCATACAGCTATAGTTTTTTTCGAAAATTAGAGTGACGCTTGTATCACGTGGTATACACCCCCAATGTGCTTTTTACACCTAGCACTCTTCAACTTTGAATTCACTCTTGCAGCATTAAGCCCTTACCTTGAAGTATAAACTAATTCTAAAAGAAAGTAAAAATTCATTTTAAAATAAACAAATAATTATTATAGCCTTGTTACCAAGCATCTTTGAGTAAATATATTTTTTTTATTAACTCCAACTCGAAAGTACTATTAAGAGAATTGATTAATTTAATAATTACCATATATTCAACGAACCGCTAGTTTATCAACACTTAAAACTGAGTATAACAATGCACGAAAAACATTTGTTTTAAGGAAGTGCTACATTGAAAATATTCCCCTTGTTTCTTTCTTCTTCTCTGTCTTTCTCTCTTGCGAGGTCAATATTTGTTATGACGATATCATCAGAGCCTCTAGAAATAATCACAAAGAAATAGACGTTCCAAAAATAAAAGCAACTATGTAGAATATCAACATGATTAATGTGAAATTGTGCTATGAAATTTAATTTAACATTAGGCTAAATACAGACATATTTTTGAAGCGATTTGTTTTGCAAGCAGCTACTAATTAGTGCTTGATTTTTCCTATCGTTGATACTTGTTTGATTAATCTGTTTACATCCTAGTATTTACGTCGACGATGATTATTTAAACATTTAATTTTAAAGTTGTATTATATAAGCTTGTATTCAGTAATAAAAGAAGAAATAAATTACTTAATCGCATGATTACAAAATTGTATAATAAGAAAAAAATAACTATTTTCGTTCGTGACAGTTTCATTCAGAAAAAATAACGCAATATTTTAAACTAAATATTTTTAAAATAACTAAGAATTTTTCCTTAGAAAAATGAAAAAAATAATGAACTTGTTAAGCAAATTTTAACTTCATAACCTATAGTATGATATATGAACAACTAATTCTTTTTATAATTCTAAGCGAATTAAGTGTTTAATTAAACTAGATAAGAAATACAAAACAATAAAACACAAGTTGAATAAACACGGTTTTATTATACATAATTACATCTATTTCGCATATTACAAACGCTTTAACGAATGACCCATTTCTAAAAGATAATCAAAATTAAAATATTTGCTTACCAATAGATTAAAGTATTAATGTATGTATGTACACACATAGCTATTATATATTCTGAGTATATAAATTAAACAGATATTAAATTAAGAGATCTTACGATGACCACACATGAGATTTTTTGAAACAAGTTTTTTATTTTTAACTCCCGTAATTATATCCGGAACACTAAGAAGTTACAAGTTAACGATACATCAAACCTGCAGTACCACACAGTGAAATTAGGACCACCATATCAACGTTTTGGTTTTATTTTTGTAAGAAAGTACACAAAATAAGGACTTGACCTGAACAACTGCTTATTAATATTATAATATAAAGATTAATGTATATTTCAAATAAGAATTAATATTGTTAAGTGACCCGTTGCTTTGATCTTGATCATAGCGGTAGTTCTTCTCGACATTCTTCTGATACATGATGATTCCTTCAAATCCTGAATATTTTGCTTTAAAATAGCTAGGGTCGAATCTGGAGATCTGTAAACAATCCGCTTTAGGCTATAACATACATATTTGATTGGATTTAAGTCTAGAGAATTGCCCGATTACGGCCGGACCTGCAAGTTGCTACTAGAAAACAAATCTTTTATTGACTTTGCTCTATGGCATGGTGCACCATATTTCATAAATTTTTTATACATCTCCAGAAATTTAAAAATCAATGTATGAAATTAGTATTGATTTCATTACGCATTTGTACTGTACTTGAGATAATAACATAGAGGTCGTAGCTCCTGCATGCAGGACCAAATCCTAATATCTGGAAGATGTTTAACTTTTTTAATCACTGCAGCTTCATAGAAACGCTCGTGTGGTCTTCTACCAATGAAGCCAAAATTTTCCGAATACAACTTTGAAAAGACAAAATATTAATTCAATTTTTGTATCTACTTAAGAATGTGTAAAATTTTATGAACCAAATAATGACCTTTTCCCAACCCTCAACCGTGAGGTTTTTATGCTGTTTCGCCCATTGTAATCTTATTTTCTTCATCTTCTCGGCCAATCTTAGTTTTTCCAGGGGCCAGCAACTATAAATTTTCTCCTCGTATAATCGAGATTCTAAACTTCGTCTCAATATTTTGGTGTTATCTAATTCTAAGATGGGTAGCGCTCCTCTGATAGGTTGCTATCTTTCAACCGTCGTCTTTCTCTTTATTCCGCAATGAGTGCGGCCGCTCGAAATGGATGGTAGGTTTTCTGCAATTAACTTTATCACCCTATCCACCGCTTGACGAGGAACATGCTCTCGTCTTGCTATTTCCCGTTGAGATTAGTTCCCAGTCTTTAATAAAGTCACATTGTTCAAAAATCGCGCTCCTCACAACACAGAAAAAAAATAATAAAAACTCAATTGTCACAAAACTTCAAAACTAGTTATTGTATAATATTTCACAAAAGTATAGCTGGAACAAAACTTTCACATTACACATAGAATGCTGTACTCAGAATGACGAAAAGCAAATAAAACTAAACCCCTATAATTGTGTTTAATCCCTTAGTAGTAGTTAGAATATTGCCAATTTTATGATTGTTAATTGTTGTATAAAAAAATATTTTAACAGAGAATATGATATTCTCTCTACTTACTAAATAACTTCAAATATTTTTTAAGAAATGCGAGTGGTCTGAATTTACTTGAATACTTCACACTTGAAGTTAAGTTGTAATATTTAATTGCTTAAATTCAATATAAAATATAGTTACGAAAATTATTGTAAATATAAAAGATTGTGAAAGACAATTATTATTCAATATAAAGAAAATGAATGTCTTTACTTACTATAAATCAAGATTGTGGAATCCGAAACCCTTGCGACATTAAATATGTGAAACTGTTATATTTCAGATGAGATAATAACATTAACACGCATAGATATATTTTCTTTACTTTAATTATATCAAAATATAGCATTAAATGAAATTTTTAAAATTAAATCTAAACTTATTTGAATTAACTAATTGAATTTTGCTTATGTTTATTTGAAATCAAGTACAATAGTACAATAATACAACAAAATACATATTACGAGTTAAATAATTTTTACTTTTCAAATTAAAATGCGATTTATTAACATTAAAAATAAATATTACTTCTTATTTAATATTAATCGCTTTTACAATACTAATTATATTAACATATAGTATATATCTAATCATAATGTAATCTCGATTTGATATTCAAAAAAAAGAATGTTTTTTTATATGTAGATCCAAAATCCTTTTCTATCAATTACTCATATAGGTGACAGTATTAAGAGCATTAACTGTTTCACCAGGTTCCAACAGTTCGTAATACACCTCGTCAATCTAGTCCCACCAAACACAGAATATTGTCTTGCGACCAGAATGATTTAGCCTTGGAGTCGATGGACCGGCTTCGCCAGGTGATAACCATGATTTTTAGCGCTTAGGGTTTTCAAAGTATGTCCATTTTTCATCGTTCGGCACTATTCGATGCAGAAATGACTTCCAATCATACCTTTGAAGCAGCATTTCGCAGACGATTTCTCGATTTTCTATTTGCCTGTCATTCAATTGATGTGGCACCCATTTTCCCATCTTTTGGATTTTTACTAACGCTCATCGTTTCTTGAGCCACATTTAACGCTTCTGCCAATTGATTTTCAGTGCGAGTTGTCTTCATCCAATAACTCCTGCAGTTTCGCATCTTCTGTTTACTAGAACTTTCTTTGTCTTGCATATGGAAATCACCACTTTTGAATTGTAGAAACCACTCCTCACATGTTTTTATAGTTGGGGTATGATCACCGTAAGCTTCTCCCAAGCAAACGATGACTTTCGGGGGCTTTTTTCTTAGTATCAAATAAGAAAAGTAATACGTGCCGCAAATGCACGTTTTCAGGCATCTTTCAAAGAGTTATAAATCTATAAAGCTTTGAAGCTTGTCGTCAATAGATTAAAATGACATATGTGTCAAATCATAACATTGCATACTTAAGCCTAGCGACATCTGTTAGAAAAATCGGTAATAATTTTCCGGTACACCTGGTAAATCTTGGTCAATGCATTTAGATATATCACATCAAAATAATTTTGTATTCTTTTAAAAGAGTTCTTACGTAAAATAGAATATACAGTAACTAGTAATTAAATTAGCTCACACTACAATTTTAGAGTTTTAACAAAATAAAATCCAAATGCTTGAAATTTAAAACATGTACACTTTAGTCGTAAGTGCAATACTTGAATAGAGTATTACATTTTATTAAATTAATATGTACTTAATACTTAAATCCTTAGCAGTATATAAATTTGTAATAGTTCTAAAACTGCCCTTATTATTGTTAATTATAAACATTAGCAGTAACTAAAGAAGTTAGTCTTCTATATATACATATCTATATAAATAACTATACATACCTATAATCAGTTATTGATATTATCTCTATCGTTAGTTTTTAGACATGTTAATAATAACATAAGAAGGACTACAAGAATCAAAACAACACCGCATTACTATCATACTACTTTTGAAACATTCTCATCAGTAAAAAAGTAGAAGTACAATTTGACCATTGGATCTTCCAACACACGTCATTGTTTAATGCAACAATAATAATCGGATGTTGTTTCCACCCATCTCATATAATTTCTGCTTAATAGAGCGATAAAATATCAGTAAAAGTCCAAATCAAGTCAAATAATGGAAACACATAAATGTTACTGTAGATTAGTTGGAAAAAGAACAGTTTTGATTAATTGCTGATTATTTACGGCGTTATTTGAAATTCTGATTAAAGTGTGACATTTGTTGGCTAATTTGTGTTGCTTATACATATTTAATATTCCTTTTCGTTTTGTTTTATTAATTTTCCTTCTACATCATACAAATAATTTAAAATAATTATATTACGGTACATAAGTAAACCAAGAAGGATCAGCCTAATTCATATGGAATCGATAGTTTATGTGCGAGCTGTATTTACAAATGAATTTCTTTTGTATTATTCCTGTAACGCAAAACAACAGATAGCATCTCCACGGAACCGAAATATGTTTCTCATACATGAAATTTTCCATATAGAACCCAGCGGATAATCGATTCTAATGGAATCAAATGTTAGTAATATAATTATCGTTGTTATTCGTATTTCATGTTTTCAGGTTTAGATATTTGCAGTTGAAGGACAGTGATTCATTTGAAATTATGTTTATGAATTACTGTCAATTAAGAACAGAACCTAACCACATTTAAATGCATTCAAATCAATTCAAGGTCAAGTACTTATTTTTCATGCATATGTATGATGTATTAAAGCAAACAGAATTATAAATTATATACTCGTATATTATTGTTTCTAATTGATTAATAAAACCACTTTTTAAAATAACATACCTACATACATGTACGTAAGGACATGTTTAGTTTACTTTATTACGTTAATCTAAATAGGTTCGTGTTTCCTAGCACCATATAAAATAATTTTAATTAACGCAACAAACAAAAATAATAAAAAATTTTAAGTAGTTGTAAGTTTTGAGAAGACTTCCGCGGTCGTGGTCCATACTATCTTCTGGGCTTCCGGGCTGGAACCGCGTCACTGGTATAACTGCCGACGTTTCACCATCACCATCATCACCAGTTTCAGTGCGACAGACAGTAGCAATAGTTGAGTCCTGAGGATATCCCATACGAGTGGATACGAAACGTCGGCAGTTATATCAGTGACTCGGTTCCAGCCCGAAAGCCCAGAAGAAGATAGTTTTGAGAAGATATTTTAAATATATTGTAGAACGATATCAACGAAAAACTTGGATGTTCTGAATTACTGTTTACAATTAAGTAGGGGCATAATTGTATTCTTCGTTTGGTCAATGTTTTCTTGTATCCAATCATTCCTATTTGTTCTTTCTATTCTTTTCTACTTGTTCTATCACTGTTGTCCTCTCTCTCATTCGGTTCTTCAATTCCATTAGGCATTAACTTCATGAATTGACCAACACTCTCTTGTACTCTATTCTATTTATTTCTTCACTTTTCTCCCTCTTATTCAGCATCTCAATTCCACTATGTATTGGCTTCTTGAGTTTTCTTTCGTCTTTTATTTTTTCGTTCCTTGTATCACATGTACATATGTACATATAATACTTCCCAATTTTGTTTAGTTGCGCTCTGTAGGTCTGAAGCTCTACATTTTCTCTTCTATTATATTCTATTACACTCTTAATTACAATCTCTTTATTTTGTTACTTTTGTTATTTCTTTGCTTCCATTCTAGCCACTTTCCTTCGTATTTTTCTATATTCTAAATATTATTATGAAAACTTATTATGACCCGTATCATTTCTATGTAATACACTATCTGTTCGGAAAGTTCCAGAACTCTGACAGACACCTGAAATATCTTTTTCACCTATGAAGGTACGTGCGTTTTGCTGAAATATACATGATCATGTTCTGCTGAATAGTAAGTATTTTTTTGGTTTATGATAATCATAATAAAACTGAGAATATACTAACAGTATTTATTTTGTACAGCGTTTTTGAAAATGTACGAATGCAAAAGATAAAACGCTTCTCATTATTACTTGCGTATGCTGGAACGGCTTTAAGAGAAGCCGTTATCTTAGGATTTAATCAGAATAGTGAACAAGAAATTCTTCTTTCTTTTATGCAACAACACATATTTACACAACAGCAAGATTTTTAAGAAATTTTTATTTGCTATTTATTATAATTATTATTTATTATTACCACAGATAAACACTACAACAATTAAAAAAATATTCAGATCACTATAACGTTTAAATTGAAGATTTTCTTAGAGACATTTTCAAATACTTTTCAATGGCTATAAATAGAGTGGTCACACTTGTCTGCGCACTGGGTTCGTAATAAGAACATACCGAATATTTGCGATGACGTGTTGGTACATATATGCATTCCTATGTACTTACTACATCGGACTCTGTCCTGTCGTGCCGATAAAAATTGACCGCTCTAGTGAATGTTGTAGTTGACATGTCGAAGAGAACTTTTCAGAACAGTTTTTCTTAAAGATTTTCAGCCCCGAAATTTCTTAAACAGTTAATGTATCTACATTTTATATATAATATATGTATATATATATATATATATATATATATATATATTTTATATATATATATATATATATATATATATATATATATATATATAGCGATTCTAAAGGTTCAATTTCTTTTCTTGAGCTAGCCACAATTCTTAAATTTCATGTTGACATGTTTGCTTGATTTCCAAATTTGAATTTTATCAAGCATTTAACAAGATCGAAGTCAAGCAATTCTAATCATTCATTTATATGTATTCATAGTAAAACGAACTGGTTTTCCATTTGCATTTTTTCCGCCTTGTTTTGTTTTATTTTAGATGTATCGTCTAAGGTTACATTTTATGTATATAATTTTTTCTCATTTATCTATTCTACTCTTTACATGCTCATCTTTCTTGGTGTCATCATAGTTCCACGAAGGTTATTTTCTATTAATTGTTGCCTCAATATTAATCGTAGAAAATATTTTACAGATCCTTCAGCTTGTTGCAGTGGTGTTAACTTTTAACCGTAGTTTTCTCTACGCTGTATGTTGGTAAATTTTAATATTTATAAACTGTAGTCAGCTTGATAATTATCGCAATTGATTTTAATCGTATAGATTCATGAAATTAGATTCTCCTCCCAAGTCTCCCGAGATTATTTCCTTTTTTAATACATCCCATCGTTTCCTCGTTATTTCGCCTTTAGCGCTTTTCCTGGTTGTTTGTCTTGTTATACACATATCTGAAATATCTTCCTGTCTTTTATTTCCTTTTCCTTCTTTCCACCTTTTTGGATATAGTATAACTAAAGTATCTGACTTTTTGGGAAGCTAGTTACACACGCTGCGAATAACATATCTTAAGGGATATTGTAAATGCACAACATAATAATGAAATCATAAACAAATTTTCAATATAGTAGTTGAAGCGCCGTATTATTTTATGATGTTTGGTTTTAATAATTGTTTACAATTGAATACGTCGTGACCATATTGCCTACATTATATGCAATACATAATATATGACTGCCAAGTAGAAAATTTATTTATAAATTTAATAACATCCGTTACAATATGAATTATTTCTCAATTGCGTAGCATTACGTATCGCCACACACAAAAACGTTTTAAAATAAACTGCTTGCGAAGCGAATCGCCAGCAACGTTTTCCCAAGTATGTCCGCCTCTCGGCTCTCGTATAACGCCCATGGTTAGCCTGTAAAGTGACCCACTTTATAATAAACTTGCTGTTTCTTCTAGTGTGTTGTTCTGTATTATGTAATATCCATAAGCAAAGGTAAATTAAGTATACATATTTTATTATACATATATGTTTCTGTCGTATTTTACTAAAAAAACATATTTTTTATTTTTAATTTAATTTATTTTTCATACACTCAAACTATTAACGTTAGTCTTGTTATATTGTTACAAAGATAGAAAAGAAAGTTTCAAACTTGTATTCTCAAGCAACTATAAATGAGCAAAACATCCGCTCTCACTTATTTATAAGAAGCAATTTTGCTTTGTCACCAGACATTTCTAACATCACCATTTCTTATTTTTCAATTTATATGAATACCAACACATCTGTATTATCATCAGATGGCTATTGTTTAAAATTTTTAACACAGAAACCGAGTGCATGTATATATATTTTTCATTGAATTTGCATAAATTTTGCCTGAAGCTATAAAATCAAATTTATTATGCAACTATGATTGTTTAAGAATGCACTTTAATTCGGTTTGATGCGTCAACTGTTAATATGACGAAAATGAACTGTAAATGTTTTGTAAGCAAATAACCGGCGTTTCTAGATCTTAAGGTTTTATGGTAAATATACATGTGTAGACATGCATCTCGGTATAGTCGTACGTCAATGTTTATCAAATGTTTTGTACATGAACTTCATGATAACACATTTTACGTTAGTTCATTTATCTACACTACTAAGTGCCATTGTAACAAGTATTTATTTCCATATATTTTTAACGCGACAATTATCAGAGTTAAGTTTGTTAATTTTAATTTACAAGAAGAGATTTAATGAGACGAATATATTTTAGCCTGATTTATTAACCTAAAGGTATCTACCCTGTATTATAACATCATTCATAATTAACTTACGCTGATCGGTTGTGTAAATCAATTATAACACTAATGCAGATTCACTACCGAAAGCGGTATACTTTGTATTAGTTATACCAATTGTAAATGTTCACGATACGCGTAGGTTATGATTGGAATTCCCTTCGTTGAAGACATGGGTAAATTGCCCTTCTAAGTCAATGGAGTAGTGATACAGTAATATACATATTAGTTTTAATGTTCGTACAAACATCACTATAACCTCTTTGATTTTTATATCTATACATGTGTAAATATAATATATCGAATATTTTAATATTTACTTAATTAATTTTTCTAATTTAAAATTAGTTCAATTATACTTAAAACTCAAATTCCATTGTTCGCAATTACATTTTTAAATTCATTAATCCAAATTAATATCCGCTTAAACTAGCGAAAATTCAGCCAAAATGACAACATTGTATTTCATAGGAACTACAAATTTCGAGGAGTGTGCCGACTGTTTGTGATCAATATGTACATATTTTACTTCTTCATAGACTTTAATTGTTTATGTACTTCCAATTGTTTGAACGTTGCTACAACAATAAAACAGCAAAACGTATAGTAACTGAGCTATGTTACTTGCACACTATCCGGTATTATAGAAAAGAAATTCCAGTGAATTTAAAAATTAAATTAAAAAAGAAAATTCTAGTAAAGCATTAATAAATTTTTTAAATGCATAAGGTAACCTATATTAATAAATTAGACCTCTACTCCTATAAGAGGATTAGAATTATAAATAAATAATTTAATATTCATCGAGAACTAGAATTTATATTAAATTCTAAAACATATCGAAATTAATTTTTTTGTCACTTTTATTATTATAAAGTTTGACGAAATTTAAAATAAACCTAAATATACTTAGTTATTGGTTATCATATTATTTTCCTATGTAGTAAGTAGAATTAAAGTTCAAATATGTAAATAAATAAACGTTTATTTATTTATCTATTTATGTTATCTGCACGAAGTCAATTGTGAATGAGGCGTTAGTGTTACCATACCGTCCTCGCTTCTTATATTATTTATTAAAAAACGCTTTAAAATCACCATTGAATATCTGATTAAATTTATTTCCCCTTTTAATTTTAAACTTATTTGTTAAAATACTATAATGCTAAATGACAATTCAATTTCTCTATTAATTGGTGTTAACTATATTTGCTGATTCTCTGATTAGTACATAATAATAATTTAAATTAAACTATTATTCCTATCCTATTCTATTTTAAATGTAATAATGTACAAATATTTAATTTTGTAATTTAGTCCAATATTAATAAAATATAACATCCAGTGCTATCACGGTAATAAGTAATAATAACAGTAATAATAACCCACGCTTTCACATCCTCCCAACAGTTTAATGCCAATTATAGAAGGTATTACAGGTTATGAGTTATTACGTCTGCGCTCGTGGTACGACTTAAGATCTTTGCAGTTAGCATTCACTTAACAAGAAGGTCAGCCACAAAAAAAATCTCGAAAGAAGCGGCCATCAAATTCGATCCTTGCACTTCGGCTTTGTAGATTAGAAACTTACCTCTGAACTATCAATCGGAATGCCAGTAAATCGTTAAAATTTTAAAATTCGAATTGGTTTCCTTTTTTAATACTTATTTAATTAATAGAAAGAAATACGGTCGATTTGGAATATTTTATACACTTCTGGCGTTCCCCAAGAAGTAGTCTTGATCCAATATTATTTCTAATTTTTATTAACTATCTTAATATGCGATATATGCTCTTAAAATTTAAGCAAATATATATATAAATCTATATATATATATATATATATATATATATATATATATATATATAGATACATATATATATATATATATATATAAATATTGGCCGACAGCGATAAGTTGATAGAAGCTGCAACATTGCAAAACCCATAAGAAAAATATATTACAAGTATCACTGACTGAAAAAATCCTACGTCATTTTATGATTTATTTAAAATTTATCTATCTATTTCTATTTTTTTCAAATTCCACTCGTCTATAACGTGGTGTATTAAAAGAAGTTGCAAAATAAGTGATGCAAAAAAGTTTCATCTGTCTTGAAACAGATGATGCATTTTAGCGAAACTATTAAATTATTAAAATTTATTGCGAGCCCTCTAACACTCATCTACCGCTAAATAAGCACCACGTTTTCCAGCCTTAAGCACATCAAAAACATTTTCAAAGAAACACCATGAACCAAGAACATCTTAGTATTTTAGAATGATGTCAGTCTTTAAAAATATAAACATTACGACTTACTAAACATGATCCTCTTCATGGAAGGCATATAAAATTTTTAATAAGATTATCGAAAACGCGCCGTAAAGCATGTTGAAAAGAAATGGAAAAATGTTTTAAAATTAACTAGAAAATAGTTTGATTCCGTTTTTGAAAAACAGTTTGTAAAAAACAGCTGCATTCATTTTTTAAATTAAATTCATTTATCTACATAACCTTTTACAGCATAATTCATTATAAATTACTCAACTCAAACTTATTTCTATTTTATAATTTAAAAAATGTTTATTAACATTGTTATCAAATAATAATAAATATATTTCACTGCATACGTCATTTACTTTTTAAAACTTCGATGCTGGCATATATAAAAAACTTTCGCGACAGCGTATATAGAACGATAATTTAAATAAAATTGACAGTCGTATCACAACCTTATTCATTCTTATTAATTATGAATCAGTATTTTATTAGATTAAAATGTCCCAAATACTTCCAATACATATATTTCAAATAATTTACAGAAATTTTAATTAGTAAAAATCAAATGTATTTACAATGTTGCAATGTGATCTATACTCCCTGATTGTTGCGAATTAATTGCTAATATATACAAAAAAGAGAACATTTGCATAGTAATTGTTAATACACATTAATTATAGAACGACAAATATGGAGAAATAAAATATCAAAGCAATATGTTACGAATTCATTGCCTATATAATAAAATTTACATTATATTTTACATTCAAACTACTTTCTGTTTTCCTAATATGTTTATTGTTTATCATGTCAGTTGACAATTACGTTGCAATACGTACTACACAGACACACACTCGTACACACTATGCACGTGGTTGTTATTATAATCTAGGGTTCATGTTGTTGCCTATACAAATGTCAAACAGCTCATAAAGTTCAATGACTGTCTCGTCATCCATCATTTGGCGTGTTGGGTGTTAGAGCGGCTGTTTTCAAGCTCTCTAGGCTGTACAAACGTCTCGTTACGTAATATGCATATAGACATAGAAATATGGGCTTGGTTGATCAGGCTCTCTTGCCTTCAACAGGGATTGTTTTCTCATAATGCTGTTTGTCTATTTTGTGTGAGTGTACGTCTGCGTGTTTGTGCGTGTTCATATTGGCTTACACGGGCTAGTTTTTATGTCAGGTAGTACAGATAATTGATTGGCATTTCAACTGAGGAAAATACAAAAATAAGAATAAGTAACCTCGTTTTGATATTGCAATTTGCATCACTTCATGTTTGCTTATATAGAATACGACTGGAGTAGATATGAAATAATCCATATTACAATCATATTCTGACAGAAATGTGAACAAATAATTAATTCTTCAATTCTATATTAATTACATGTTCTTTCTTCGATTAAGCACATTTACTTAATTTTATACATATTAACTATACCGGGTGTCTCAGATTCAATGTTACAAATAATATCTTTCTGACTTATGGAAGTACTGGGCTGAGCAGAGTGTCTTTGGAAATGATTTGCAGAATCTGGAGAATATAGTTTTTAAACCATCTTCTGAGGAACCATCTCAAGCCCATTTCCTCGGGATGCACTTCTGAGTTTTTTGTTTATGAATGAAATATCTAAGGTTTGGCATGCACATGCAATTTATTTAACAAATATTTAGTTTAAAGTAACATTAATATATGTAAGCACGTATCTTGAAAGCAATAATAAATAAACATTAAATGCCTTAACAAATTTTATGAATTGCAAAATGTTCAAAATGACCACCCTCGACAAAATTAATTCACTGAATGTTGTTCCTATGACCATATTATAAAAAAATACATGATCGCCGAGTCTTACGTTTTAAATTATCTAAGTTGATAAGCGGAGTATAAAATTATATATATTTTTTTTGGCATTACGAAGACTACGTATGCAGTCAGGCGCTAACGATTATAGAAGACATAACTAAGGATAAACATATATACTTTTCACGCCTAAGGACTCTTCAAGGCGACTATTTGTGACACAAACAACACCGGGCGACGGAAATTTAGGAAGCTTTTTAGAAAATGCTATTAAACAGTCCAGGGTATCTTTTCACACAACACATGCTGAAGGTTAAGTGGCCTTCTTCCTTTAACGCAGCTCTACTATCGTATAGTTATGACTATCTTGTAAATCTTTCCTGCATTCAAAGACGATATGTTCGAGATTACCTTCGACATTGCATGTACTACAATTACTGTTGTATACAATTTTCAAACTAGCCAAATGAGTTGGACAGTACCCATGTCCGAATTTAAGTCGGCTAATTATAGTAATATATTTCCTTGGTATTTCATACTTAGAAAGCCAAACGCTGCTCGGTAACTCGAAATATTTCGAAGTATATCTAGAGAAGTTTTTAGAAAGCGTCTTTCAAAGTTATATTTTCTTCATCTAGATATTCTAAATTATAACCATCCCTGGCTAAGTCATCTACTATTTCATTATATTTAGCACCGACATGAGCCCTGGCCCATATAAAATTTATAGAATAACTAAATTTGATAAATCGTGCTAACTTGAATTTTATCTATTGGATAATTTATCTTTTGAGCTGCTGGATGAAATGTTAACTCCAGTACTTGTAATACAGATCGAATGTCTAACAAATTTGTAGCATGTTTTACTTAATCAGTACAAATATATTCCAGGAAACGTAGAATAGCATACACTTCTGCTGAAAACACAGAGGTATGGGCAGGTAATTTGAATTGACGTGTATATCTGTGTTTTGCTTCGATAAAAGCACAACCAATGCCATTTTGTATTTTCGGCGCGTCACATAATGTTTTCTATCAGAATCTCGATTTAACAATTCCTGTAGAGGATTATTGATCAATGCCTGTTTTGTAAAAGTCTTATAAATAATGTAATGGAAAATTTCCAGGTAACTTTTCGACGTTTGATTTGATCTTCAAATTTGAATGTCTCTAAACGCTACACACAAAGGCGGTGAATCTTATTCTTCCAATATTTATGAGTTAAACCATAATCATCATCAGTTTTGAAATGTTAGCAATGATATAGTTATTTATATACATAGATGCACTTTGTAACAATTTTTTTTTGTAATTTTCATCTTAGGTTTCATGGTTTCTACATGCATTTCCTCAATCGCCGTAGAGCACATTGTGCACATACATATCCTTAACGCTTTATTTTAGATTAAATCTATCTTTTTCAACAAATAATTACTCGCTGATCAATAGAGAATTGATCCATTATCTATAATAGATCTTATGTAGGTTTTATAAAATAATAAACTAATATTAACTTCTACTCCCCACCATGTTCTACATCTATTCGTTATATGTTCGTTATGACACTTCCAATTGAGATTTTTATCAAGAATCATTCCCAGATATTTAACGTCATTGGATAAAGGTAGTTCACGGTGACCTAAATGGTTACTAATGTTATGTCTAGTGAAAATTGTGACTTTAGTTTTTTTTATTGATATTCCTAAACCATTGTTCAAGCACCATTTGCCAATTAAAGTGCCATATTTTTATGTTGTTCATATACACAGAAGTCACCTGCATATTGTATTATTTTTAATATTAGAATATTCATAGTGAAAATCTGAAGTATATATGTTAAACATTATGATGCTTAAAACAGAACCATGAGGTGAATCATTATTTATTCTTCGCTGGCCAATTTTGCTATTGTCCGGACTTCACTCATAAATGAAAAGCAATCAAAACATGTGCAATGAAAGGTGGTATAGCAAACTTGATGAGGAAGTAACTTATTTTTACATTCGAAGGATTTATATATTAGTATTCACTGAGAAGCAGCTTCATTAATATTATCTAGAAAGAAATTATCTTATCTTTCCCATTTTTGAAAGGTTGATTGAAATTGAAGAGATACTTGCTAGTCTCAGTATATTTTTCACAGTTAGCTTTCTTTATGTTCCATTTACTTTTCGGAAATATAAGACCTGAGTTGTAGTTGATTACATTACGTTTGAGAATGATAGGGAAATGGTTGGATCAAAGTATGTTATTGTATGTAATCGAAGATAATCTAGAAGATATTTCTGCTGAAGATAATATCTACTACAGATTTTCATGCGTTTGGAGGAGTTACTATGGTTATTGAACCATCATTTAAAACTAGAAGATTTCAAGATCAAAAGCAGGTAGTAGTTAATTTCCTACCTCATTATTACCTGGACAACTCCATGAACGATTATGAACGTTAAAATTGCCACCAATAATAGCTGATGCAAAAACATTAAAGAAAATATAATATTAGTCTAGTCTATTAGGAGTATTTATATTTGGTGGTCTTTAAATGATAATTTTTGGAGAAATTTGATTATGTTGAATGCCACAGACTAATATAGCAAAAATAAAATTATTGCTCATATTAATTTCTTTATGTATTAAAGATTTTTTTAAAAAAATTGCTACGCCCGCTTTACCATCGTATCTATCATTTCTTACAATATTATAACCAGTACATGAGGTAAAATGACCTGGTTTAATCATGTTTCATTAATTGGCATTGATACATGATTGGCGGAGTAGAATATATAGCAATTTTCAAATATGTCCACAAGAAGAAGTCTAATAGGCTCAACCCCGGCAAGCGTACAAAAAATTTGTTAAATAAAATTGTTACTCGCATTATTGCAATATTACAATAGTTAACAAGGCGGTTCCCGAAAGGGTGATATATTGGGGACAGTTTAAACAACGATTAACGACAATTCGCACAAAAGCGACTCATATTTAAGAAAATTAACAACGTTACTGCAGAAATAAATTGTATTTCATTGTAGCCAACATAATCTAGTTATTGCTACTTAGAAATAAATTGTTATTCATTATAGCTAACATAATCTAGATATTGCTAGTAACTATTGTTACAACAAATACTAGATTTAGTATTTGTACAGATTTGCCCAGAAGACCCCGTACAATGTACTCACTATAGAATACTCTATAGCAATATTCAACATTTTACTGTCCGTCTACATTGCCAAACATAAGCATGTGAAGTTTTATTACATGAAACTTATTTTGTAAAAAAGAACATTGATACGTCCAATTACTGGAAAAGTATTATTTATAATAAACCTAAAATATATTAATCATATTAATTCTGATACAATTTCAATAAGTTTGTACACTAGTTAGCACTATGTTCCTCTAGTAAACCATTTCAAATACTCTTGTACAATAGGGTTTAAGCTTTATGTAACATGTCAATAACAAAACTATCATTGGCAGGTAACTGTAAGACGTTTCAAATTTACGTCACCAATAAACACTTCTTATCATGAAACACTCAACAACAATTTTATTGCTTACTGAAGATAGCAACGTAGTTTATTGCGATAAGAATATTTGAAGTATCATAGTATATTCTTAATATCAAGCTCCGACTTAATATCTAAGCTGATTTTAGATTACTAATGTTGTAAACTACTTTATACTAAGCTTCTAAAAGTTTGTCATTGCCGCTCGTATGAAAAATGACATAAGCTATGCATGTGCTATCTTTTTCCAATGATGTTACAAATTAATTTAGTAGAGGTACGTAAATTACTAGAAGTATCGTGTTTTATGGTGTGTGCATTCATCTGTTTTTGATTTTTGATACTCTATATGCTTGTTTTACAGTAGAATTCATCTAATAAAATTAAAGACCAGAGTAAGTACTACCTGAAATTAATACAAGTTTGCTAGACAAAGTCTAATGAAAAGTCAAATATATAATAAGCCAGCCAACGTCCAGGTTAGTTAAAACTAAAGCATGTACAAATTGTTAATTATGCAAAAAATATATTCTTATATTTATTAAATAAGTTCTATGGTAGTTGCTGCTATGTAACCATTAAGTAACAACTGTTTACTGTTCTAATTTTATGAAATTAGAATACAGCATTCTATAAATGTTTTCGACAGTGTTTTCATGTTAATGTCACATCGGGGACTGAACGATATCAACATGTTTACTGTGAGCGTGATCGTCACGTCTGATTTTCTTATAACTAATATAATATTTAATACAGTTAATGATACGTATATAAATAAACATAATTCTTATACCAAACACTCTTACATAACTTGCATATCTTGTATCGTTCAAACCATAAAGTTTCGATAATCGTTATTGTTTGGAAATCATAAAGTGGCATTGCACCGTCACTAAAGATAAATATCTGTTAATTCAAACATACGTATATACATATTTTGAATGTAAATTTATAGATATTTTAAGACCATCATCAATATTCTACATTGGAACTTTTGTAAGTTTTTTTTTTGTTTTTGACTGGAAATATTTTGGCAGTTATTTTTGACAATAAGCAAATGTTTTTTTTAGTATTTTTAATACGAAATCTTGGAAATTTATCATATTTTTAAAGTAAATGTATGGAGATATTTTGAACTGCATTAAAATCTAGAATAAACAACTAAATTTGTCTGTTTATTCTAACAATACTAAAATACATATATTTTAAAATTTATTTAGAGAAAAACGTTATGCATCAAATGTCATCTCGTACATATCGGTCCCAACTTACTCTAAATATCGAAATGAATATTTTTAAAACGTCTTCTATTGAATTTAAATTTTGCCTTTTGCAGTGGAATGGGAAAATATTAACGTTGTTTGTTGCCACCTACTTATCTTAGAATGTAAAGAATTTTTCTGTGCTCAGCGTTATCATTATTACCGTTAAAGTTATACATTGCTGCATAACCTTAGCCTGCATGAAATAACAGTCACTAATTGCTTAGTATTCTATGATTTTTTTCTCGTAATAGGTAACTATAATTTGCGTCTATTTTTAAGGAATTTAATATATAAGATAGTAAATTAAATTTGATTTAGCACCATATTTTGGTTTCAGTACATTTGTGGGCAAGTATCTGAACAATTTTTTTTTTGCTTGGCCAAGCTTTAATATGCTCTTGTTGGGAGAGTAATAACTTGCTTTTAGTCTCGAAAAAGACAGAAGTTTTCAGTTTTATTTTATTGCGATAATCCTTACAAATAAAAAGAGATTCACAATAATGTGTATGATCTCCACAAACATCTAAACGCATTTGATTGGCATCTTAACTGACATGAATCAAACATTTCATGCGAAATCATATTCTATTCATTCCTCCCTGATAGCAACTCTAAATGCTCTGGTGATATATTCCGTGCAGCAACACATCTTCCCACAACCTTCCAAGTATTATTGGTTTACCATCTTAATCTTTGCTTTGGTGCTATTTTTTCATTAACTAAAAATCTACCTAATAATGAAGCAGAAAATCTATTTTTACAGATTTTTAAAATTTTCTCTTTCAATTAGTTATCATATTGCTCTCTGCAAAATTACGTTCTCTGAAGTGCTTTTTCAAGTTTCTAAGTAAAAAGTTGCCTAAGTATACCAAATATGGACTATATGATAGGTAGGCTAGCTCAAAGAAGTTATTATGTAAGTACGGTTTCTGCCCTGTAAACAAGTCCATGTTTACAAACAAATTTGGACATTTTGGGTTAATAGCCTTATGTAATTTTGTTAACGTATTACCGTAGGTACCAACTATTATTGTAGTCCGCATTGACATGTATTCAAGAAGAATAATTCCTTCTCAGTCTTAAAAGAAGATAGCCATAAACTTTCTAGTTAAAGATTATGTACTGATCTATTTTGAAGAAGTGAAGCCACTTGATTAGAGATACTGCATGTCTCCAATTTTTTTTGTGGATCCTAGTAATGTACCCAAGTCTTAAAGCCAGTCGCTATGATGAGAAATTTGTTGCCCAAGCAGATTGAAACTCACCTGCTGAGACTTTACTCATTCGTGGATTATTGTGTATAATTGTTAAAATGATCGATTCAGATATATTTAGGTGATTATCAGTGGTAGAAACTCTCAAACAACAATCTTCGAGAAACATTGTAACAACTTTCATACAAACATTAGAATTGATTGTATTCGAAGACCTTCCGCTTTTCAATCTATTCACGTCATTGAAACTACTTTTACTAATATTTCATCTTAAAATAAAAAATAAAATATATACATATATCAAACATGACGTAGCATCGATTCCATGCACTGCAACCATTCGTTGAATGAATAGTTTTAGGAAAATTCTGTCCCAAAAATTTGATGAATTTTATAGAACTAATCTTTTCTTGCGAAACACCTCATAAAGCACATAATAATGAACGAATTCGAAGTTAAATTAAAGTAGAAAAATGTTATTATTAAACATCACTAAGCAACGCACAATTGGGTGTTTTTGAGAAAGCCTATGTAGATTTTTCTCATATGTATATAACTTGTCTTTTAAGTGTTCTAGTATGTATTTCTTATACACATATTAATTGATTTTAATTACTGAGGTATAAATTCACAGTTTAAGTAAATATTTAAACTAAATACAAACATATTTATATGAAACACATTTTGTTCTTGCGATAGTTATCGTAAACATATTTGTAAATTGATAAAGTATATTTAATTGACAAAATCTCGAAGGATAAATAGACATTTTTTGCAGACAGTGATGATTTATTACAGTATAAAATACCACTACAACACTACTAAAAGGCAAAATCATTTTCATAATTTACACGTACATAAGTATTACACAAGTAAACAACTAGATGTATTAAATACACGTTTGTATGTATTTTAGATTCATTATTATACGTACGCATGTACCCATGGAGCCTACTCGACTATTAAATAAATGTTACTATCCCACACTGATACAAACTACGTCATTGTTGATAAGGCAAAACATACACGTGTGGAGAGATATTGATGTCTCCTAAATGTCTTGATAATCATAATTTTGTTACCCAGTGGGCTGACTTATAGAATGTTTATGTGTAAATATATAAGCATAATACGAAAGGTATTTCGGTGTGATGTTTAATATGCATTATAAAATGTGGTATACGGCTTATAGACATTAGATAAAAATGTTGTCTTTAGGATTAAAGGAATTATCTTATTTTTAGAGAATGTGTGTAATACAAAAGGTGTTATTGTATTATCTATGTAGCACAAGCAATAAAAAAGATCAACGTATAAATTTTAAAATTTGAAAGTGTAAATGGTTATAAACTTTAAAAAAGAATTATTGAGATCTCTAGATTTATTCTAAATCTGGTATCTCAGAACTTTTACTTATTTCTGAGAAAGGATAATACAAAAGAATAATATTTACCTATATCAAAATATGTATCTTCATAGTTTTAGTTTAGGCAACTTGACATTCATTAACAAATTTAATCATTATCAAATTTGAATTTGTGGTCAATTCACTTGAAATTTTTCTTTACTAATTAATAAGTTTTAATAATGATATTTATTTCTATTCAACTTGTTATGAAATCAAAATAAAAACTAATATAATTCAAACTTTCTTAGGATTGTTTTTATGTTAGTGGAATTTTAAACTATAGATATCACGTCACATCTAAAAAAAGAATCTTGTGCTTTTATAGAATAAGAATTGTAAAAAAAATAATTTAACACAGACATGACATATGATTGCTATCATTTATTTTTTACAACTACTAAAATGCGACGTTACGCTTAAATTATTAATAAGAACAGCCCTCATACACAAGCGCTCATTGTAAAAATATGTAGTTACAAAAAACAGCGGGATTTTCGAAATGAAATAATTTCGTTTTTCAAAGTATTCCCCTTTAGTTAAAATATATTTGTTCATTTTTTGAAACAACAAAACAATAGAGAACTGTTTTCTTGGCAATCAAAATTTCTCTGAAATTCATTGACAGGAAATCTCTTATCACAAATCAATGGTAAACACATGAAAATCGTTGGGTCAAGGTCTGAAATGTATGATGGATGAGTAACCAATTAGGCTCCTAATTCGTATAAATTTATTGTTTTGCTGCTATATGTGGAGTTTCGTTATTGCTGTCCGATAAAATTGCAAATCAGATCTTAGGCGATTACTAAACGGTTATATATGTGAATGATAAACTTCTGTTCATCAATCGACAAGACATTCTTGACAAGAAGAATTGTTCAGCTGGAACGACCAAAGCAATCATTTATTTCGTTTACATTTTTTACCGCGAATAACTAACACCAAATTGATTTCACTCAACGTGATTCTGAAACTGATGTTTATAAAGATTTTGTTTGGTGTGTGTTTGTTGAACAGAGTTTCTTGCATAACTTAAAAATCTTGACGCGTTAGGCCGAAGGAAAATGTTTACTAAGCGTGTAACAATTGTAACCTCTATAAAAAAAACTGTAAGAAATTCACTTTATTGCAGCTATGAAAGAATTTCGCTCGTAATTTATCCAAGGCTTTTACATTCATTACTCTTAAAATTTGTTTTTTTGAGAAATAACATGTCTGATATCGATGATAAATAAATAAAATTTTAAATTCATCCATTACTTACCATTTATTTCTTCCCTGATTACTCATTTAACATGCTACTTTTTTAATAATCGATTTGATTTACAACGCAATCATGCGATTATGTTTTTTAAATAAACAATTATTATTGCATTATGATACAACAAATACATTATAAACATTTCTAAACAATTAGCAATCATACTATTTCCGAAGAATATTTGGCGCTTATCCTTGTTATTAAATTGAGCAAGTTTACTTTTCATCCTGCATTATTTTTAGACTCACACGGAGATATTGACTTGAGACCAACGATTTATTCCTGGTTCATCATTCGATAATTTTAGCGAAACTATAATTGCCCGTGCTAAGTCCAATCACCTAATGATATTTTCGCTTTTCTGTCCCATAATACGTTTCTATCAAAGTATTATTATTTACCTTGTTTTTTTTCACGTTCCGTTGATGTAATAAATTTTAAATATTTTGGCAAACTTTTGATACCGCGAATTAGACAAAACACGCACTCGTTCCAATTCCCAAAAGCGTATTATTCACAAATAGACCAAAACGGTTTTATAAATATGCTATGAGCTGGTGTATGTGTGAGTGTGCATATATTTAAATGATCTCACACCCTCAAATAAAATTAAACAAAAAAATTGCCGTTTGAATGATCCGAAATCTGAACTGGTCGAAACGAAATTTTAAAAAACAATATTTGGGTCAAGCTACCCACGGAAAAAGTCGCGTTTATTTTTTAAATCCTACGGACGTGAAGGTTATCGTACTCTTTATTCTAACCGTAGTCGCATAGATACGTTACCCAACGATTATTTATTTTCTTAAGTTGTTAATGAATTGCTAATAGAAATACTTGTTATGCAAGTTAAAGTTTCCTACCATTTTTTTTGTACAGGATAGGATTTATTTATTATATATTAAACAATAATATACAAAGATTGGGTTGTCGAAAAAGTTACGATGTATTTGTTCTGTTTTTCATAGGTCATTTATTAACATAAAAAAAGATCAATCAATTATATATTGTCCGTTTTCTTTGATAATTATTTTATCATCTTTCGGTGAGTAGACATGCTTTAGTAAGGATTATGTCAGGCATGTATGTAGGCGACTTACTTCGCATAAGTAGACCAGCAAAGTAGATTTCATTTTGCTTGAAAAATCGAAATCTGCGGGACCGAAATTTGACTGTTTATGTAATTATACACATCTATAGGTATTGTTTAAGGTAGAACCGCACATTGTCACGCATCATAATTGTTAATTCATGAATAACCTATATGATAAAATAAATATGGTATACGTCAGTCTACCCGTGTGTATTTTTACTCTTCGATTAATAAATATGAAATCCATTGACTTGCCAACTTCCACACATACAGATGTTTCTGTAAAGTAATATCTATTGCAGATAATCCAATGCCTAATTCTTCTCGATTCTCTCTATGGCAATAATGTTTTCCATAGGTCGTCCACTTCTTAGTTAATTTTTTCATTTTATTGTCAACAAAATTTGCCACTAAAGTTTAAGAAATTTGTTTGTACAATAAATTTCCTTTACAATCATATAGAAACATAGCTTGAAAAGCAGTCCATGGAATTGGCATATGGTTTATTGAAAAATATACGATTTATAACAATGAAGAATTTATATCTCTAAATATGTACTTGAACTTATTCAAAGAAAATTGCAACCGAAAGCTACTACTGCTACTAAAAACTCTCACAACTCATAACCAGTCCATTAATTGATAAAAATGTAATTAATCGGCATCAAATGATCTTAGTCACGAGCTTACGTACGAATAGTATAATTTAATAACAGTCTATACTGGTTAAGTGTGGGACACGATTTCAAATTAAGGGCCGATCACGTAATACAAACAATTAGCAATACTGATCGGTTTGCCCGTGCATAGTAGAGTTACCTGATCTGTTCAGAATGTAATTTCCATACTACCGTCAGTTGAGTGTTATCTGCCTTTGTAAGAGAGTGTCTTAAAATGAGTGAGATAATAAGTAATCCCACCATTTGTGAAAGGCAATCAGTGAATAGGTATCTCAACTAAAGGGTCCATAATACTGCTGAAATTCATTATCAATTGTATGGAACATATTGGCCTATTACAATGAGTGAAGGTAAAATGAAGCAATGGTGTCGTAAGTTTAAGGAAGACCGTTCAAATGTTCATGATGAGTAGAGGAGTGAGTGTCCGGACTGATGATCCCGATGAACGTGTGAAAGCAAAAGTGAAAGAAGGCTTGTGGTAAAACGTCGATTTCGCAAGTCAATGCTGAGACGTAACAACAGTCTTTCCAATTTAAAGACAACTGTATTTTGAGACCAAAAGATGTGTTTTTTATTAATTTTATAGAACCTGAAATAACCATTATATCACAAATCTATTGGGAAATATGTCCTAAACAGCGCCATACCATTAAAAACAGACGACGGTGAATGCTGACCTCAGTAATTGTTCTCTTTTATGATAATTCAAAGCTGCACGCACTACAGAAACAATTCAAAAATTCCGATGAGAGATTTTTGTTTCCCTCGCTTATAATCCCAATCTCGCGTTCAGACACTACCATCTCTACCAAAGTTTCAAAAACTGGCTTACATTTACACGTTTTGAGGAAAGTGAGAAGTTAAAATTTTTGTTCTATCTATATTAACTTCTTAGAGGCAGCAATTGATCGTAAGCTTTTCGTTCGTATTGATGTGTTTTCACCACAAACCAATAGAAATACATATTATTTATTTCAAGAATTTCTTCAGAGTTAATATTTCTAATTGTTGCATTCTAACCCATTCTACATTTTTTCTATTTCAATAGTTACTGTGTTCGCCTGGTTACCATTATATTGTTATTATTATGATATGACCAAATGCTTCCTAAGGATTTCTCTGCTATTTGCGTTAACTCTAAAACTTCATCAATTTCTTGGGTGTTGTAATCTCTTATATGTATCATATTTTCTTCACGAATTTGTCTTACACCTTGTCGCTTCTCCTAAATCCTGATGTTACTGGTCGATGGTGATAAATAACTGGCTTATCACATGGAGTCTTGAGATTCGATTCTTTTTATAATTTCTTATTTTCATTCCTCTACATATTATTGTTACTTGTTTGATAGTCTTTTATAATTTACTTATTGCTGCTCTTATTTCAATTAAATAACTTATTTGCCGTTAAGTCATGTACTTTACTACTTTAGATAACCATTTATAAGTTTAAAATTTATGCGTACAACTACTTATATTATTATGTATATGTTTTATTTTTAAAGCAAATTATCTTGTCTACATTTTTACTGACAAATATTCAGAGCCTGTTAGATTGTCCCTTATGCTGCTAAAGAGAATCATTTAAACATTCAAGATTGAATCACGCATTTTCAAGAATAGGTTGAATATTTGTGTGTGAAATCAAAATATTTAATTAAACATTTAGCACATCGGGAAAGTTATACATAGAAGTACAGATATCAGGTATGATAATATTAGGTGGAAAATCAGGTACCTTATTTGTTTGTTTGTATTCCTTCACCTGAAACGAATTAAAAACTTAGCTCGGAACCCGTGAAATAGAATAATTTAAGATTAATCGAACACCGGATGAGATATAATTTTACACCATAATAATATTACTACTGAAACAGAATGCTTTATAATAAAAACTAAATTTACTAAAAGACTGACTAGGAAAAAATATATCGGTTATTCAATATGCATTGCGAAATAGGGATACTTATCCCAATCGAACCTGTTCTTCTGAACTTTGTACATTTGCTTGAACAGGTGCACCTGGTTCATAATTTGTAAAAGAATAGTTTCGCCTACATGAGATTCTGCATGCAGTTACGTTTCAAAGCCTCGTGTTTCCACGGCTTGTCATGCTGAATCCTCGAATACTTGGTTCTTTAGATCAGCGTTAGCCCTATTTCTTCGCTGTATTATGGAACTATGTTGATGGATTGTAAATTAAATTAAAAAGAGATTAATATTATATATTAATGATTAATAAACATTGATTTCAATTAATCGTCGTTTCATTTATTTTCTCTAAATCTCTCTGACATCTGTTATCACAACAGTTACATTTCAGGAATCGTTCTATTGGTTTGTTACTTAGATATGTTTATTTAGAATAAACATAAATATTTAAATCGATGTTTTATATCTTAAAAGAGAATTTTAGAATCGTTTATATTGTAATAGAATCTTTATCTGCACATATCCTTGTACCGTTGTATCCTTTCCAACGATTTATTTTTAGATACACGTTTCTACAACTTCACATATACAATTTGCAATACACATAAAGAAAATTATGTATCCTTTTAGAGGCAAGATTATAGCTGTATTGTAAAAACGAAATTTAGTATATAATTATAAAACTTTAAACTATACGTAGAGAAATGATACAGGTAATAGCTATTCTCTATCACAATTTACAATAATAAATCCTTGCTTAGAGCCGAATATGATGAAGCCGATATCGGTCTTCTTATTATTATGTCCTAGTTTCAAAGATGTAGCCTACATTTAAGAACTTTTTTTTAATGAAACTATATTTTGAATAAAATATATATTTCCCTTTCTATGTACAGTGTGGACATAATTATAAGAATTTTATTTTATATTCTTGGTTGTATTGTAGCGATGATAATATCCTCTAAACACTGTGAAATTACAAAATTCATAGCAATATGTATTATTATATTCTAACTGTAATATATGCAATAGAGAAAAATACAAATTTGTATTTAATTAATTTACTGTTCACCTATTAAATGTGGCATAATATTTTACTAGGAATGCTTGAATTTATTCGAAAAAAGACGATTTTTAAAACCTATATAAAAATTACAAAACGTTCCAAAAGCTTTGCATAGTGGGATATAGAGGGCGCCGCTAATCAAATGTCAGTACTAAAGATTAACTCCCATCTTTAGTTAGTCTAAATCCTAAGTTTCAATAGTGTTGTAGCTACAACGAACTATTAAAGTTGACAAGTTAGTTGAAAAATGGAACTAAACTGAAAACATTTTCACAGAATAATTTTTCATAACTTTCAAAGGCAATTATCTCAACAAGAATGCTTCGCCGAGTGGGTTTCTGTGAAGAAATGTGTGTCTCCCGTTAGATACCGCATCTGTTAACTGACCAGAAAGCAGTTAGAATGTATTAGTGTCAAAAAACTCTAGATCGCTTCAACGCCGGAAACTCTAAAAACGTGTACAACATTGCCAGAGGTGATGAATCTTAAATTTACTCACACGAGTTAGAAAATAAACGCCAGTCGTCTGTTTAGGTGTTCTAAGGGGAAGTTGAGCCGACAAAATTCATCGGTTTTCGAAGTATTTCCAAAAAGGTGGCCCCGACATTTGTCTCGATAGCAGATCATGTAGCAACAATTCCTTCACAAGACCAAAGAACTGTTACTGCCGATTTGTATACATCCATTTGTTTGCCACAAGTCATCGCTGAGATTCGAAAAACCAACCTCGAACCAAGACAATGCAAGTTCGCATACAATACGCAACACAATTGAATTTTTAACCCAAGAAAACGTCTACTTATTGGACCATCCTCCGTACAACAATTTCTTTACCTTTCCGAAAATCAACAAGCGAGTGGAACAACTACTTCCAGAGTTGGTTCGAACGCATGCAAAAGCGCATTAATCTTCGTGGATAATACTTCGAAAAACAATGAAATCTTTAAAAGCCATGTACTGTTTTATTCCAGTTTTATATGAAAAACTTAAAAGACAACCCACGTATAGTACCAATTTTGGAAAGAACTTGATTGCCCTGTTTTTTATTAGATGTTGCTGTTTAATTAGGTCCTGTGCTCTGCGAATACGTGCGGCTTTTTTGGTGTGAACACATGCATAGTTATTAGTCTGTGCCCCTTTTATACATATATACATGCATATATGTATGTATATACTAGACACACTTACATACAGCTGATAAGCAGGATATTTATATTATGATTTTATGCGATCGTTTTGATAGTGTTATTAATTTTGACGTGGAATATAATTTACGCGCGTGCATATCTATGTGTTACACTTGTTGAACGCTGGGAAATCTAATGGCCGTCCTTATTAGAAACAATAATAACACTGTATTAATAAAGTAGTTAGAGAGATAATGCATTCAGACGAGTATTCTTGTATATTCTCACAACATACATACAAATTAAAAGCTTTCGAGAATTGTATATATTTACAAAATAATGTTGTTACAACGTAAGTCTACTTTAGCAATCATTTACGGTATTCACTTAATTTTGGAAAAAGTGTGTCGTTAATGTGATAATAAGAAAGTGCGGTCTAATCAAAAATCTTTAGAAACTATTCAACCTAACTGCGAATTGAATATTTGTCAAGTAGCTGAAGTAAAAGAAAATACGACTATTAGCTCATTAAATTTCATTAGCGTAACATTGCTTAACAAAAGATTAAAATTTTGTACTTAAAATATTTGTTTTAATATTTCAAAACATCATGGTAAAATTAATTAATAATAAACATTCTCGTTTAATCCCCACTGCTTAATGATTAAATGATTAAAAAAATTTTCTTTTAATAATCTAGCAACAGCTTTTTGTCCCATAGAATAGTCGGTCAAATCAACAATGCGCATGTGAAAGGTGTTTAACTGATAAAATGATGTACCTAGCTAAGATCTATTTTACAGAATCGCATGAGTTGCCATTTTACTTTTTCAATAGGGACTTTTGAACGTTTATTTGCTTAAATAGGTGCACCTAGTTCATAACTTATAAAAGAGTAGATCTTGCTCGTAACTCAGATTTGATTCTTCTGATTGTAGTTGCATGTGATTTCGAAATTTAAAGAAAATATGTACGAGAGGTATGCATGGGAATGGGAAACAAGGTTTGTTTCTATAACTTCAAACCGATTTGTGTTTATCCGGAGTAAGCGTAATAAAAAGCGGATCTTCCAAGAACATCAAATTAGAAGTTTATGGCTAATAGTAATGTGTTCTCACATAATGCGAACTGATTTGAATACTGAATACTATCAAAGGATAGTCCGAACAGTTTGTGGAAGTTTAGCAAACTCTCCACTTTTAAAAGCAAAAATCTAACCAAACTTTGTTTCACTATTTGAATTATTGACTTGACTGTATGTGTAAATTTAATTTTCACGTTGAGTGACAGAATTAGGTATAATTTCACTTAACAATTTTTCTTTCAATAGCTATTTATATCTGTATAATTAATTAATTAAAATGACTAATAAATGACCATTTAAAATATTTAATATTATATTCCCATATATTTCTAAATAAATCTACATTAAGCAATAAGGAGTTGTAATACCAAAAGTTAATATAATTAACTTGGGGGTACCTACAAATTTTATAATAATTATAATAACATAATCAATGACGTTTTACTAGTTTGCCAGATATATACTTCTAATGTATAGGTTAGGTATCAGTTGATTGTCAAAATTGTATTAGTACTAGGGTGAATAATTACTCGAAACTCTAATTGTTATATATGGTTAGATATTTTCGGAACATGCCTGAATAGTTTATGCATACATGAATTGTCTTTGAAGTTTTGCATATAAAACTGGAATAATACAGTTGACAGCTTTTAAAGACTTCAGTGTTTTTCGAAGCAGTTGTTACACTCGCTTGTTGGTAGAGTAAAAATTGCGTTTTTGAAGGCAACAACTGCTACTTCCGACAACTGTAACCTTTGACCACGCAGTTCGTTCTTGATTTTCGGAAAGATAAAGAAATCATTGGGACTTACTTCCGTACTGTACGGAGGATGGTCCAATAATTCGACATTTTTTTGCGTTAAAAACTTAATTGTCTTGCTTGCTGTATGCGAACTTGCATTGTCTTGCAATGACTTGCGACAAACAAATGGTTGCATACCGATCGGCAGTAAAAGTTATTTGATCTTGTAGAGTAATTGTTGGTATACGACTGCTTTTGAGATAAATGTCGCGACAATCTTTTTGGAGGCACTTCGATAGCGGATGATTTTGGTCGGCTTTTCTTTACCTTGGAACACCCAAACAGGCGACTAACGTTTATTTTCTGGCTCATATGAGTAAATCCAAGATTCATCACCGCTGATTATGTTATAAACGTTTTTAGAGTATCTTGCGTTGAAGCGATCTACAGTTTTTTGACACCAATACACCCTAGCTGCTTTCTGCTCTTCAGTTAACAGGCATAGTATCCAACGGGAAACTAAATTCTTTATGCAATATTTTTTAAATTGAGGTCTTTAAAATCCCTATTAATACTTCTATCTGGCGATATGTCACATGTCGATCATCTTGCGCACAGCATCGACGTTTACCTGAGTGACTGCCGTTTTGGTGAACCTGTCCTTGGATTGTCGCTAAGACTAATCCGTACACGTTTGAATTCTCCATACCAACGAGAAATTATTGACTGATGTGGTGCTTCATTGCTGAAAACATAAACCAACTCGGCGAGACATTCTCATTGAGATAATTGTCTTTGAAAATTACACAAAATTATTCCATGAAAATGTTCTCGATGTAATTCCATTTTTCAACTGACTTGTCAACTTTGACAGCTCATCGTAGCTACAACACTACACATATCGCACTGAAACGTTGATTTAGGTTAACTAAAAATGAGGGTTAATTTTTAGTACTGACATTTGATTAGTGGCGCCCTCTATGTCCCCCTATGCAAAAAAAATTATTCACATATGTTGTGTCAAGTTTTTATATTAGACGATCTTCCATATTTCTGCGTTCATTTTGTATTCTAGTACATACTGAACATAACTCAGTAAAGAAATGGAAATAATACGTTTATAAACTGTAAGCGACATAATAAGTAAAAAATAGGAAATATAAAAATGTATTATAATTTCTATTGCACGAAAACAATAAAGCACTTGGAGCAGATAAATAAACACCGAAACTATTAAAATATTTGATATAGAAATATACATTTCATCATATAGTCAAGCCTCCGAAACAAACAAAAGGAAGTAACCTTTTCAAGAAGGATTAAGTTTCAACTTAGTTATTGTGTATGTTAAGCTTGGCCTTGCTTATATGTTTTTGATTATAACAAATTTTTATGCATACGTAAGATTAATTGTTGAAAGATCAGTGTCGTGTTGAAACCCATAATGAATTGTAGCTGATTCATATTTATCTTTGGCATTGTTATTGAAATCTTAATCTTACTTTAATTACGCTTGTTATGTGAAGTGTACTGAAAAAGAAAACAGTTGAATGTGCATATATAGACTTGGTAAATTAAATCTACTGAATTTTTATATTTCGAATATATGCAGATACATATTGACCTAGAAGTAATTACTTTCCTTATAAATGAAGAGGTATTCAGATATTTATCTTCTGTAAGAACTTTACAAATACAGTACCTGTTATAGGTATGCTTATGGGTTTAAATGTATATATATGTACAGACACTATTTATATTATCATTTATAATGTCAATTTTAACAAAGATAGTCTAGTCTGACTGTTCTTTTAATGTCAAGACTAATACAGTAAGTACGTATGTAATCGACTATTGTGAATATTTGAAGAATTTAGAACAAACTATCCGCAGTATATTATTCTGAACTAATTGTATTATTATTATCTAGGGCTTTAGACTTGTTACTGACATTTTCGTATTATTAAATTTAATGCTGTATATTATAGGGTTAACTTCTCAGCTCCTTTATCCATCCTTTCCAAAGATGTTAATATAGGAAAATATTATAAACTAGTCGATTTGAATTCAGGCATATCTGACCATACCCAAAAAATTGTTTTCAATAAAATTTAGAAATATTTTTAATATTATATAAATTCAAAATTATCAAGGATCAAATAAAGTTTTACTGAAAATTACTTAGTATAATAAACATAGACAAAGCAAGATGTTGTGAAGAAACAAAAACCCGACACTATTATGTGGTATAAGGGATAATGGATTATATATATATATATGTATAATGAACATATAACCCTTTGATACAGCAATATAGGCTATGTATAGGTGCGCAACTAAGTTCTCGCTGTTTTTCCAGAGATAGCTCCAGTAGTAAGTGCCGATCGATGATGACATAACCAAAACGTCGTGAATCAAGCTTAGACATATGGTAAACAAACCGCTTTGACACATTAATGATTTTTTTTTGCGTCATATACTTTTGGTTGTGTGAAAATGTCTGATTTTGCGCCAAATAATCGTCATTTGCGGGAAGTGTTGCTTTTCTTCTTTCATTCGCAGAAAATGGCGGCTGAAGCGCATCGAGAACTCTAAAAAGTTTACGGAGATGCTGCTCTAAGTGAAACAACGTGCCGTGATTGGTTCCCTCGCTTCAAAGACGGTGATTTCGATGTTGACGACCGTTCGCGTCAAGGAAGACCAAAAACCTTCGAAGACGCTGAATTGGAGGCATTGCTCGATGAGGATCCGTGGCAAACGCAAAAAGAGCTTTCTTCAGCATTAGGAGTTACCCGCCAAGCCATTTCCCAGCAACTGCATGCGTTGGGAATGATTCAAAAACGAGGAACTTGGATTCCTTATTGTTTGAAGCACAGAGACGTTGAGCGTCGTTTCTTTATCTGTGAACAACTGCTCCAGCGGCAAAAAAGGAAGGGTTTTCTTCTTCGCATCGTTACGGATGATGAAAAATGGATTCATTACAGCAACCTAAAGAGAACAAACGTTGTCGGCTCGGCCGAATATTCACGCTACGAAGGTTTTGCTGTGTATTTGGTGGGACCAGGGCGGTGTTATTTATTATGAGCTGTTAAAACCGAAGGAAACCATCACTGGGGAACGGTATCGATCTCAATTGACGCGATTGAGCCGAGCACTGCGCGAAAAGCGGCCTCAATACGAGCAGAGGCACGAAAAAGTGATTCTACAGCATGACAACGCTCGGCCTTACGTTGCCAAACCCGTTAAAACCTACTTAGAAACGCTCAAATGGGAGGTCCTACCCCACCCGCCATATTCCCCAGATATTGCGCCGTCCGATTATTACTTGTTCCGTTCGATGGCACATGGTCTGGCTAATTAGCAGTTCCGCTCATATGAAGACATCTCAAAATGGCTTGATTCGTGGATAGCCTCAAAAGACGAACACTTCTACCGTAACGGTATTCGAGCTCTGCCAGAAAGATGGGAAAAAATTGTCGCTAGCGATGGGCAATATTTTGAATGATTCATTTGTAAACATTTTTTCACAATTAAGTTGCATTTTCATCAAAAAAACAGCGAGAACTTAGTTGCGCACCTAATATAATAAACATATAACCATTTGATACAGCAATGTAGACTATACAGGATAATATATTTCTCAAAATTACTCAGAAAATATATTAATTGTAAATTATACAGAGTGGTCTAAAATTGACAGAAATTCATATGATAGGGTGATTCTATGGTTAATTCTGGGTCGATAATCCTAATACAGAAATGTCGTATTGCTATTAGTTAAGCTATATGAATTGCTTGAAAATTGCTGCAAGTAAGATCCAGATGAAAATATCTAAGATCCTTGCTTCAACGTAGATCGTACGACGATGTCTTGGTCTACCTTCATGATGTTGTAAAACAGGCACAAGTGTGCCCTGTTTTACAAAGTCTCCAATTCAATCTTCGAAATATGTTGGTAAATAGATACTGTGTTGCATATTCGATTTTGCCAAGTTTGCATTTCCATTGCATAACCCAAATGCCATATACATATCAGTATATTCGTTGAAAGTGTAAATTATAAATTGCGTGGGACATCACAAAAATGAGATAAGTAACAGAAGTGACAATAATAAACGTTCAACTGACGAACGTCAAAGCTTGACAAATAATTATTTTCAAATTACAAACTTTATTCTGGGTCAAAGTTGCTGTATGTACTTTAACGTAAAAAGCAGTTGAAGAAATGTTTAATAAGGTATGAAGCCATTAATTATACCAATGTAGTGTTGAATAATTTTATTTGACAGTATAAAACATTTTGAATTCTTTTAAATTTTCTTTGAAAATTTTAAAAAAATCGAAATACTTTTGTCGCACATTTTCAACATTGATTGTCTCGTGTGCCCTTAACGATTGACGATACAACATTTCTGTATTAGGATTGTCGACTTGGAATTAATCATAGAATCGTCCTACTTCACAATTATCCATGAATTTCTGCCCAGCATATGTATGGTGTTAAAAACTTATAATCTGAAAGAACCAAATCAACAATGTCGTAGGTAACGTTGCCAAATGAAACTATTTTCTTGTATTTAATAAGTTCGTTTGAATGCTTAACCAAATTTTAGTTCAACTATCTAGAAAACCCCCAGAGCTTTATAGTAGCTTAATTAAAACTAAACCAAAATATTAGACAGAAGTAAAAGAAAATAATGGCAGTTGTAGGCAAAATGTTCGTAATTTCTTAAATAAATAGTTTTAAAAGTACACCACAAAAAACGACGTTAGGTAGTACTAAATCACTTAACAAAAATATGTCTTAAAAATAGTTAACTATAAAACCTAAGAACAAATAATGAAATCATGGACGCAGCAATAAATTTAATATATGAATATTTAATTATGAATAAACATTTTTGCATCAAAATCATTTATTTTAAATTAAATAAGAAATTTTTATGAAAAATTAACACTTAAGCAGATATTATTGTATTATTTTGTGTAAGAAAATATGCATTAGCTGAATCGAAATTACTTTCATAATAGTTGTAAATCAATAACTGACGAAAAGAAATCTAGTGTGTTTCTATTGTACAAATACATACTGTATGGTATGTATGTATATACACTACCGCATCAAGCAACAACGAGAAAAAAAAATAAACAATATCAACGAAATATAATAATACTTTCGCTATTTATTGGCATTAATATAATTTTTATGATCGTTAAATAAAATTTAATCAAGTGGTCATACTTCCATGAGCGGGAGTGTATATGTTATGAAAGCGTCGAACTTCTCTAAAACATCGTAATATGACTCATTCGGACCACTTTTTCTTCGAAATACAACCAAACAATTATAAGAGAGATATCTTAATTATTTTAAATTTAGGCTTTTTCCAATTTACATACTTTACAATTTTATCGATAACTTGCTATCGAAATGACTGTAAAGAAACGCAAATAGAATTTGCTGGGCATATTTATACATATGTACATAAATGTGTTTTGTAAAGTTTTGTTTAGTAACGAATTCATTTCCCATAAACTATCAAGGCCGCGGCGATAAGAGAACCATAGAAGTGGTAAACAAAACACAAAGGATTTAATAGTTTGATAATGTTTATATGTACGTATTATACCTCACCTTTTGTAATGTTTTTTTTCTTTCACATTTTCAGCTGTTCCTTTTGTTTTGAATTACGAATTTTTAATTTATTCCGATGATAAATTCTAAAATGGAAGTTGGAAATATCAGGTGATTACGTTATTTATTTTGTTTCGATCTAAAAATGAGAATGTTTTTAAAGTGATAAAGTCGTTGAATTAACAAAGGAATGGCCTTCAAATCTGTATCATTATTACAAATTAGCATAATTTCGTATGTGTAATAAACAAGATCATAGTTCACTTTCGATTGTCAAAATTTTACTTTTTACATTGAACATCCGTAATTAGGCTCAGAATGAAGAACAGTGAGTTTCTTATTTCATCGTAATTGGAATTCAAATTTAATCTTCCAAAATAAATCCCAATGGAGTAACTAAATATAAATTTTTAATACTCTTTTCTAACATGAAAACTCCAAATTAGTTTAAAATGTAAAAATAGTTTTTAAAAGGAATATGTGAACTTTATCTGCTATTTGTAATAAATAACATTGGAGAATACAAATTTTAACCGAAGGCTGAATAAATGGAGGGTGATGTATGATGATGATATGTATGAAATTAGCACAATTAACAAAATAACCAGCTATTTTTACGAGGTAAGCAGTTACATCTATCCACAACTAGCAGTGGAATATTTAGACCGGCATCAATGTAAAATTGGCTCTACTCTTTGTCTTTGCTGTTGTTCATTATCAACTATAACCTAGTTATTAAATATGTTCATGTAACAAATAAACACGAAAATGTTACCAATATACTAGCCTAAGAATGCTCGTATTTGAAAATTTTTGTGCTACGAACTACAGACAGATCATATTACTCACAACAAAGCAAAATGTTTGTTGTTGTCGGCTAAACAACCTAAAAAAATAAACAATCCAGTTTTATACCGGAAAAATTTGTTGATTTCCTAACAAAGCAAAATGTTTTTGTTACCCGATGTAATCATGTATACAACATAAAATGAATAAGTAATCTCGTCTTTTTACCGGAAGATGTTGATTTCTTGTTCCTCTACAAAAAGTATAGAACGGCAAACAAATATTAACGTTGGCTATTTGGAGCAGTAATTTCATTCTGAATAAGAACCTAGAGTTCTCCATGCATTAGTATTTGTAATTGTCCCTTTAGGAAAACGAAACGAAATCCTCTTTTCTCATCAGGAATTGAAAATACCGAATTATTTTTTACATTTTCTAAATTGACGAAGAAGAAAATATATTAATATTGTTTCTGTCTTTAAAAAATAAATTAAGATTGTTTCTTATAAAACCATTAATGTTAGGGAATAAAAAAAATTAATATGATTAGTGTGTTTTAAAAAATTATTATATAGTAAAGTTTGGGAATAGTATCTATCCTGTATGTATGTATTTTTCCTTTAATTTCGTCGGTAAATAAAAAAGGAAATTGAGAGATCATTATAATGTTACGTGCCCAGCAACATTAATTAATTTTCAATACCATTATGTACAGCTTCGTTTTTTTTTTTGTAAATATAATTATGCTAAATCATTACTAAGCTTGAATATCTATAGTTCTTAGTAGCAATCCATGACACAGCAATAAAATTTATCCAAGCAATAGTATTATAATTAAAATCAAGACATCAAATTTTTATGTTTCATATTCACTTCCATCTTTTTATTTATTACTTGTAAAATTTAATGAAGCAATTATGTACTTTTATAATTTAAATATTTTATTAATGATTTATGTAAATAAATTTGTTAAAAAATGTTTAATTCTGTTTACTGAATAAGTAATGCATGATTATTAATGTAGCATAGTTTTGCGTAAATTATTGAATCATTTCGAAATAACAAGCAGGCCTAGGTTTAAGTACTTCACTTGGGTATACGAACATAGTATATTTTTAGATATTGCTTCTATTATACATATACCAATTATACAATGAATCTTATTTTCCAATATAGACATTTGATTGTTGAAAATTAATTGATTTCAACTACAGAAATGTAAAATTCCTCCTAAAACATAGAAGGAAATTTAAACTAGCTCGCTCTGAATATTTTAGCCAGAAAGTAGCTGCGATAATTGTGTTATTTAAGCTCGAAACATTTATGGTATGATGGCATAGCACTGTAGAAACTCATTTCATTTTCACTAATAATGTTAAAGAATGAGCAACATAATTTGGAAAATGTATTTAGGCTTTAGAAACGTCAAATTAGAAATTAAATCACTTGAGTATTTCTAGCGCAAAAGATTTCTAAATAAATTTAAAAAGATTTGCTGCACAGTATAAGCAACTTTAAAGGTCATACTTATTCCATGAAACGTTTAGAGTTAAAATGGAAAACTCCAAACTAAATTAATAAGAATGTTTTTGTGTACATGTGTATATAAGTATGTATAAACTGATAAGAAAATTCTTTGTAATTATGCTGCAATGTAATTATTTATACATATTTTATGTTAGCCTTTCAACAAGGAAATCAATTACAATTTTTGTTTTGTGCAAATTAAAACCAACAAATTAATGACTAATCAAAATTACAAAGAACCCAGGTGTTCCTGAATTTTAAATTGATGTTTTCGTATTATAATACTTTGTTATATTTTTATAAATATTTTACTAAACTATTATTAGAAGCACAAAAATTGTATTCAATTTCTCAATTCAATATTTTTTAGGAAATTGTAATGCCATAAGTAGTAAATCTTTATACAGACGTGTGTAAGCCAAGAAGAGAAGGATAGGTGTCAAGCATTAAAAAATCCTATATGTATGTACGCTACCGGTCATATTTATTTGCCCACCCCAATTTTATGTGTTTCCTGAAATACGGATTATCTTTCGAAAAATCTGTATTATAATTATTCAGCAATATTATTAGTGGAAGTAATTCCATAAGAATTTCTACGAAAATCTTAAATTGTTTATGATATATCGTAAAGGTGTCATAAATTGGAAAAATACCATAAATATTATATAGGCTAATCCCTACAGTATTAACAGTTTTACCTGCATTTCCGAAAGGTATTACCAATATTGTGTTATTGTACTAACTAATTACAATATTAGGATGTGTTATTCAAAAAGGAAAATAAATTTTATGTCAGTCATCGTTCATCTTTTGTTGCGAAAACAGTGAAATAGAGAGTTATTGTGAATATTTAAATGCAAGGACGAAGACGAAGGAATTATCTGTTGAAGTGCGTGCTATGATAATTACTTATCATCATACTGGTAAAAGTAATCGCGAAATTGCAAAAGAATTACGATTAAATCGCAGAACCGTTGATTATAACATTAAAAAATTTGAAGAAAGTGGTACATTTTCCAACAAAAGAAGATTTGGACGACGCAAAGCAACGACATCTGCAGATGACCGGCATCTAATACGGATAAGTAGACGCGATAGACGAAAAATAGCACCAGAAATTGCTGCTGAAATGAATAGAGCGCGTGCTAAACCAATTAGTGTGTCCACGGTACAGAGAAAGTTAAGGCAAGCGGGTTTATACGGAAGAATTGCTCTGCGAAAACCACTACTACGAAAGCAAAACAAGATAAAACGACTAAATTGGGCTAAAGAACATAAGAATTGGACGATTGATCAGTGGAATAATGTGTTGTGGACAGACGAATCGAAGTTTGAACTTGTCGGTAGTAAAAGGCGAATATTCGTAAGAAGATCCGCAGGGGAAAGAGTACTGCCAGAATATATCGCGCCTACCATAAAACATGGAGGAAGTTCAGTAATGATTTGGGGGTGTTTCGGTGGAAGATCTGTAGGTGATCTCGTCAAAATTGAGGGAATCCTAAGAAAAGAAGGCTACAAAGAAATTTTAGAAAATAACGCTGTTCCTTCAGGACTAAGGATTCTTAGCGAAAACTTTGTATTTCAACAGGACAACGATCGGAAACACACTTCTAGATTGTGTGGTGATTACTTGCGTCAAATAGAAGAGCAAGGGCAAATCTCTATAATGGTATGGCCAGCTCAAAGTTCTGATCTGAACCCAATAGAGCTTCTTTGGGAAAAATTGGACCGGAAGGTTCGAGAACGTGCTCTATCATCCACCACTGTACTGTGGGAACAACTTCAAGAAGCCTGGGCACAAATTACAGACGATAGACTGCAAAAATTAATTGAAAGGATGCCCGCGGTTATATGTCGCAATTATCAAAAATAAAGGTGGGCATATTGATGAGAGATAAAGTTTTTATATAAGAAAAATGTAACTATTTTATGTTTATTTTACACTATTGTGTTGGTACAATAAATAAATTTTCAGTACACATTTGATAGTTTAATAATTTTGGCTAAAACTAAGGGTGGGCAAATAAATATGACCGGTAGTGTATAACCTACAATAAGATGACCAGAAGTATTAAAAGTATTGTTTCTGACAAGCCTTTATTGCAAATGTTTAATTGTAAAGCATATTCAGGATACGTCAACTACTTAGATTTACTTACAATTACGTTTTTATATTGAAGATAAATGCTTAAATGTATTAGTTAAATTATCTAGCTAGTCTATTGTCTGGACTTCAGAGAGCAAACACCATGAGAAAAAAAGAGTCGAAAACTTACCGTAATTCAGTGCAATAAGTTTAGGAGAAAATTTTTTAGTTTCAGTAACGCGCGTGTCCACCTTTGTTGTTACTTCAAATATTCCTTTTGGAGGAGAACCATATAATTTGTGTAAATAACCTAAGGGAATAATTGTTCATGCTTTCTTCATTGCGTTTGTTAAGTTTTCTAAATTATTAATCTAGTCAATTGGTGCATACACCCTGTAATAATTATCCTTAAACATTTTCTTTTAACTTTAAGTTCTAGATAAATGTTGGCCAGTCAAAAAACTGATAATATTATTTCGAATCTATCATTTATAAGTTGTGTAGGATTGTTGCAGGATCCATTCATTTGGTGTCGTAATTTCCGTAATATTGGATAAAACGTTCACTAACAATTCACTACATACATTTCGGAATTTTGATGACCTCGTAAAATTACTGTCTACAACTCTATCGTAGGATATGTTACATCTCCTAAAATACTATATCGGCAAATAAAATCAAAATGCCTTTCTAACATCATGGCAGTAGAAAGAAGATCTATCAGGATTATCCAGATTGAATTTCTTTCATGTTCTACTACTACATTATTCACCCACTATGTCCTTGCGTGAGCCATAACAATTTTGTTTACTATTTGCGTTAATGCACGCTTCCTGGCTAATTTTAGGCGTTTAATTTATGGATATCCTTCAATTAGGCGCTGAACCGTACGAATACCATAACCCGTTCTAACTTAAGATTTAATTGATCTTATTGTAGAGGTAGAATTAGTGACCACCGGTACAATATATCGGCGAACTATGTCTGTTGTGCCATATTTAACTCTATCCTCCCGTTACGATGAATTCTTAGAGAAATTTCTCTCTTAAAAACCATTACAGCTTTAGTGGGTAAATGTTGCCCCTTCCATCGTACAATTTCTTTTCATGACCCTTAACGGTAGGTAATTTTTACATCCTGTAATTTAATTTCAACTTTAACTCTCAGTATTAATAATGGAGAGAATTTTGAAAAGCAACTGTTACTGATAAATGAATCTAAATGGTTGACGCATGTATTACTTATAACTTGAGGTATACTGACATAAAAACATCTTTGACCCTCATTTATTGGAAAATACCCTAATGTGTTAAAATTTAACACTATATCTTCTATATACATACTAATAAGAATTTTGACAAAAAATATTACATGAACCCAAACAATTAACGTACGCTGTATATACAACATATACACACGATTCCATAAAGACGTTTCCTTATAATAAAATAGTTAATAAGGAAATGTCACACCACTGCCGACACTGTTTGGATACGGTTTATCAGAAATTACTCATGCTTGAATGGCAATGAAAGATATTTCGTCGTTGCATTAATATTTGCAACATTGCGAAATACCACATGATAAAAGATTCACAGAACCAGTCCAGTTTTTTATCAGCATTTTTCACTATTATTTTTATTGCATTTAAATTTAGGCACGTAAATAAATTAATAAGACATCAAAAATACGTGAATAATTCTGAAACAAATAAGTAACGTTTTTATACATATTCTTTTTCTCAATGCAAAAATAATTAAAATAGGCAAAAAATTAATTCTTTTTGTTTTACTAATATACAGTTTTTTAATCTATGCAATTTTTAATATCCTTCTCTATATTTGCTGGTACTTGATAAAGGCCCTTTCTTGTTACTTTTTATTACGTTAAAATTCCTGGTCTGTTAATATACACTCCGCGCAACATGAATAGGACCAACTGCATATATGACATTTGTAGTTGGTATAAACATGGTAGCGCGCTGGAATTGTTATTTTCGAAAATAAGAGGGTTGATAAAAAGATGTATGTAGGTACCAAATATAATTTTTGTAAAAGTCAGTGCAAATGTACGTTACTAATGACAATAAGTAGAGTAATTAAACGCCACTTGAATACGACCAATCTACAAAATAAGAGATTCGTTTGCAATAACAAAATACTTTATTGTTCAATAATGAGTACTTTTGCCATTATTTCTTATAACCTCAAATAGTCGGGATGGAATGGAATTATACAGGGTTCTCAAGTAGTCAACGGGAAGTTCCGCCCAACTTCGTTTCAGCGCCTGCTCTAGTTCGTCAGCGCAACTGAATTGGGTAGCATTGGAGTACAATTTACGCGACAACCATCCCCAAACATTTTCTATGATGTTCAGGTCGGGGGAGAGCGATGGCCAATCGAGAACCTCCATGCCTTGTTCTTGAAACCAGCGTCGAACAATGCGCGCGGTGTGAATACTGGCATTATCCTGTTGGAAAATAAATGGCCCACCTGCCATAACGTTGGAAAATTTGTCTTTTACCTGTTGCAGCAGCTGGACGTACTTTTCCGAATTCTGTCTGCCCTTCATTATTACTAAATCAACAGGTCCGTTATAGTAAACAGCTCCCCATACCATGACTGAACCAACATCGGCTCGCCTTCGTGACTGAACCACTTCATCTTTACGTAGATCGTGGAAATAATAAGAAAACCCATCCGGGCCATCTAAATTAAACTTCTTCTCGTCACTGAAAATAACAGTTTGCCATTCTCTTGTCCACCCCATTTTTGCTTGAGCAAACTGAAGACGTGCAGTGCGCTGAAATTCCCTTAAAGGAGGCCGTCGTTTAATTTTCAAACGTTTTAAATGCGGACAGGTCTTCAGTAACTTCTGTACAGTTCTTACCGATGCATTCGTTCCAACGTTATTCGCGATTTGTCTTGCCGTTAATGCCGAATTCGATGCTTCGCGTAATATGGCTCGACGTTCTCTCTTAGTTGTAACGGATGTTGTTCGCCCTTTAAAACGTTTTCCATAATTCTCGGGATCCCTAATAAAATTGTTCACAACCTGGTGTGATCGACTTATTTTCTTTGCAGTAGCCCTTGAGGAATACCCTTCTTGATGTAACGCTTTAATTTTTTCAATTTATTCCATACTTAAGCACTTCTGTCGACCCATCGTTGCACAATACCCTTAATTACAGATGTTTGTTTATCCGGATACACGTTGTAACTCGACACTCATCCGGTAGCTTACTATTAAATACTGGTCGTATCCAACCGGCGCGGTGCATTTTATATGTATGTGGTACTTACGTCACCCAATGCATAACGTTAGGCACTATTGCGCAATAATGCGTATTATTTGCCATATCATACCATTACAAACTTGCATTGTATTTTTAGTAAATGAATTGTTTTTCAAACCACCGAAAGCTTGCAACAAGTCGGGTGGTCCTATTCATGTTGCGCGGAGTGTACATACCTTCAAAATTATCATGCAATACTAATCTGATAGCGCATATACTATTATGAAATCGTTTTTGCAATTCTTAGTTATTTCATTTGATCTTAAATGTGCTCACCTACTACCCACATTGGTCTAATCGCTAGATTTTAAATCCGATGTTTTCAATTTCTTGTCTCGAACATCGATGACGTTTTCGTTCTCCATACTTGTCTCAGACTCATGAAAATGACTACCTCAAGGTCATTCTGAGGTAATATTATGTGCTCTGCTATAATTGCATGGGACTTCAAACCCTCTTGTAAAGAAATTTTATTTTTAACATTAGAAATGCTTAATATTTTTCTTTGGCTTGATATGCGTGTCAATTTCACACTTTTCGTATTTTTAAAAAATTTTTTTTAATCGTCACACCTTTAAAGAAAGCATTTGCCATTTCAAAACCTGTTTATACTCGTAGACATACATATACATATTTAATGTCGAGGTCATACCAATAATTACTGAGCCCGATGAAAGAGAACAACACTAATAAACAATCTTATTTGTTTTTTAATTTGGAACTCATGCTGTCGTAACTGTAAAAATTAGCCTTTATTCTGATCGCATGGACACTTGCTATTCCAATAGAAAGTGAATTATTTTCAGTTTTTTCTGAAAAATGGAAAAAGTAGGGTACCAACTAACTATTGAACTCTTATTTTTAAAGAACAATACAAACTATGAAATCAAACCTAAGACTGTCCATCGACTGCAACCATAAAATAATGGACATTTAAGTTTAATCGTGGCCAAACCAGTATATATGTTGACTAACAGCGCATTGGACGCCCAAGATACGTGTGTGTTCCAAAAATGAATAAAAAAGTACATACACGATATGGGACTAGATGATCGTCGAATAAAATAATGTGAAGTAGTAGCAAAATCTCGATTTTGGATAAGGAATTGAGGATAAAAAATTATATGCAAAACGCGTTTTATCGTCAATTTAGTTAAGACATGATCCGAAAGACTTTTGTCTCTGAATAATAAGGTCTTATGATATCTATATACGCAATTATGAAGCGGTGAAGCAACAATCGAAACAATGGACTTAGGTTGGCACAAGTGATTCGATGTCTGCAAAGACTGTACCCTTGACCAGAAAAAATATAGCTACTATTATTTGGGACAGCAGTGGAATTCTTTTTGTCGATTATCTTCAAAATGGTAAAACAATAACAGGTGAATACTACGCATTCCTTTTATATTAACTGTACGATTCAATACAACGCAAAATGCCTCACTTAAAGAAGAAACGACGATATCTTTTTCATCAGGATAAGCTTTATAAAACCGTTAAATAGAGCTTACCTTTTCGAAGGAATAGATATTCTTGAATATCGGTGGACTAAGTGCAATAAGTTACAAGGACAATACATTTTTCCTGTATAGGCTTACTAATTACTGAGTTGCCTTCTTATCGTCCGCTATATTGTTCAAATATCCGAATTATCACTTATCTTAATCGTTCCAGAATAATCTGAACAGGTATAACCGTCATAATTTCCAAGTCACAGTAAGTTATTATAATATAATATATATATATTTAAACTCGGTTATATTACAGAATTCGAAACAATTAATATAATGAAAGTTAACTAACATTGCTTCTGCCATAGCCTTTAATTTTAGAATAAATCACATTCGTTTTTTTTTTAATTTAATTAATAAATTTGGCAAAAAATTAACATTTAAAACACGATATATGTAAATAGTTTAATGTACGTTAACGTAATAACCAGTAATAATTTATTATTCACGTTGAAGAAACTAATTAGTACATCCTGCAAATTTAAAATCTAATTATATTATATCTTATTTATACAATATATCGAATAAGAACAGCTTGAATAGATAGTTAATATGATGTATTGGTGTACTCAGCTTACTTTTAAGGAAGTTTGAATATAAAGATCTTGCTCTGAATTCGAACTTGTAGTATGTATCGAAGGAATATTCCAACGCTTCCTGGTGAATAATTAGCGTGATCAAGTTCTCTGAAATGGGTGTGACTTTTAATGTTGCTCTTTTTCTAAAACTTGTTTTACAGATGCTTCATCGACTTCATATTGAGTTTCTATTTGCTCGAGGTATTCCGGAATAATTTTGCATTAACGTTTGATAATATTTAGAGCATAAAATATATATTCAACTAATAACATTATCTAGGTGTGTACTTTTTCTTTTGTGTTTAAGTATTATTAAAATAAACGTCAAAGCATTGTGCGCATAGACACAGTATTTTCTTTGTTGCAATTTTTAAATACATTTGAATAATAATAGTCTAATAATAATAAATTTAACACTAATTATACTACCAAAAAGTGATTTTTATTAACTTCTTTAAATAACGATAACAAATAATGTGTTTTTTAATAAAGGAATACATAATGTCAAACTAAGAAATATTTGGTAATCTAATTTTGAAGCCTCGTAAATTTACATGCAGGAAACTTTATTAGCATAAGGTAATTGAATCTAAAAATTATGAAAGGTGTCCTTGCATGAACTTGGGAACTTATAAGGTTTATATTTACAGAAACAAGAAAATTTAATTATGAAGCATTTCATCATCCAAAAATACATACAAAAAAAAGATTAGGGCGGACTGTTTCAGTTCTGATTATTCAAAGACCACTGTAAGAATGTAATATTCATTCAGCTGAAAATATCGTTAAGATAAATGAAAATGTGGTAGAAAGTCCAAAAACCGCAATTTGTTATCGATCACAACAACTAGAATTTTCAAAGTCATCAATGTAGAAAATTTTAACTAAAAAACCTTCGTCTACATGCATACAAAATTCAAACTCCCAGCATTTGGGGACGTACGTGAGAATCCCAGAGAGATTGTTTAAAAGCCTATTCATCCTCTTCGTGTGACGGCTTAGCTTGGATTTCGGTTCAAGACGCTTGGACCTAATTTTTTGAAAATGAGAATAGGAAAATGGTAACTATCAATAGTAGATGTTGTCATTAGATGTCGATCAACTTTTCATGGTCTTTATTGGAAGATACGAATCCCACCAACGTGTTCTTCCAGCAAGATGACCCTACTTGTCATACTGCGAGGAAAATTAAAAATTTCATGTGATACTGATTGTCCCACAAAATAGTGCGATTTAACACCATTAAATTTCTTTCTTTGAGACTTTGTGGAGGATAAAGTTTACTCAAATAATTCCCAGATAGTTGATGACTTAAAAATCAAATCTTTGGAGTTATAGACGAAATTATCCTGTATATATTGAACAAAGTAATTTTGGAAATAGAATCACCATATGCAAAAGGAGACGAGGCGCGCATCTGTCAGATAATATTTAAAATATAGTTCCTAAAGTTCCTATTTTGTACTAATGTTAATATATCCCTAGGTTCATACTGGGGCACTTTTATATAAAGCAATTCTATAGTTTGAGGATAGTTTTGCAAGCATATTACAAAATTCTTGTAGTTTTCTATTTAGTAATTTCAAAAATCTGTAAAAAGCTTTTAAGCTTCTAGCTTACAGTAAAAATATTATTCTTAAGTAATATTATAAAGATTATAGATTATATTAATAATTATATTAGTAGAAGATTCATGTATGCTAATCTGTATTACCGGTTACGATCCGGCGAAAACATGTAAGTATGTATATTCTACGTGTATTCATGCATATGGTCTATATTATAATGCATTTAACGCTGGCTTATTAGCAACAATATTTTAATGTATATAACAAATATTACGATAGCGTTACAAAATAGTTTTATTGCAAATTTGCAGTGTACATACTGAGTGTGTTTAAGCGTCATAACAATAAATATATACGAGAGGAGTATAAATTTCACTCGGACTTCCTTGTAATACAATCAAATTAAGAAAAAGTGTATAACAAAACAGTCTTCATTTTAAGAGATAACGTCCTTGCTTTATTAAGCATTTATTCCAACTCTTAGGCAACGTGCTAATACTGTCAGACAAAAAGTTATTTGGTTGGCTGCGCGCCCAAATTCGCACTGCTTTCATTACTTCCTAGTCAGACTTTAATTGCTGACTTAACGAAACCTTCTCAAGGTGTGGACTATATTGCGGATAAGGTAACACTTCCCGTCGCAACTGTTCGCGGGATCGTTGTGTAAATGATGCGGAAAGGCCTTATCGTGGAGAAGAACGATTCCTTTACTTAGTAATCCGCATCGTTTTGTTATTATAGCCTCTGATTTTAAACAAATTGTTTACAATATCCTGCATCGATTGACTTTCGATTGGTTAGAAAATTACCAGAATTGGACCTTGGACATCCAAGAATACTATAACCAACATCTTGCCTTCCGAGGAAGTAGTTTTGAATTCTTTCCAAAATCGAGAAGATTGAGTGGTGACATTCCCATGCTGGTCTGTTCACTTTCTAGAATGTAATGGTGTCTCAAATGAGACACCATTACATGAGGTATACCCGAATTTATAATTACGCTAGGGAGAAGAAATGCCGAGGCAGGATGCTGAGCAATATTTCCTAGCATTTAAGTCTTCATTGATTTTGTTTACTGGGTCACTGTACTTATTGCAGAAACCAAATTAATGTTCCTCAATAATTTTTGTAACATTTACTATTGTTATTAGACTTTTGGCGTAGATATACTCAGACTTTAGAAAGCACTGAAAATTATAAGTCTATAAGATGCACTTCGCACTGGCTCATTCCAGGTTTGGAGACGATGATGTGAGCAAATGTCAATATGCTTGAATAATATGTAATTTTTTACTAGAGCATGAATCGAAAAAAGTTATTTTTAAATTTAGGAACCATTTAATTTAAAAATAAAGTGTTGCAAACCGCAAAAATATAGATGACAAGCGATAGTAATAGAATGTAAATTTATTTACATTACGCTTTCAAATGTCAGAACAATGTAATAAAATATAATTTCAGTATTTCTGTCACATTTTTCTTCCTTTTTTAAAATGTTCAAAAATATTGAAATTCATTGTATATTAACCATGCAATGACTCGGACTCGTCTAGCAATCAGTTTTAAATCAATGTGTGCATGTATATATGTATAATTTTACTAAATTAATCCAACAAAAATTTGCTATTTTAAAAATTTGAAATTTTACTCTTATTTTATTAAAACAACCTTCATCAATGTCATTTTCGCTACTATAATAATTTTTAGGTTAGTCATTGCTTTGAAGTTCCTTGTAAAATTGCATCAGCAAACGTTTACGTCTCTCTTAAAATATTCTTGCGCAAACCCCTAAAAACAGATGTGCAGGTATTTCCAGGGATATAATTTTACCAGGAAGACCTTGCGTTAAAATTAAATAAATTTATAAGATCATTGATAATATTATAAATAAATATTAAGTAAAATAAATTTTCTTCAGTTATTTTAACTATTATTTCAAATTTTCCTATAATAATTACTGCTATTATAAAATGAGAATAGGGAACGTGAGTAAGTGCATTAATAATATTGCAAACAAATTAAGATTTAATGAGGATTATAATAGTTAGAAAATTACCACAACACATAAGAAAAGAAGCCTACTTAAGCACATTTCGGATTTGTTAACCACAAACAGGATGGGGATTCAATTCAAGTGAAATCACATTTTCACTTTGAATTTATTTAAAATATAATAAAACTCAGTTTTAATTGAAATAGCGTTTTTGTATACAGATCACAATCTCGTCTGTTTAAGCTGCAATACGCATTATGTCGTTGAATATTGTGATTTATGCATTTTATTTAATATAATTTGCACTTACGTTGTTTTTGATTAACTAATCATTATCTATAGAAGAATATTCTTTAGTGAATCTCAAAATATGTTTTGTTTTCAAACTAAACTTCTAAACTTATTACCTTACAACTATAATTCTTATTCAAAGAAGATAAACTTGATCGTATCTGCTTATAGGTAATTAAACCGTCACCCAAACTGTATTGCTAATCACTGACACACAATAATTACCTGTTATTTATTATTAGTCTAAATTAAAAGCTAGTATTGCAGAAACAGTATTCTTATAAGGAAACTACAAGTTTCTATAGTTTGAGGCCACACGAAATTATAGTATTAATATAATATAAAAAATAAATAAATACAAGCATATTACAATTTGTTTTTGCGACTGTGTTTTTCATTTTCTCAGATTCTTCCTATTGTTTGTCCTTTCTACAGGAATTAATTATTCAATGATAATATTATTTTAACTTATCTAGACATTTTCTATTCAAAATTCCTTAATTCATTTATTCATTTACCTTTGTGATATTGCTTTGTAAATATGCAAAGGAGCATTATTTTGATCTTACATGTTAATATATGACACAAGGTGGTCATATAATACTTCTCTATTAATTTATTGTGTTCTCAACGAAATACAACAGTTCAACGTCTTTGTATAGTACAGGACCGTACCATTCACTACTGCTGTTTCTTTAAGTATCAACTAAAGGTATGTAAAAGTCATAATATTACAGATAATATAAATTTTAACAAAAAAAGTTGAATTTTTGATGAGTTTAAGTTTCTTCGCCGAAAAAGACAATTAATTAGCGTTTGAGGAAATATGTTTATTCGATATATATATTTACAATTTATTGCATAACTAAAGGTATCTCAATAATTAAATTTTAAATTAAAAAATAACATTTTTTAATGAAATTCTTATTGATTTGCAAACTGCGAATGTTGGTATTATACATTAAATAAAATATTAGTCAGACTATCACCACGTCTCCGTTGGCAAGCATGTATCTTTTAGATAAAATTTTCGTCAACGTTTTGAAGTAAGGTAGCTGAATTTCATGAATATTGCGTTCGATTTCTTTCTCGAGTTATTGAATCGGTTCATGGTAGCTCACACAGACTCTACTTTGTAAACAAACCCAGAGGAAGAAGTCGAAAGAGATTAAATCGCAACTTCTCAGCGGCCAATTTTGGTTCCCAAAACGAGAGATAGCACGACCTGGGAACTTTCCAATGTCATTGTTTAACGTGCAGTGTGATAGGTCGTATCATCTTGTTGAATCCACATGTCATTTACTTCCATTCCATCCAATCTCGCAAGAAAAAGTTTGTCATGCTATGACAGTGAATGCATTGACAGATGCACCTTCAAAAGTGCAATACATCAAATTATCACTTTATGAGAGTACTTCGGAAGTCCCTACATAAAATAAAGATTTTCTGCTTGCCAGATGCCATTCTGAGTGTTGACGTAGCCCTTGAGATGATACTGTCACATAAGATGATTTTGTTGTGAATGCTTCGTCCACTTTCTGTTGTTGTTTCGAGGTCTAATTGGCGAATTTTTGCCCTGTTCATAGTCGGTCGACTTCAATTCTTTTGTCAATTAGATCTTATTTGCGCGGAGGCGCAAATCCCTCGTCAGTTCGTTGGAGTGCGCTACAGTTGATGGTTGATGTCTAATTCATGAACACTGACTCTCACAACGGCAGTACTATCAGTCGGCCTTCCAAGGCTATGACGCGTAAGGGTTCTTTCGTCATCTGCTTAAATTTTTGTGACAGACAGTTACGTAAACCAAAATTATTACGTAACTTGCATATTATCACTGTAAAACTTGAATCATACTTGTTCACGTTTAATAAACATTCTTCCAAAGTGTAATGTTCCATTTTGTAAATGTCAATGTTTCCGTATAATAACTACCAAATATGACTGACTAAACATTTGCTAGACTGAAGTGGCGCGCCATTCAAATTTTTAGTTCGTAGTGTAACACCCCTTCCTTAGTTCGTAGTGGAACACCCCTTCCTTGCAATTCGACAATACGTCATCAGTACTTCTATAATTCTGTGTCTAGTTACCCTTGTTTGCCATTGTACTATTTTTTTCTCACTACAGTTTAATAAGAAGCTTTCATTAGTACTAATTTTTCCGTTATCATGCTGGTTTTATTCATTTTAAAATTAAAATTTAATGAGTTCCTAAAATACTACAAAGTAAGCGAAATTGTACATTTACACATCTCTTTCTTAGAATATATTTTGTAATTTTGATTTGGTCCTAATTTAATTACAATAGACTGCATAATAATTTAATAAATAATTGCTATCCTGACCTAATCTAACTTAACTGAATTTATCTTAAGTTTTAGGTTCCAAAGTATTTTAAACACAAATTCTTATGAGATGCTGTCATTCACAATTAGGAATCATTCCAATTCTCTAAAGTATAACTTCTAATGTTATTCCAACTAATATTTGGAGTATTAGTAATTGGCTTCTGTTCTGTGCGTTATAAATAAATATTACATTTTATTAAACAAAAATGTTGCAATATTGTATAATTAACATCACCATATTTTGATATCTAACAAACGAACATTAATATGTGCACACATGTACATAATAATCATAATTTTAGTAGCGGAATAGAACTTGTATCATATCATTTGCATTAAATGTGTCAACAGCTTCACATCATATGTATTTCTAAATATGTCTCAATATCATTTAAATGTAAATAAATAGTAACAAAATATTAAATCTACCAAAAACTCCTTCAAACGTTCAGCACTTGTTTCTTTTGCAGTAAAGATTTTAATTTATTTCATATAAAAAAAAAAGTTAAACGATTTAAATATCTACATGTGTACACAAGCTACTATAAATATCATCCACAATATATCCTGAATAGCAAAAGTGCATAGTGTATGAGTCAAATCAACAACACAGTTACTTAACTGTAGTAAAATTGTAAAAGTGCCAGATCTTCGAAATGTATTTTTCCTGATAAGACAGCAAATCTCTAAAGAAAGAAAATACAAAGGAGCATGCGCAACCAGTCATACGAAAAACCTGAAATAAATGTCAGTTAAAGTCAGTGTCATACGTTTAACAAGGGAAGTGTGTTTTATTGTGCACCTATAATGTGTTACTCATCATCGTTGGCATTGCGAAATAGTGATAAAAATGGATCAGCAATACATGACGAAGGTTTCTTTTTAATTTTTATTTTATTACTTTTTTTTTTACTAATCCTCGCTTACTAATAGTTCAGGAATTTTTAAGATTGTTGACTTGGAATTTGATAAATGTCACGAAAATACGCGAGCTACAGATCTAAATTTAGTTCACTAATGATATTTGTTGTGTTTGCAAACACAATGGGTGAAAGCCAACAAGGTTCATTATACAATAACCATTATTATTTCTTGAAAGGCAATGACACCTTATCACCAATCGCCTTGAAACTTTGATCTTTTAGGTCGATTTCTTGTCTAATATTAATGTTTATTATTACGAAGATTCGGAAAGCATATATGTATGTGACATCATAATATAGCCTAATAAAACTCATATGTATTTTATTGCACAACGAAATTTTGATGGGCCATGTCTTTATTACTATTTATACAATTGAAATGCATTTAAAGAAAATATTGTTAAGAAAACTCAAATTAACCAGAAAATCGAGCGATAAAATTTTTTTCATCTTTTCGTTAATATATAGTTTTTTTTCTAATTTTTGTAGAAATGAACTGTTTTTAAAGTGTTTCTTAATGCAACATGATATATAATATATAAAATTCTTTATTATTTAGTAATTTAAGAAACTACATACATAGCTTTTCTTAGATTTATCGATGAAATTGAATTTATTGTTTAAGATATATATGTTTTGGTAAATTTCTATAAAATATGCATATTTGAAAAATCTGGCACATCGGTAGACAATATTAACTAACTCTAAGTAAAAGTACCGACTTTGATGTAATACAAAATTTCGTATTTATATAGCGATTCCTTTGACATCATTGCGTTTTATTACCTTCGAATATAAAATTATTGGGCTACACGCAGACTAGTTAATAATGTTTATAATTATTATACATTTCTGAAGCTTATTTATCCTATATTCCTATAAAATCCATTTTAAACATTTTTGTTTTGTATTTAATCCTTAATAAGATGTGATGTCAAATCTGGACCTTTGTCAACGAATTTAAATTCTGCCGCGGTGTAATTCAAACTGCTGGACAGATGTAGAGTTGGTTTCAAAAACTTCGTGATGGTGAATTCAGCCTTAAAATATGGAAGGCCACAGTTAATAACGATGAATTGACGATGATTGCCGAAGTAGATTCTCTACAAATTATATGCGAGGATTTCCAGGAACTCAGCGCAGATATTTTAACCCTCGCACGTTAAAGTAAATTGTGAAGTTGGAAAAGCTGGAAAAATGGGCAGCACATGAATTAAACAATCAGAGGGACAATCGTTAGGAGGTCTGCTCTGCACAGCTTTTACATAACAAAAATGATCCATTCCGGAGCGCATTGTTAAGTTTTCGACGAAAAGCGAATCTTTTACTAAATTCACAGAAGTGTTCGACGCAATGTTGGTTCGAAGCGAAGCATCCAAATAGAAACCTACAATAAAAAAAAGGTGATGCTGACTGTGATACACCACTGCAGCTTCTTAAATTATAGAGAAGCCATAGCAGTGAGGAAGTACTGTCGGGAAATACGTAAAATGCACCAAGAACTGCAGCGTATTTATCCAACATTGTTAAAGAGAAAAGGTCCCTTTTGACACTTCCTAAATCAAACGCCCACTAACAGATGGCGCCACTAATTTCAAACAGCCATTCTGACTATTTTTAGTAGTAAATGTATTTGTAATGCTATTATTTAATTCGCTTTTCATACTTATTTTTATATATTCAAAACCTATCGTGTTTCCAAACTACTTGGTGAATTGTTATTTATTTACAAAATTATAATTGTACGTACACATTTTAATTCATTTTTTGCATACGCATTTATTTGTTAGCGTTATAAATAATGTTTTAAAAAATTCGAAATTGTTTTTACACAATTGATTGGAATCTCTCAATTTTGAATAACATCACTGATAATCTCTATTAAAATAATCAAATATTTATATTATAAATATTATTACTTAGAAAACGTTTAGATTTTTGGTTTACTGTACATACATATAACCCACGTCTTTAGTCACGAGTTAATTTTATAGTTTGAAGTAATTCTCTTAATTACTTTCATGTTGGACGTAATATTAATTAATATTCTGTTCTATTATAGATTGCATGTCTAGGAAGATGTAAAGCTGCCTCTATCTCTCGACATTTATTTAAATGATTTGACCTAGATATTTAATTCGCAATCCGTGCATCTTAATCAGAATTAATAAAAAAATTAAGTAACGAGAACACAACTTTCCATAAATAATAGTAAAGGCCATTGAAAAGGTATGTTCATAAAATGGTTTATTTGGTATAGGAAATGTTTATACCCAGGATGTTAATTACGTTAGAACTTAATTTACCAATTAATTTGTGATTTTACATATTCGAAATGGTCATGTCACTATTTATATCAAATTAAGAAATTTCTTCTTCAGAATAATTATAATAAATACACATCGTGTGCTCAAGAATATTTGTCGACAATTACTTTTGTCGTGCTCTAGAATTAAAATTGTTTTAATTTTTTTAATTAAATGCTTAGTTACTGCTATATGAATTACTTGATATCAATGCCTGTTGCCGTATATACATACACACATATATACATACATATATATATATATATATATATATATATATATATATATATATATATATATATATATAGTTAATATTTGTGATTGATGTATAAAACATATAGATATATATTTCATTCGTTAACTAGGTAATTATTCTTTTCTCAATAATGAACAACTTTCCACAATATATCGTTGTATGAAGATTTCTGGAAAATATAACCAAAAAATTTTTAGACTGACATTTGAAATAACTGTGCATTATTTGGAAAAGAACAGTTACCTAATTTGGTACGTAGACTTCCTCGGTTGTGGTCCATGCTATCTGTTTCTGTGTTTCCGGGATGGAGCCACGTCACTAGTATATCTGCCGACGTTTCGCACCCATTTGTATGGGACATCTTCAGGGATGAACTACTGCACTGAAACTGATCTAAGTAAAAATGTTAAGGAACAAATAAGACTTACCAATTTCACTCGCAGTTTTCCAAGTTTTCTGGTTTTCTTCTGGATATCCTCCCCGTAGAGGCTGGTTAATTTGGTACGTAGACTTCCGCGGTCGTGGTCCATGCTATCTGCTTCTGTGTTTCCGGGCTGGAACCGCGTCACTAGTATATCTGCCGACGTTTCGTACCCATTTGTATGGGACATCTTCAGGGCTGAACTACTGCACTGAAACTGATAGCATGAACAGTTACCTAGTTTACAAATGAAATATATCTATGTGTTTTATATATCAATCACAAATATTAACCAAAATGATTTGATAGGGGGCGAGACTCGGCTAATAGCAATATCTTTCGGAAAAACGCTTATAGTATTTGATTAATTTCTGATATTTATAGTGTATAAATGAAAAATCCTAAAATCCTCGGAATTCTTGGTGTTGTCCAATATTTTATTTGTTAGAGAACTAAACACATCCGGCTGGTCTTAGCAAACTTTGAGGGACAAGGTTCCCTTTAAGGCAACCGTTTTTTGCTGGCTTGCTTAATTTAGGCGTAGTGATGTGAAAATCGCAGATGATGTGCGATCGAGACCATCTTAAAACTGCTATAACGGTGGAAATGATCGCTAAAATTAATATTATTTTAAGTGACCGAAGAATTTACGGAGGTAAAATTGGGCATGTTCAAGTTGTCGGAAACGGATATTTAAAGCAGTTTACCAAGAGCAAAGCTAAATTTGAACAAAGGGCACCAAAAACTTTAAATACGAAAGGATAATTACTCCTTGTACGTCTATAGATTCAGAAATTCTGTTTACCAAAACCCTTAATTCAGTTTTGTTCCTAATCAATCTCCTAGATTCATACCATATTATTGTTTCATTTCGCTTTGCATTGTTTGCTTTCATAAATTTTTTCGAATACTTAGTTTCTTTTTTTCCGCAATATTGTTGTTGAGGACCTACTTAGCGATACTGTTGTTGGACTTTCCGAATATTTGCTCTGTCCACGTCCATTTATATTTCTTTACATTTTGAACGATTGTTTCCTCGTTTGTAATATCCGACAGAGCCTTTTTAGTAATTTTCTTTGACTAAAGTATTCCGCATATTGATCCCTAGGCATTTTTATGGAATATTTCTTTTTTTTATTCTTTCCAGATTCCAGACATAATAACACATATTTTTGAATTAGTTCTAAATATACTTAACTAAATTTGTGTACCGATTCAGTGATTATAAGCACTCCAGCATGCTAGCTGTTCTTTTTAACAAGCCAAATTTTCTATTTCTTATTTAACAAAAATTCACAGGTTTAAAAGTATTATTATATTAATTTATATTAAATATATATATTAAATTATATTAAAAGTATATTTATATAATAAATGCAATGGAAAAATATCATAAATTTTGGTGTAGATATAAATCTATTCCAAAATTTCCGATACTCTTCCGTATCAAAATTTATTTTGTTATTTTAAAACGATATTTCTTCTTTCTTTAATATCTATATTTTTGTGTCAAGTACTAATACAACAACATACTGTTGAATTGTATAGCTACAGTTTTTCGCATTTCTAAATAAACGCAGTACTATAATTTTATTACGCTTGAATTTTTTCGTTTTCAATTTTTTTTTGATTATACTGTATATATTTTACTGCAGCTATAATAAATTATTTCTAGTAAGTAATAAATATATCGTTGAGGATCCTAGTCGTTGATAATTTCATTTGTTTAAGTAAACAGCCGCAAGTATGAACATCACTATTTATAACAACCAATCGCTATAAATAACCAAAAAATTTAATTTGTTTTTTAAGAAAGGCCGATTTTATTTCGTAAATATTTACTCGATCTATAACTGAGACCGTGCAAACGTCCTAAGGTTTGTTTTATCACAATTATAACATCTTTTTTCTCGTAATTTTATGGTGCCGTTGACCTGTTGTAACATTTAACAGAACGCGCTAGGCGACAAGTTAGAAAACCTCATGGTTCGTCGTCTAAACTGAAACTATTTTATTTTTTTCTTTATTTACAGAAAGGTTACTAGTCTTTATGATTTTCAAAGGACTATTTTAGTAGCTGTGCTTTTATTTTATTAGAATTGCAATAAATAAAATAAATAAGAAACGTGACTAGTTTCACTGACAAGCGATGTACCAGTAGAAAAATATCCAACTAAAATTAGATTTTACAAATTTGAGTCAATAAATTGTCTTATTTCAGAATACAAATACTTTGGCGAAACAATGTACATATATCTAAGCTTAAGTAAATAATAAAACCATTTAGTTTATTTTACAATACTTTATTGCTTTTGACGGTATTATTTTGTAAATTTAACATCACTCGTGTTGTAGAGTTGAATAAACTCTGAAAATAGTAAAATTATACTGAAACAATTTTTTCAGAAACAATAAAATTATATGAACGAAGTCAAGTAGTTGTATGTATGCATGTATATTAGGAATATGCTTTATGCAGAGAATTAAAAAAATGGCCTAATTTAAAGGAAGTATACAAACATCTATTTACTTTTAGCATACTATCTACCATGCTTTATACACAATTGACGATGTTCATAAAGACTGTGGAAAGTCTCGAGAAAGTTGCCTGTAGAAATCGATTTTAAATCCATTGTCATTCGTACTAGAATCACTTCAACATCTTCAAAATGTGCTTTCTATAGGTGAAGTTTGACTTCTAAGAACAGGGAAAAAAAGGTCGAGATAAATTTGGCGAATATGACAGATAGATAATTGAACTGATAAATTTTGCGACCGAAAACATTTCCACCAGGGTAGACGAATAGTTTGGACTACTGTTGGCCAAAAGAAATCAATCATTCGTTTAGCAGAACTCTGATCTTACTCTTTTAAATAGCTTTAATTGGCGATGTATGACGTCTTTGTAGTATGCAGCATTAACAGGGACACACAAGGAAACGAGTTTCCGATGGATAATGCCACGGACCATCGAAGAATGTTAAGAACATGATCTTGATGTATCAGACGACGCCTCTTCGATACATTCGGTATTCGACTGTTTAGTGATGGGAGCATATTAGAAGCAGCGCAATTCATCGTCTGTGATAATTTCGCTCAAAACATAAGAATTGTCATCCGTATATTGGATAAAATCTTTCGCCTTCGTCACACGTCGTTTTCCTTTATTTCTTTGAGGAAGAGTGGTATCAGTTTCGTGCATAGCTTGTTCTTTTGCTATAATTGTATGTCATTCGTCAGTCAAAGACTAAAAGAACATGCACGCCCTCCATCTACTCATAATGAGTGCTGGTTCTTGATCTGTAGGGTTTCAAATTATCTATGTACATACGACCTAATTTAAAACATGAAAACCATTTATAAACCTATATATGATTCATAGCATCCTGGCCGTACGCTTGGGTTATCAATTTATATGTTTCAGTACTGTTTACAGTGCAAAAAATAGAATCGAATTGCCACACGTTGCTTTATTTTGTAACCTTGACATCAGAATAAAAATTGTGAGTTTCGAATTATCACTATTCGCAACTACTGCATTTTTTGTAAAGAAACAAATATCAAAGGATGGGCTCCTATTTATACTAAACAATACCACTAAGTGCAATTAGATAGTGTCACTGACGTTTTTTAAAATTAGTGTAGTTTCTTTTTTAGCTGACAGTGTAGGTATTTTGTTTGATTAACCTTTGTATTCAGTATTTTAACAATTTGAAATTTATATATTAGATAAACATCACTATTTTTATTGATAGTGGACTTTAAACCGGTAATAAATTCTAAATTTGAACCAAAATAAAAAACCTTATAAAAAAAAATTGGAGCAAAGTATTTTTATTTCTACATGAAAAATAGCTTTTGACACATATATAACTCACAAATTAAACGAGACTAGTATTTAGTGAAATTCTCGTTTTCTAAATGCTACTTGCAATAGTTAAGCTATCAACAACTGCATTCAATTATCAAATTGCGCAAAAAACCAAAACGTTTTATTCGTACCAATGATAGAAAATGTTGTCTTTGAATACTATACTGTTTTCTTTTTTCCACTAATTTTAGTTGTCACCACCACTATAGAAGATCTACTTTCCATTGGAACTGACAAAAATTTGTGGCCAAAGATATATTTCTATACGTTGTGAAGATTTTGATATCTTTTTTATTTTATGTTATTACTATTTAGGGTATATTTAGAACTTTCTGCAAAGCAATTGTTAAATATTAACAAACTACGTTATTCGATATTAAAAAGTAAAGAATCGACATAATATATTTGTATGAAATTGTGTCGCAAATTTTCCATCTACATGTTGGTTTTTAGATCTACTAATATACCTATTTTTTACAATCGGAAATGCAGATATCAAACCTGTTTGACTGAATTAATTGAAGAATGACAGCAATAAATACTGCTATAAAATTAACTCTGAACTTTAAAATTTTTTCCGCCGTCTTATATAATTTTATTGCTATGTAATATACTAATAATCCTGCTTTCGTATTATGATATCCTTATTTGCAAAAACACTGAAATAACAATGATCTGACTTACGTGACATTTACATACGCTTAAAAAATTGCAGATGAACAAAGATCCAAAATGTAATAAAACTAAAACCTGTAGTAAACAAGAATCTCATTTAGTTTGCTAATATTATAATATTACTATGCAAATCCTATTAGCATCATATTTCTTAACTTCGTTGAAAGGCTATCGTTAAAAATATTGTTTGTCTGCTGGTAAAAGCATGAATATTTAAATATGACCTGGGATTTTGTCTAATCTGTATTGATCGGTAAATTACTTGTTTATGCATTTCTACAACACATAAATGAAACATTTAATTTTCTAGCTCTAGTATCTATTAAACTTTTTTATATGCTAATAAAGCAGTTGATATATTTGTGAAATAAAATATTGGACATTTCAATTAAATTTCCATATTTATATAAATATACTGTTTAAAAATTCTGCAATTATGTCTTCTCTTTTTATATTCCTCGATCTTACCTAGTATATCGCATAAATATTTGTTGTTGGAAAGCTACGTTAAAGGTTAATTTGAATGCAAAAATTTGTTTTTAAAAAAGCTTAAAACACGTGTAAATCATACAGTTACATTTCACTGATATATAAATATACTTTATTTTGCTTAACGAAAGGCAACTTTTTATTAAACAAACATCACATTGGTAGTCTCCATTTGGATAAAAATTATTACATTTTCTCTTCAAAAAAACTTAGTTGGAGAAGAGGATATTAACAATTTTTTTACTTCTTTACCAATATGAAGTGTTGTGATTATTCTACGATTTTTTTCTTGTAAAATTTTTGTCCAATTTTGCGACTATATGAAGGCTAATTCGTATTTAATACATTTCTTTAGCTATCTCCTCATGGTTAAAGAATTAAATAAAATGAATGAAAATTAGTCTCTCAGAAATAATAGTTCAGTAGTAACAAATAATAGTGGGTGTATATTTAATTACATATACTTACACATACGTCTAATATACACAATCACGCGAGTTCCGCGTATACAAATTCGTAATTTATCTCCTTATCATATCGTTGTAATTAAGGCAAAAATAAAGGAAAAAAATCTTGCCCACTTGGCGACGAATCGAACCCTAGTTGTCCCCTTGCCAGGCGGATGGACTGCTATTGAACTACTAATTTATGGCGTAATTAAAGAATCGACTCTCACAGTGTGTTATTTTCAGTAATGGGATTTATGGCGAAAAAAGAAAATCGAATCTCACATTCCTTGTTAGCTCAATGGTAAAGCATCCACTTGGCAAGCTGATGACTGGAGTTCGATTCCTCACCGAATGGGCAGAATTATTATTTCTGCCTTAATTATAACAATGTAATGAACAGAAAAATTATTAGTTTTCAAATAATAGTAGAATTGATAAATCACATAAAAAATCTTATTTGACAATATTAAAGAATTGTCGCGTTCATTTAAATTTAATTTAATTGCGAAAGTAACACTGTCATAGATTTATACCTCTTTGAAAGAGGCCTGAGAACGTGCATTTGCGGCACGCATTACTTTTCTTATTTGATCAAAAGAAAAAAGGCCCTAAAAGTCATCGTTTGCTGGGAGAAACTTAGGGTGAGCATGTTCCAACTATAAAAACATGTGAGGAGAGGTTTCTACAATTCAAAAGTGGTGATTTCGATGTACAATACAATAAACGTTCTAGTAAACCGAAGAAGTTTGAAACTCAAAACCAATTGTCAGAAGCGTTAAGCGTGGCCCAAGAAACGATTAGCGACCGATTACGAGTAATGAGAAAAATCCAAAAGATGAGAAAATGGGTGCCACATCAATTGAATGCCAGGCAAAATATCAATTTAAACTATGCATTGATAGAAAAGGGTCCAGAATGGGCCCGAAGATACGGTAAAGTAATTTTACAGCACGATAACGCGCCGTCTCATACAGCGAAACCGGTCAAGAAAGCGTCGAAGGCACTCCACACTTTGCCTCGGACAACGGGACACGCGCATAAAGAGAAGCACTTAGTCAATTTTGAAGAAGTTAGAAAATGCCTCGATGAATGATTTTGCTCAAAGGACAAACAGTTGTTTTGGGATGTCATTCATAAATTGCCTGAAAAATGAATAAGATGTATAGAATTAAATGACCAATACTTTGAATAAATAAATTTTTCCATTTTCTTGAAAATTATGTACCTTTTTTACGAAAAAACCGGTAATGACTTTCCGGTACACCTGGTAAGTCTTATAGCGATATCGCTGAAACGTCAGGACGAAGGCTATCAATTTACGCGGCGAAATAACTCGAACAATATATATATATTTATATTTATGCATACATACATATACATATATACGTATATACATATAATACACATAATGTTATACATAGTTTAAGAAGTGTAAACACTAAGAACCCTCTAGTTGTGTTTATTATATCTTGTAATTAATATACAATTACAAATAAACATAATATAATAAAAGGCATTCCACATATAATATAGTTTGTTCAATCTCCAATCTTGAATTCAATTCCTGTTTATTATTTATTAAAGACCATTCTGATACGCTATAATAAATAATGTAATTCAAAGATAATTCATTTAAAGCGCACAGCATCCTATTTTTTGATATCTCTTTAATGTAAACAAACCGAGCCAGCAGAAATATCTCGACTAGTGAACCAGGAAATTAAAAGACGTATGTTCCAACGTTCCCTTATCTCTTTTGTATTTTTATTGGAGTAAATCCAATGTAACAGCGACACGTGGAGAACATTTCAAATGAAACACTTTTCACATCATTTCTCATGGTAGACAGCAAATACTTGAAAATAACTTTTTTTTAACCAAATAATTTATTAATACCTGAAATTGTTATTAATTCTAGAAACACCTACGATCTCACGACTGCCGCCATAAATACCGATGGAGTATGATGAAACTCGTTTTCCATCTTGCTGCATAATTGACTTTTTTTAAAAATGTGTTTATAATTTATACGAAATCGTGTTACAAAAGTTAACTCAAAATTTTTCTATTATACAGTGTCTTACAAAATGCTGATAAAACTGAATATTAGATTTAAAAAGCAATAAAAAAAAAAGTTGATTGAAAATAATTATAAATTGTTCAGAATAATTTGTGGCCAAGTATTAAGAATTAACAAGTAGCAGAGATCGAAAATTAAGAGCTAATCGAATCTTTATATTATTCACTAATATTTTGTTAGGAAATTAGTCAGTGCTTTAAATGAATAATTAGTTCAATTTTCTCTTTTTTATTGGACATACAAATTTTGCGTCCTCTTGAAACATCTGGAAGGATTTTAAATAGAGACTTTTCAGTTTAGATTAGCGTATGAGTATAGCTCCTTGGCATTACATTGCATTGCACCACATGTAATGCCAGAAACTGAACTAAGAGCTCATTTATATTTCTTGAAATTGAAAAATATTTATCTTATATTCAATAAATTTTGTCAACAGAAGACGTTTCCAATAAAGAAATTTTAGAGGCAGTACTGCTTTTTTATATTTGAATGAATTCTACTTCTAATATCAAGTTTATACTAATACTTATACATATAAGTATTGGTTCAATGTATATTTTAACGAAATAATGGCTGCTGTCCATATTTTAAACAAGAAAATATGATCGCGATGATTATTGTTGAATTATTAAAATATACAACTCGTTCAACTTCAGCAAATATCATTTGATTTTAGATCAGGAAAAAACTATTAAACTTGCATTGAATTTATTCATTGTCTGTAACCAGCTTCTTCTTTTAAGATAAGATTACGTAAGTCTATTTCGTTGCGACCTTTTCAGATATATTGCGATCCTGACGTCTCTGTGCAGTTTTCTAACTTCTTTAGATATGCTTGTTGAAGTTGGACTTGGTGCCCGCCTTTTCAGCCTCCATGTCATCTAGCCATTGTGACTCATGATTCTCTGCAGTTTCTTGGATCTTTTGCATATATCTGTTGAAGTTGGGCTTGATGTTAGCTTTTTTAGCCTTTTTTTATACCATCGAATTCGTATTTCGCCAACTTTTATATTTCAGCCTTAAAAATTATTTCAAATTGCCTGACTGATTAGGTCTTTCTCTACGGCGTCGATTAGCACAGCTTTATGTATTTTTATCCATATAGATAGCCCTGATTCCTAAACTTATTTTTCCCATTAAAAGTTCTTACTTTATAGTTTTACAGTCTCTCACGCGTTCTTTTCTACTTTTTTGTTCTAGGATTTTGCTTTGTAACTTTTGCATGCAGACCGTTTGATCAATGCCCTGCTTGACTGTGTAAGGCTAAATGCAAAACGAACTGTCGGCACGTTACCATCCCATATTTATATACTAGCTGTGAACACCTGAGGTGAGTTTCTTCTTTTATCCGATGCCCAACGTACATTTGCGCAAATTTCAACATTGCTATTTACAAAAGTCATTTCTCATGTCAAGATCTTCGCTCTACTTATTCTATTACTTACCCAGGGAAGCAAATTTATGAGAACTATGTTACTCAAAACGTAATAAAGTATTACGAAGATTCCATGAATACCCAGTTTAAAGCGTTATTGTCACAAATCAGTTCAATAGCATTTACCTTTACCTTTGTCTTCTTTGCGAAAGGATAAAATAGGAATCAAGAGACTAAAATAAATATTACCATTACAGTACTATTGTATCGTTCCTCTCACACTATATCCTAGTATAGATAGTAGCACAAAACCCCGTATTGCTTAGCCTCAAAAAACACTAATAATCCTTCGTTATTTTAGAAACTAGCCAGTTAATTCGGAGAGTAGGGAGTGTAATTAATGACTAAATAAGCAGCCCTCAGAAATATTAATTAGTGACATATAATCAATAACTTAAATGAGTAATACTGGTAATATATATTATAAATCTTCAGTAACAGTCTAATGATTGGCATGTAATCAAAAATATTACTCTAGATATTGGCCAGTATCAATGACGTAACCGAGCAATACCAGTATATAGATTTTTGTGGTATTGACCTAATTGTTGGTATGTAATCAATAATTACTTTAGTTATTAGCAATCAATCAATGACTTCAATGAGTATAGACATATCCAATAATATTGTATGAGCAATACTAGTACATAGATCTTTTGTAATATTAATCTAATTAGTATATAAATCTTTAGTAATATTAATTTAATTATTGGCCTATAGTGAATAATATTAAATGGGTCAAAGGAGTACAACACATTTCACAAGATATATAGTAAAGTTAAGTTTATAAGTGCAGATATAAATTTCTTGAATCGCTGTAAAAGTAGAAATGTTTTTCCTAAATTTATTAAAGTAAATGTCACATCAAATTGTAGAATGAACGAGAAAATCATTTCATATGCGAAAATGAAATGGTTAAAAATGGAAATGAAATATCTGTACAGTAAAAGAAGTAGATTAGAATTAAATTTATATGAATTGCATTTAAAATTAACAAAAAACTTAAATCAATCTGAATATCAAGACTGGTGTTGCTTTTATAGAAAAATCGCGGAAATTACAAACCACAAATTAAATAAGAAAATTAAAGGTTTGAACAAGAAATTCGAAAATTTATGCCCACGATCAGACAAGAATGTCAATAAAAATCCTATAAAAGAAACACTCGTCGTCAATAATTCATCCGAGACTTTTAATCGAGGAGAAATAGACTTATTAAATAAAGGTTTAAAACATTGTTTGTCTTACCGCGAAACTCCTACCGAGGAGGTGATCGCAAGCATCGAAGCGGCTATTAAATATTTAGATCAAACCTCAAAAAATTTTATTAGAGAAGCTTGTAAGACTCAAATCAAACAGAACTTACAAGAACAAAAACAAAAAGTAGTGCACCACGAATGGAACTTAATTAAGAGTCTCAGATCGAAAGACTGTTTTTATTTAAAAGCAGATAAAGGGAATAAGTTAGTAATTTTGAACAAAAGCGACTATTTTCTAAGAGTGAAAAATTTAATCTCAGAAGGGCCCTATGTTGAATGTACGAAAACTCCATTACCAAAAATGATTAGGGACACAAAAAACGCGTTAAAAAGTTGTTCAAAGTTAATAACCCCGAATCTGAATTATAGGCTAAGTGTAAGTAATCCGTTGATCCCTAGACTATATTGTTTGCCTAAAATACACAAACCAGGCAACTCAATGAGACCAATTGTCTCAGGGATCAACTCCCCTACTTACTTGATATCGAAATGGCTAGTGAATGAATACAAAAATTTGCCCGAAAAACTTGAAAGTCTCTCAGTCAATAATTCATTAGAATTTATCCAAAGGATCAAAGATTGTAAATTAGAAAAAGGAGAAATTTTAGTTTCATTCGACGTAACGTCATTGTTTCCTTCGGTACCGATCCCAGAAACTTTAAAATATTTAGAAGAACTGCTTCACAAAAATAAGATCGAACCAGAGAAAATAAAGGAATACGTGAAAGTAACAAACCTTTGCATGTCCCAAAATTGTTTTCAGTTCGAAGGGAAGTTCTATGAACAAAAACAGGGAACTGCAATGGGCAATTGTCTTTCTCCATTCATAGCGGACCTGTTTATGAGTAACTTTGAAATAGAACTAAAAAATAAAGCTAAATATTTTCCTAGAATTTGGGTCAGGTATGTCGATGATATTTTCGCGGTTTTCAATACACAAAAATGCAACTTAAATGATTTCGTTAAACAGTTAAATTCAAAATTCCCGACAATTAAATTCACAGTAGAAAAAGAAAACAATGACAAATTGCCTTTTTTGGACACCTTAGTTATTAAGAATGATCTCAAAATAGAAATTGATATTTTCCGAAAAGAAACCAATGTCAATAGATTCATTACGGCTGACTCAAATCACAGCATGCAACAGAAGATGGCTTCATTCAATTTTCTGATTAATCGTTTGATCAATTTCCCACTAACAAAAGTAAGATATGAAAGAGAATTGAACCTCATTAAGAATATCGCGGTATACAACGGTTTCGATTCGGAAATAATCAATGGATTAATTAGAAAGGCCAACATAAGAAAAACAATCCGTGACACCACATGTCTTTCACCACAGAGCAATCGGGAAAAGCATTTTGTTTGTTTACCTTTCCATCGTGTGACAAAAAATCTGAATAGTATTTTTAAAGATCACGGGTTTAAAGTATGTTCCCGCCCCAATAATACCCTTAAAATGCTGTTAGGAAATGCAAAAGACAAAATTGAAGAGAATAAAAAATCGGGAATCTACCGAATTGAATGTTTAGAGTGCAATAGACAATACATCGGCCAAACTAAAAGATCGATCGAAACCAGGTATAAAGAACACCTTTCGCACATAAAATTCAACCGACCGGAAAAATCGGGTATAGCGAGACATGTATTAGAAAATAACCACAGTGTTAATATGGATTGTTTACATTAGATAAAGAACGTGTACAATTATCGCGAACTGGACGCGTATGAAAGCATGCACATCTTAAAGAATTCAAGCCATGTGGTAAACTTTAATGACGCCGGGCCCTTGCAAACCCCTCTCTTCTCTCTACTGAAAGACAAGAGGAACAATATCATAAAACACACATAAATCACACAGACACTTCTTGACCATAATAACCTTTTTCAATGTAGTGCATGTTAGTTTAAGTAAAAGTATTTTTTAAAAATCTTGTGAAACAGACACAGTGCACATCTTGGTTTTCAACGGTGCGGATCGCGTACGGAGTTTATTTTTTCGTACAATTTTTTCGCCGTGTTTTACCAGGTGCGACACTTTGAAATTATCTGCTGATGATGACAACTTGGTTGTCGAAATGCGTATACAGAATTTACAAATAGTTAATTGTGGAAAGGGGTTATATATCAACCTTATTGATCTACTAGTATATCTTTTCCTTAGCTTACACGTTCTCTCATGAGGTTAGACTGAATATGTCTAGAGTTTACATGAATTATACAACTAGGATCTATGCCTTACTATATTTTGCTTAAATTACGATACTTTCGGCTGAAGACCGATGTACTAAAGAGAGATCAATACAAAACAACCTACGTTCAGTATTAATGATCTTCAATAATTAACAAAATTAATTTTGATTACCTTAGTTATCCCTAATGTTTCTTTAACTAATCAATAAAGTTATTACTCGGCTACTCGATTTGCTAATGACTAAACTAAGAAATGTTCCTCTACCTTACATGGACACTCCTCGGTGTTATAGATCCAGGCTACCCAGCAATGGCTTTCGGGCGTGGCCGAGTCACTGCTAAAGCAAATGTACTAATGTGGTGATTTAGAGATTATCCTGTATCTCTCCACAGATGCAGAAGAATGTTTAATTCGTGGCCCAGAAATAAGAAAACAACTACTGAAACAACCTGCTAATTGGTGTGGTACTTAAAATATCTCTATAATAACACTATTTACAAAAAAAAACCTGAGCTTTCGGAAACAACCTAAAATTCCAAAGGTAATGGTGGTGATGTCCTCACGTACTTCGTGAATTTCGTCGAATAAATTCCCAACAACTTTCAAAACAATATACGACGAAGTAAACCCTAAACAAACCATAATCCAATAACAGTTGAAGTTAAGCGTTAAATTATTCCATCATAAAATAAAGACTGCTAACCAGCAGATATTTTCATGATTGCAACACGCATAGAAGTAACAATGGAGTATTCTCGAAGCTCTATCATAGATGTGCATGTAACATTATGTATGGTCAATCTTAACCTACACATATTAAAGACACTTTGTTAGAACCGACTATTTTATAACTATTTTGTTAAAATGTCTTTTTATGCTATGCTAATACATTTATGAATAGGGTTAATATAATTAACAGCTTAAATTTATACTGTATACATATATATATATATATATATATATATATATATATATATATATATACTGTTCTTTGACAACCATAAAAAATACAAATGTTATTTAAATACATCCATGAACATTGTAAAGGTTTGAACAGTAATATTCATATTTTAATATATATTATTCAATTATATCAAATATGTATTTTTTATTATAATTCAAATTATTTTAACTACAGTCCTTGAAAAACACCTTAAAAATAGTTTGCTTAGTTTCCTTCCTGTATACCATTATTTGAAATAGTCATACACGATTTGCTTCGGAATGGAATTGTAGAACATTCACGATGAATTCACTGCAGATAACTATCAGGATCTAGAAAATATAAAAACGCAGCATAACGATGTAACATAACATAACATTATTAATTTTTAATGTCGAAGACTTCCTTTAAATGCAAATTTATTTAATCTGTGTCAAATTATGTGGGACGACACTTTTAAATACATAAACAGTATTTTTTATGTAACGTTAATTCAACTATTTGTCTGAAACTAAAAAAAGAATTGTCATTATGTAAACAGTCAATATCATAACACAGAAATGTATTACTTTTAACGATAACTTTTAACCTTTATATATTAATTTTTATTGGAACTATAAATTACAAAAAGGAGGTCGTGAAGAATTTCACATACATTTGCTCCATTCTTCCGGTATACGATAGTACTTCAAGTTTTCGACTAAATATTTTACCTCCTTTTATGCATAACAGAAACTATTTTTTCCTTAGTTTTCATCAACAAAATATGGCTAAGTTCATAAATTATATAAAAAAGACGTAGTACATTTTCACGTAGTAAACAAATAACATATTTGTAACAAATATTTTAGTAGAAGTTCTCAAGGCTGAAGATAAATATAAGTTAAAACGTTTCGCGAAGCATGAACTTAGCTATTCTTGTGTTATCGTTTGGCAATAAACCAATATGATATGAAGTAACAATGAGATTCCTTTAAAAACTCATCAAGCGCGTGGGAAAATTATTTCACTTCATCATAAGGCCTTAATCACACTTAGACTATTAAAATTTTCGCCAAACAAATACTGGGAACTGTATATAATGAAACACAAAATATTGAAATTTGGTCATCAAAATTTGTTTTGTCGTCTTCAAAGGATAATTCATTTGATGCGACACTTATATCAGCAAATAATCAAAAAGTTTTTTCTGCGAACTTGTTTCAAAGGTGTCAAGATGTTATGCCTACCACGAAGTGATAATTTGAATTTGAGGAACAGATAAAAGAGTCATATTCGGTTAGCAAAATACTGAATCGATGACAAACAAAGTTCAATTGCGCATTATTATGGCAAAAGAATTCAAGAATTGTTCCTCCACAAATCCGGAGAATACTATTTCGCATACAGTTCACGATATCCATGTTTACTCGTTCAACATACTTTAGATTTTCTAGCGATTTTAACGTATCTTTTTTTAAATTCAATAACTCCGAAACCTACTTGTTGATTTGCATATCAAACTCATAAATCATCAAAACATTAACTAAAATGTTAGAAACAGATTCATGGGACATGTCCAAATCCTAAATCATCTCTTCTAAGCCTAACTCATGTTTTTCAGTCATCATTTTTCTTCAATCGTCAGTCGAAGATTGATTATGAAAATCTTCAACCACTTTCTTATTGTTCTTGGAATACTTTCTACCACTCATATTATCAAGTTTTTAATATAGCTGATTCACCATAGTCTTTCTCCAACACTTTAAACGGTTCATTTCAAAAAATTTGGTTAGTAGTACAAATTTTGAGACACATTTGGATTCTTAATATATTTATCCTCCTTGAAAATCGCATAACACTTACAAAACCAAAAGCTGTAAACAGATTGGTTAATGGCGGTCAGATACATTAGTACCAACTTACAGCAATTGTTTTTATATATCTTCTACGCAAGCCTTTTAAATGATGAATTTCCCTTATTTATTTGATAGAATCTATAAGTAACCAATTTTACATGAGTACCTCTCCTCATACTTCAAATGGTTCAAATCTAATATTATTCATAGAACTGCAAACATCTCGTGCACAACCATTTAAGGTAGTGCCAGGCAATTTCCTTAATTACCAGTTCTGTGTTAGCAGTATAAGTGTCGAATATATATATACATATATTTTAGAGGCACGATTCCAGCTACGTTCATTTATATGAATTATAAGCTTCGCTTATACTGAGTACTAACAATTACGGCAATCATACTGACGTTAATCTTAACTGTATTCGTCAGTCATTTTAATTAGACGTTAAGACTTCTTCTGTTAAGCTGCTTCAGCTAATTAAATTAATTCGTATACAAACCATTTGAAAAAGGTTGCCATTAGTGTCCGGAACATCACTAGACCGAATATATATAAGTACATATATATATATATATATGTATATATACTTATACAAATATATATATATATATATATGTATATATATATATATATGTTTTCTTCGCTATTTGAAGGTCAAGTTTTTTTTACCCATTCTCTGTAATACACGAATAAATCAATAAATGAATAACGTAATGAAAAATGCGGTATGCTCATTGAACGCGCCGCGCCGTTGTTCAAAACAATTTTATCACCATTGCAAATGACAATTGTTTTTAACTGATAATTATTTATGAAGGACACTCGGCCTGAGTTGAATAAACAGTTTTATAATCCAGGCAATTAATGATCCGTTAATTTTAATGGGAAACTGCGAAGCGTAAAAAGTTGAACATATCGTCTCGTGGAGAAAGTGCGATCAAGATGTTTTCTCTATTTGACGACCGCTGTTCTGTCGTTGATCGTCTATAATAATATATGAAACTATTTTATTGCTTATTGATTGATAAAGCAGTCAGTAACATCACTAAAATTATTACAGCATTCACTTTATCAACGAAAAAATTTAATTACGTCTTCTGTTTTATCGATAAATAAAAATATATACAAAACTAAACTTGTTTGTGTAAAATAACCTTGAAAATTACTAGTACTGACAGATATACATATGTACATATATAACTCAAAAAAACTAGCCCCTAATACGTTAATGTCTGATTAAATTAAATTTTACAAAGATCTATTGATGGAAAACAGTAACAAAATGTTTACATTTTGTACATATTTGTATATTAGTAGTACTTCTTCTCATAAGAAATAAACAACTTAACTGTAAACGCTTTGGCCTCATTCCTAAGTCTTCTTTCATCTGGTATCTGCAGAAGTCTAACTTGGGACCTCTCTTACTTATTATCTTTATTAACGATCTCACTAACCAAATTATGTCAGATAATTTACTGTTTTATAGTGACAAATTAAATTTTGTGTTTCAAAATATTACCTTGGACATTATTATTAAAAATAGTAAAGGACGTAGCAAGACTGAACAAAAGAAGTTAAATTAGACAACATTTTTCTTTAATATATTAACTTGTATAGTAAACTCTTAAGCGATACTTTACCAGATTAATACAATATTTAATGTATACTTCATTTAGGTTAACCATTGGAAAGAAGATGTTAATCGTTCATGATCCTTAAATTTTCTACTGAACAAGGCAAGTGCAATATCTGTCTGGGTGGTCTGTATAATTCGTGGAATACATCCACCTAATTTGTGGAATACTTCACTTACACAGGAGGCCTGTTATTCTAAAGCATCAACAGAAGTTTCAACTGCAGAAACAATCGTGCAGAATCCACATCTTAGCAGACAGAGTACTTCTCACGTGTCGTTCTCTCCTGTATTTTTGCTGTAAGCATCTTTCATTTCCATCTGAAGTAATGTTTTGCAAAACATCGTGTATAAATTTTTTCCTTTTAGGAGCTACTTGAAGTTCCCGAATGCAGTTAGTGTCTTTTCGGATATCGACTCTTTCGTTTATTTCAGAAGTTTCTTCAATGCTGTCAAATAATTCTTAAAGTTTGTAAATTGAATATTGATTAACTATGTGACATTCTCTTTTCTAATCGACTTTTTTTTAACATGAAAACATTTCTTCCAGAGTTTTACTTTCATATAGCTTCCATCGATTTCATCGTAAAATTAAATATTATTACTCAACAGCAGTCAATATGCCTTTTCTTTTTTCTAGATCCCCTAAACACCGTCTCCCCAGATTTTAATTATATTCACAAATTACGTCATCTAAACTCGAGATTATAAATCGAGTGCAATGAGTAAAATTATTTAGAATCGCTTTCCAAGTTTCTGGCATTGGTAATGCCTAAATGTCAGTATCAACTCTTTTCTTTGACAAAACAGACGTTCAATTTACATTATGAAACCTAGATTTCTCTTTTATAACCTAGTACTTTACTCTTTCTTTAGAAAAATGATAGTAACTAGCAGTTACGATTAATAGCTACTTATTTTAAAAATTAAATTGCTCAGAGAGCACTGTTTTTTACATTTCTGTGTTGCTCTTGGTTACACTTTTAGTCATTGATTAAATACAATATATTTCTAGTCCTTTTAAAATCTACATTTTTATTATACTTTATGACAATAACCTATGCAATAACTAGTCATAGGAGCACTGTATAAACGATAATAAATTTATTTATTTATTTATTTATCGTCCAATAGAATTGCATATTACAAGACAAATATATATTATGATCAGCCAAACACAATAAATTGATTCAGTAGCGTAAATTTTTAAATCGTAAATAAAGTTACTGACCATTATTTTTCTTGATTTCATCAGTATCGTTAAGTTAAATCTTTAAATAGTACAACCATTTATAGCAGCGTTTCTTATAGCAACTTTTTTTTACACAGCAACCCAATACAGTTATTTGTACTGGTACCACGACCCAAATATATATTTCGCAATCTAGTAAAATGAAACTATTGTACGAGGGAGCGTTTTTATATTCGCGGAATGAGCGGGTTGTAGAGGGGTGAGTAGGCGCATTGGGGGCGTGGCCTGTGCAGCGACTCATGATTAGTATAAATACGAAGTTTCATTGTTATTAGACAGTTAGTCTTTGAGCTATCGTCAACCAAGTAACATAATCAGGAGTGAAAAGTGAAATATGGAAAAAATCGAATATCGTGCCGTTATAAAGTTCCTTACCAGGCAAGGAAAATCAGTCGCGGCCATAATGAATGAGATGTCATTGGTTTACGGCGACTCTTGTCCAGGAAAAACCATGGTGTACAAGTGGCATAGTTTATTTAAACAAGGAAGGGAATCCCTTGAAGACGACCCGAGGCCGGGCAGGAGCATTGAGGTGACCACGCCAGCACTTATCCAAAAAGTTGAACAAATTGTACTCGAAGATGCTCGACTAAAGAAGAAACAACTCGCAGAAATGGTTGGAGTATACGATACAACAATTTTTAAAATCCTACACGACCATCTCGGCATGTCTAAGGTCAGCGCAAAATGGGTGCCGAGAATGCTCACGCCGCCGCAAAAACAACAGCGCGTAGAGTGTTCGCGTGCATTTTTGGACCTCTGTAATGAAGACAAGGATAGTGTATTGAGTGGAATTGTTACTGGAGACGAAACTTGGGTTCATCATTATGAACCTGAGTCCAAACAAGACTCCATGCAGTGGCATAAAAAGGGCACAGCACCTCCCAAGAAATTTAAAGTGTCACAATCAGCTGGGAAACTCATGGCAACGGTATTTTGGGACTCGGAAGGAATATTGTTGATTGATTATAAAGATAAAGGTGTTTCTATAACCGGAGATTATTACGCTTCAATATTAGAGCGACTAAAAGAAGCCATTAAAGAGAAAAGACGGGGAAAATTGACAAAAGGTGTTCTGCTTTTGCACGACAACGCGCCCGTCCACAAGAGCCGCGTTGCGTTAGCTGCCCTGCATAAGGTGGGCTTCGAAATTGTGAATCACCCACCCTACAGTCCAGACCTGGCCCCGAGTGATTATTACCTGTTTCCGAAAATGAAAAAGAGCTGCGGGGTAAAAAATTTGCTGTCGATGATGAAGTCAAGGAGGCAGTTTCGGCGTATTTTGCAGATAAAGAGAAATCATTTTTTTATGAGGGTATAAATAAATTAATTGAAAGATGTGAAAAATGTATCCGTCTTGCAGGTGAATATATTGAAAAAGAAAAATAATTTGGTTTTGTTATTTCCACCCCTTGTCCCCCATTCCGCGAATATAAAAACGCTCCCTCGTAATTATAATAAAAGGGTGCTATTTGCGTCCGTACTAATATTTCTATAAATCAAATTACGCTATTCAGAACTGATCATTTAAAAAATAAGAGACGCTGAACATTTTGATATTGTTAGTTATATCATTCGCGATCCATAAAGTTTTCTACATGACCCAAATGTTGAGAAACGCTGATTTAAAGTGTGTATGCAAAATATTGTCTATAGATAAAATGTTATTGCCAATAAAAATTACAAAGGATAAAGAGCTAAGAGTGAATGAACACCCCTCTATCCCAAAACGAAGTGAAATGTCCAAAAAAAAAATAAAATAGCTAAACCCTGATATGCGGATCGAATGGTAAATAAAAGATCTGAAGCCTCGACATTCAACATAATTATTCCTGTTCATTAAGGAGAAATGACGTAGATCTATGAGCTTATCTGTAATATCAAAATCATTTACTTTGGTAAGTACTAAAGAATGTTAAAGTTGATAGAAAGCCTGATAGAAGTCAGTATAAATTGTATTTACTTGACGGCGAACATCACGGCATTCTGACATATATTTGACAAACGAACACAAATTGGTTTTAGTGTACAGGTTTATTCCTCATGAAGTAATACTGTACACTTGACAAGCAATAACAAATATGGTTGCATATGATTGAAATCGATATCATGATATCTCTGCTATTTTTAGACCCTGGCGAAACAGGAGCAATCTTTTAGTTAGGATAATTTTTTTGCTTCATAATTATATTGAAGATACGTAAAAGAGAATACTGAAGTGTATATTTACAGTTTTTGATAAGGAAGGAAGGAACAAGGGTATTGCTCATAGGTAAAGATTTAATGAAGGAAGGAACAAGGGTATTGCTGATAGGTAAAGATCTAATGAACTTAACATATATGTTACACCACTCTTTCTGACGTGTTTCCTCGTAAAAATAACAATCTCAATATGTTAATATAATGACTTAAAAATAGGCTTAAATAATCTGAAACTAATATGATAGCAAAACTCAGTATGTAAATATATTAAAATTGGTGTATAGATCGCCAGATCTTTAATAGCATTTAGCAATAAATATCGAAATATTTTAGAAATGTATAACGTAATAAGAACGAAAGCAACTTATAGTAAACGACACGAGGCAATAAAAATAGCTTAGTTGACATCGTCGTTTGTACGTTGAATATTAACTGACAAGAAATATTTAATTTATTCAAATTAAATTCCAACCACGTGATAAACTTTTATATTCACAAAACAAATGAAGCAATCGCAAAGTTGTTTTGCATTTGATATAATTATTATTATGTAATCAAATTAACTTTTCTTGATAATATATTAAAAATATCATAGTTGTTTCCTATCCTTTATTTTCTTTTCTATTTTTTTTTCAGACGCACACCATATTCGTAGACGCTTTTCTACAAAACAACCGTCTGGACCACGTTAGTCAAGTGATGGGATATCATCCCGCATATTTGGACCACTTTCTAAAAACCCAAAATTTTATCCTGCGCGGAGATGGACCTTTGCCATATGATTATAGGCATTATATAGCCATCATGGTAAGTCCTACATACATATGTATATATGATAGGTATTATAACTAGTAAAGAATAGTTAGTACATTCTCTTTACGGAATTCGCTTGGTATTATAACTAGTAAAGAATAGTTAGTACATTCTCTTTACGGAATTCGCTTTGTTGTCATCAGTTCCCATCAACGTTTCGCTGTCCACACTGCCAGATTCTTCAGAATTTGCTATCAGATACTGAAGAAGCTGGCACTTTGGAAAACGGATATAATAAATATGTAATTAAAAGGAACATTGCTTTACTTCATTTTTATTTAGTTCGGTCTATTTAATTCGATAGGCGCAAAACATTAACGGAATGGATAATAACAGTTAATTACTAATCAATATTCGTGTAAAATAAGCATCTGTAAGTAACAATTTCGAGTATTAATATGGTCTTTTATTTGCTTTTGATATTTCACTAGTCATCTACTCAGCTTCTTCAGAAAGTTTTAGATACTTTTTATTTAAATTTATTATTATCTGCCGTTCTTTTGCCAAGAGAATTGGTAGACCAGTAAATTAAGTTCCCCGAATGTTTTCGTAGACTTTATTTCAATACATAATAATCTACTTCTTTCTGATATATATATATATATATATAAAAGATGTGTAACTTGTACATTAACATCAACTTATACATATACTACCTTCTAATTAATAAAATACGTTAATAAGGAATATAAACACGAGTAACATTCTACATATTCACGCATTAAAGCACGGATATGGGTTAATAATAGAATATTTTGAAAACATCAATGTTTCTGTGTTTATTTATATGTCAAACAGTCTATGTCTTAAAGCAACTTAAAAATTAGAATAAACTATGGTGTTCACTTAACACTAATTGTAATACAATAGTATTACAATTAGTGTTAAGTGAACACTTAAATATGTAGATGTTGGACAATAGTTAACCAATAGGTTAAATATTGTCCAACATCTACATATTTAAATGAAATTTAATTTACAAAATGTTAGATAATTCGAGTTATAGTATTTACTACTAATATCGTACAGGAAAAGAGTTCAGTATGCATTTCAAAATTTATACTAAAAAAATTGTCAATTACCAATTGATCTAATTTGAGGGTAGGGTTAGGAGACGCGTATTGGCAAATAATACGGAAAGACACTTAAGGCAGGAATATTAAACACGAATTTAAAAAGTCTTGCAAAATCAATTTACCATCTTTGTTTTGATATACTGCATAAATTTCTACACTTCGCCAGCAGCATGTATAAGTCGACCCAAAAATCTTAAGTCGTATCACGATATATACTAAATGCAATGTTTCCCTTTAGAAGCAGTAAGGGTTTTAAAGATCAGAGTCTATTTAAAAATAATTGTAATATAAGAATGATATTGTTTAAAATCTCTTAAATCAATTAAATTATCATAATCAACGAAAATACAAAATGTATTAGCTACAAATTTACATGTTTCTTTGATGAGCATTAACATTTTTGTTCTTATTTTTACCTTTTGTGTAAAGTTTTAAATAGTGTTTACCGTCATTAGTTTTAGCAAACATAACCCAAAAACTTTTAATTCAACAGCTTACGAAATTCTCTCCATACGTACATTTGATACCACAAAAATTTCTAGTTTGAAGCATTTTATCTTCGCATTTTAGCGTTTACCTTTACATTTTTAGGTAACATAGTAATTAGGTTATGGTTATCGTGGACAAGCAGTAGAGCGAATCTTACATCGATACCATCTATTGCCAAGAGCAGACAGATGTCATTATTCGCTCGTATTTCTAAAAGACATAGACACTAAATTTATTTAAACTGATGCTAAACAGATACTACTCCTTATTAAAATTTATCATATGAAAAACATATGATATATATTTATTCATTTAAATAAATTTAATAATTAATTATTATCATTGATCGTTTTTCTAGTGTAAAATATTTTGTATAATGAATGTACTTCGATTATTTATGTTTTTTTAATTACTACAAGATAGTGACACACTTATACTACTTTCGTTGTCTAATTATGACTATATATTGGGTCTGGGAAAAAGTTCGTGGCGTTTTTCCCGATAGATGGCAATGGTTGCCGATAACTAAAGAACAACAAGTCACAGCGACACCACCGACGGCTCGTTTTTTAGATGACCTTTCGAACGTTAGTTTGAGCGTAGAAACATTGTAATCGGTGCAGTGGTTGGAAAGTTATTCGCACTTGAAAATGGAGAAGAATAATGAGAAATTTCGCTATATTCTGCAATATTATTATGATAAGGGGAAGAACGCTGCGCAGGCTTGTGATAAAATTTGTGCTGTGTACGGTGAAGGTACTTTATCGAAATCTGTTGCGCGGAAATGGTTCGCTCGCTTTCGTTCTGGAAATTTCAATGTGAAAGATGAGTCACGCTCCGGTCGTCCAATCACTGAAAAATCTGATGAAATTCTTGAAAAAGTCCAACAAGATAAGCATATCAGCAGTGTCGATATTGGCATGGAGCTAGGCATTGACCACAAAACTGTTTTGAACCATTTACACAAAGCTGGTTACAAAAAAAGCTTGACGTATGGGTTCCTCATGAGTTGAGCGTGAAAAACATGATGGACTGAATTAACATCTGCGATGCGCTGCTGAAACGGAATGAAATCGAGCCGTTTCTGAAACGTTTAATAACCGGAGATGAAAAATGGATTACGTACGATAATCGGAAGCGTAAAAGATCGTGGATAAAGGATGGTGAGCCGTCACAAGCGTTCGCTAAGCCAACATTGACGCCAAAAAAAGTGATGCTGTGTGTATGGTGGGACTGGAGGGGAATCGTCCACTACGAGCTACTTCCAACTGGTCAGACGATTGATTCTCAACTCTACTGTGCACAACTAGAGAGATTACGCCAGGCGATTGAAAGAAAACGGCCCGAATTGATTAATAGGAAAGGTGTTGTCTTCCATCATGACAACGCCCGACCACACACTTCTTTGATGACCCGTCAAAAATTGAGAGAGTTTGGTTGGGAAGTTTTGATGCACCCACCTTACAGTCCGGATATAGCACCCTCTGACTATCATCTGTTTCGATCTCTGCAGAACTCTCTCAATGGAATTAAGTTGGTTTCAAAAGAAGCCTGTGAAAAGTACTTGATTCAGTTTTTTGACCAGAAACCACAGAAGTTTTTCACCGATGGGATCATGGATCTACCAAAAAAATGGCGAAACATTGTCGATAATAATGGAGCATATTCGGTTTAAATGAATTCGTCCACGCGCCATGCGGGGACCAGTTGAATTTTACTGAAAAAACGCCACGAACTTTTTCCCAGACCCAATATATACACTTGAATACCTAGAGTAAATTATAACATTCTTTACTTCAGAAATGTTATTTCCTATATAAGGCAGTTGTCTGTTTATTTCCAAAAAGTGTTTTTTGATATTTTATAAGGACATAATGGAATTTATTTAGCTGTTGAACCACGTCATCATCAATTTCTTTTCATTTCCTAATATTTTAAGTTTCCAATTAATTCTGCATAACTGTTGCCAACACTGAATATTGAATGATGCAATTGTTTCCTCTGTTTCCTCTGTCTTCTGACAATCCTTTCACCATGCGAAAACAGCTCATAAATTTTCCAAAAGAATATTGTAAATTGTGTTCTAAAAGTGCACATTCATGTATGCTGTCTTTTGTCAAATACATAATTATTTTTGTACTGAGCTTTCAAATAATAATAATCCATACTTAACTCTCATTACAAAGGGATTTGGCAGACCATGAGTTATTACTACGCCCACGCTCGTAGGCCGACTTAAGATCTCTGTCTGTCAGCATTCGCTTAAACGGGAAAAGAAAAGCAGGCCATCAGACTCGAACCCGAAACCCCCCTCCCACCCCCGCCTTCTAAGCCAGTGACTTACCGCTGAGTTATCAACCGGTTTAAGTAACTTATATGGAGAGAGCAACCTTAGAATAATCGCATTATTTTGCTGTCCCAACTCAATAACTTTATGACAGGAGTAGTATGTCTGTGTGCGTCGTACCATAAAAGTATTAAACATTCGAATTCAATAGCAGATGTTTACATTAAATAATTGTAGAAAATATCATTTGTTACCCAATCATTCTGACTGATGGCATAAATTATAACATGTTCCTCAACCCTTCGATTCATCTGACACACAAGTACTTCAAACATGACCTTTTTAAAATAATAAAAGATTTTTTGTTCATCTGCGCCGGCACTTTTCACGTATAATGTTTTCGTTAATGCTGCCTCGTTATCTTGTAGCTTAATTTTAGTTTCTATACAGCTATTTCTGTATTTTCTTCAATAATCACTAATAATGAAAGGCACCAGCCATTATTTTTCTCGAAAATTGCTTAGATTATGATTTTTCAATTTAACATTAAGGAACCAGTCCCCTCTATGTCTATTCAAATGGCGTCCTCTAATTATTCTCCAAACAAACGTCTCTGTACAATCTAACATTTCAATTCTGCTTTAATCAAAACTTAATTTTTCTTATAAAGTAAATACGTTCCTAGTTTTGCTACGGCGATTAAAATCGTATATCTACCTGCTGTTTTATTTTTAATTTTACAGTTTAAATCTCACAATTTAAAATACAATAAAGAATCGATTGATCGTACTTTTCATTGCAGTTAGGTATTGCATTTTCGTCAGTACAAAATGTATATGGAGAAAGAATTAGTTGATCGTATTTTTCATTGCACTTACGCCTATACAAAATTTAGGGAGTAAAATCATTCGCAAAAATAACTTTGCTGATTACGAAAAACGCAACGGGAATGCGTTAGCTCTTTCGGTTCTCGAGATATTCGTGAAAAACTAAATTCGGTGAAGTCGAAAAAAATAAAATTGATTTTCACCATTTCGATGGTACCATCTTACGTATTTTGATCTCCTGATTCAGAAAGTACCCCTAGACATAGTAATTGTAATATAATTATCTTATTTTAGAATACCTGGCTTGCATATATCATCCATTGTGAATGTTATTCTTAATGATACTCATTATCTTCAAAATATGCTATTGCATGAGAGTACTGGATGTCCTGTGATACACTTACTTCAATTCTGCATTTACACCACTTGACTCTTGCAAGATATTTTCGTCCTTTCTAGAAATATTAAATTGAATAAATACACTCTTAAAAGAAGCATGCGTTTTACGTAAATACTTTCAGAAATAACTCTTTTAAGAACTCACCTAAAAGCAGAAGTTAAATATTAAAAATTAGTAAATTATTTTAGATGTTTGAATTAGCTAAATATAAACTGAATTAAGTAAAAAGTGTCTAATAAAACATATCCTAGGCATATTACACGACAATTGCAGTATATTTACTATTTATTATTTTAGGCTGCTGGAAGACACCAATGCAGCTACTTAATAACTCTACAAAAACAGGAATTTCTGTTACAAGGCGGAAATCCAGCGTGGCTCAAAGGACTCAATCACATCCCGCAGAAATTAAGAAATTTGTATGATATCACTAAAATATTGGCCCATAGACCGTGGCTGTTAAATAAATCTCATATTGAGGTAACTAACTACCAAAGAATGCATATACTTTTGCATAGTTCACGACTTAAAAATAATTTTAAATTTCAGAAATTAACTAAAGGTAAAGACAGCTGGTCGATAGCTGAAGTTGTACATGCCATTGTTATATTGGCTCATTTCCACTCCCTTTGTTCATTTGTATTTTCATGTGGTGTAAATCAGGAATTGGACCAAGCCGGAGGCTATAGATATCAAACTCCAGATGAAGTTCATCGCGCTGTGGCCATGAATTCTAGCAATACTAATAAGACCGAACCCAAAGATATACCAATTGTCAATGATACCAGACAAGGTTAGTATTTATAGCTTAAACCAATATCTGTGCAATTTGTTTACTAAATATGCGGCAAAAATTCAAGGGTTTTTCCTTGGGCTATTTTAAGATTTTCTCAGATAATTTTCGGAAAGATATTTTGTTTCAAAGATTCTAGTGCTTCCGTTTGGAAGCATTGTCTTTTTTTAATTGCTTACCATACCATATTTTGAACCCTGATGGTCATTGCTATTTCAAAGTTATTACCAGAACTTACATATTTAGAGGCTCAAAAATACATATATATATATTTAATATATACAATGCTAATTATTTTCTAGACTGGAAAAATTCATCCCTGGCTAGTCCCCCATCTCCAACAGAACCAGAAGTTGGAATATCTACATTAATGCAAAGAATGAAAACCCTATCAGAACAAACGCAAGAATGTACGCCAGTAGAACTAACTAAGCGTTTCGAAAATGTAGAAAATCAGTCAGCTGAACTTATAGCTGTTGGGCCTGAGCCGCAAGAAACACCTGCAGATATAGGAATTTTTGTTGAAGATTCGTGTTTTACCTATCAAGATTTTGCAAAAAGAGGCGATTCTGAAATATCTACCTTTAGAGTTCAAGACTATTCGTGGGATGATCACGGTTACTCGTTAGTTAATAGGTACATATATTATTTTAAATTCTTTAAACTATCATCACGGTTTCTAGTATAAATATCAGTATTAAATGTGTATGTTTATATACTTATTATATTATCCTTGCTGAAATAAATGATTGGAAGTGAAACTTGCTGTGTCAGTAACATAAATAATAAGAAAAATAATCATTTTCGCAAATATTAAATTTTAACGCTTAAATACATTATCTTTACAATGACATTAACATGAAATTCAAAGTTAAATAGTAAAAAAGAATTGCAATTAAAAGTTTGTTTTAAGCTTCAGAGTTGAAACCGCACTGCTCGACACGGTTCCAGCTCGGAATCTTGGAAGAAACTGTGGACAATAACGGCGGAACTCCACAAATAAAATGAATTGCAGTTAATGATACAAGTATATAAACATAATTTTATTACATAGATTACATACATTTATTACAGAACCATGCGTAAAGTGAAAATATTGATATAGAATATTATTTTTTCTCACACACACTGTTGTCACGGCGCAGTTTCATAACGGATAACCCCCAATTTTCAATCTATTAAAAATTCTCAAATGTGACATTTTAACCCATAATGTTTACTACATACATTCTATAATAATAATAATTGATAAGAACATAGTTTGCTGAAAACAGAGTTTCTTCATGTAACACTTTTATTACAGATTATATAATGACATTGGAAACCTTCTTGATGATAAATTTAAGACTGCATATAATCTTACGTACTACACAATGGGTGGAAGAACTGATGTTGATACATCAAGATTTAGAAGAGCCATATGGAATTATATCCAGTGTCTCCTAGGAATTCGCCATGATGACTACGATTATGGTGAAATAAACCAATTGCTCGAAAGATCCCTTAAGACTTTCATTAAGAGTGCCTGTTGTTATCCCGAAAGAGTCACCAAGAAAGATTATGATAGGGTTTTGAGAGAATTTAAACACAGTGAAAAGGTACATGCATAAAACATATCTACTAACACTGAAAATTTGTTATATGTTCTTTCTAAAGTGAGCAGTTATTAGTATATGTATTATAATACAACTAAGCCACACCTAAAAATCTCATGTATGTGTAAACTAACAATTTCTAAATGTCTTGATACTTCTTAAAGCTTCCTTCTATTTTAAAAGAAAATTAAATTAAATTGTTTTAATTATTTTCATTTTCAAGATACAGTAACAATAGCACAAAAAAGTTATTGCTAAAATTGACCATTTTCCACTAGTAAAAAAAGAATATCCATATTCTGTTCAGAGAAGAGCATGTTTAATTTCATAAACATTATATCTATTGGGTTGTCGAAAAAGTCATACATTTTTTTCTGTTTTTCATAGGTAATTTACTAACAAAAAGAGTCAATCAACTGCACTTTTTTTTTATAACCTAGCCTACTTTTTGTGAGCCTCATAATGTCTCGTTCACAGAAGGATCATTGAAAAACTTGACGAGATGGATTTACCTTAGTAGAACTTTTCACGATGCAGAGAGCGAAACAAGTGCAATTATGAAGGACCACTGTCCAGCGAGTATGAAATACTACTCCTTTACCAAGAGCCTCTGATTGTTTTTGTACGATGGACTCGTTCACACTCTCCAAATATCGACAGTACACACTTGAATTAAATGTTTTTCTCCTTTCTAGCTATTCATTTTCGATTTTTTATAAAATGTAAAACACAACAAAATCACTCAATTATTTTTGTTTAAAAATTAAGTTAGAACCATATAGCATAGTATAAACAAACGTAAATACGGATGAATTAGCGTTATTTATTGCAACAATTGATTACTTCCCGACAACCCAATAAAGTCAAGTTTTCAGCAAAGTAAAATAACCACCATGTTTCTTCAAGTTAAAAACATAAGTATTCATAATATGAAATTCTATATTACTTTTAAAATGCTTTCAACATTTTCTTAGAAAAACGATTTTTCTCTTTCCATTTGATTTTGTTTCTATATTTATAAGATATTTTGTGTATTTTAGTGATCTGAGTTTATCATCTGACAAAAAATGCGAAAACAGATATATTTTTATTAATCCTATATTTAACTATTACTGTACATATTATAAACCTACTAACTTCTAAAATTAACATTAACATCTATCGTCCAAATTAAGAAGAGAAATTCATGAAAGCTTCGCTTTTATAATTTCTTATAACGTTTGATATTTGATTACAGGTTCATGTTAATCTTATGATATTAGAGGCTCGTATGCAAGCTGAACTTCTCTACGCCCTGCGAACCGTTAATCGTTACAACATGACAAACTAAAGACAGCTGCATTTAATCGTGTTTGTTTATTCTTTCACGTAAGACATACCTTGGTACTATATTAAAATCAAAGGTATAGTTGGAAATATATCATTTGTATTATGCACAAAGATGAACCTATTCAATTTAATAATTATCGATGGCCCAGTACCATTATAATCATATATTTGTTGTTACTTTTAAAAGTATATTTTATTATTGTGATCATATTCTCTTATAATGATGTTTGTAGATAGATGCATTAATAAGAGTATATGATCTTTCGTTGTATTTATAATATATATTTTAATATTTTTCAAATGACTTGTGTTACTGTTTTTATCTGTACCTTTTTTTTTAAGAAATCAAATGATATTGTAATGTAATGTTTTTAATTTGTTTCACTGTAATAATCTTGTTATATGTATTTAACTATAATCATACAGAGATTTGGCACCACATTCAAGTAAAATATGTGAACAAATAAAGTCAAAGCAGACCATGCTTTGTAATAATTAATAATGAGTGTAATATATTCATAATATGATTTTTAAAGATAAGTTTTTTTACATCACCTTCGTACTACCATTTTTTCTTATTCTAACGTGCACTGAATGAAAACATATTGTAATATGAAATTGTATATAGACAAACAATTGTGATGATGCACATGTTCTTTTGTATTTGGATTTTATTTCAAATAAAAGCATGTGACTAACATGTAGTTATTGACCATTTCGTCAATGTGTCAGGACATTATAAGTTTGCTATTTGGTAAATCTCTTTCCAAAGCTGTACTTTTATAATTATATGAATTGGTCAAGATAACTACACAATAAGGTAAAATACGATTATAATGATGATGGAGGCTTTTAGATATTAATTCTCATTACACATTTATATAGTTATCACTTTTTTTGTTTTAATCTTAATTTGACTGAACCGACAATAAATTGTTTGTGAAACTGATTATAAAATCAACATAATCAAATGAATTTTAGAACAAAAAAACACGTAAAATGAACTTATTTTTAGAATAAAATGTGTGTATATATCAAATACAAAATATGTTTGCCTTAATTGTTAAAAAAACGCATCATAAAGATTGCATTTTTTGAAATAAATTTTAAAAATATGCAAGTATAGTTTATTTGTCCATTCATGTTAAATTTTTAAGGATTATGTGATATTATGTAGCTATCATGAAATAAAAGTATACATATACATGTATATATCAATGTTTTTTATCAATTGCATAATAATTGTTATTAAAGAGAGAGAAAGAGAGAAAACAAATTTACTTCGATCTCAGAAAATAAAATTTTAAAAATAAATTTACGTTTGTAACCAATTATCTACAACCTACTTTTGTTTCATATCTGTTAAAACACTGCATTACCTGTTTATAATATATTCAAATAATAAGTGTCCCCAAATAAAAAGTAAACAAAATATATACATATAAATTTTTCGTCAGTTCTTTTATAAGAGGATACAAATACATTTGCTATAGAATTCCAAAGTTAAGATTTTCATAAAGGGGTTTAGACAGTTTAACATCCAAACTTATACGATTTTTTAATCTAGTAAAAAGAATTGTCGTTGCTTTTAACAGTTGATTGATCAAAGTTGGAAATTAATTTTAAATTACTTATTTTCTAAACTTGTGTACTGGGTGAAATTGGTGTAGCCATTTTATTTAAAAAAAAAATTACATTAATTTCAATCTTTAAGGGATGCAGCATAATCGTCAACTATTACATAATAAGCAAAATCTTTGAATCAGCTGTAAATTTATAATTTTTTGATATTGGCATTATAAATTCGTAATTAATTTAGAAATTATATGCATTTACTTTCTTCAGTTTGGTCCTTAACGCTATTAGCATGAGCGGACAATATATCTATTTTATGTACTTCGTATTCAACTACATATAAAATATACATATATAAAATCATAACAAAATTGTACCGTTTTCTTTTACGTTAATACGACATTGATCTCAGTATTAATTCTTAAACTGCATCATTTTGTGTTCCACACTGCCATACTAAATGAAACTCATTAAAATATACATCTTCAAAGCAACATAATTTATATGTTTAATATCATAATTCAATTTTTAATTTACTCTTCATTCTTTGTAAATATCATTTGCCTAAAATTAGAAGTACGTCCTTGCCATTTGAAAAATGTAATAATTGACTCAAAAAATATGCACACTACTTCATTTTATCGTACCAAAAGAGAAAAGTTTTTTTTTTCAATTAATTTAATACCCAAATATTTCGTTTTAGTACCAAATTTATTCACTCTTTAAAGCTGGTTCTATTTGGTTACAATAGCTTATCTTTAATGTCATTAGATTTCTTTTAGTTCCGGCAGATTTTGAATTTCAATTCAGGATTGTCTTTCTTACTATTCCCAATATAGTTAAATAATGTGTCCTGAATCGTGTTTTAAAATTAATCACATATTCATAGCAATTTGCAAAATTCTTTTAAAAACAAATGTTTGACAATTTTTATTAATACACTAGTTCGTTTGTAAAATTTTTTGAGTCACTATATATTTTAATTTGGAAGTAGTCATGTTACAAGGTAATTTTCAAAAGCCTTATTCTTTGCTATTTGATGGACAAGTGAAATAATCTTGATTGCATGAACTAGCTCCTGTCCATTTTTGTAGTAATTAGTACCGTACAAATTAGCATAAAGGCTAAGTATTTTTTAATCTGCACGTATCAGTGGTTGCCTTATTTAAGTAAATGCTAATATTATGTTGTACAGGTGTTTGTCTTATTTGACAATTATTATTTGTATGTTTCTATAACAATAGATACGACCTTTAATATTTATGTATTAAAATAAATGTTTATTTACCATTTCTCATTTCTACATTGGTTAAAAAATATACAGCCTTTTGATTGGTGAAAAAAAAGAAATTTTATTGAGTTATTTTGGTTATTAAAAAGTTTGAGCTTCTTGTTCTGATGATGGATATTATTAAACTGTTTTATTCAAGATCATTTGTTATAAAAATATGAATTAATCGAATCAGATTAATAATATTTTTGATTAACAAAATTGGGATATTTACGTCAATATTATATGCAATAGTGTTAGTATATATGTATATATAATATTTAGTATGTGATCTACTAAAGAGATACTACTAAAACTAAATTTAAAATTTAAGAATGTCCATTATACCTTTCATCTTCACCCACATTACCTCTTCTCTAGTTCTCCTTATCTCGTAATGCCTTCATATTTTTTGATACGTTGTCCTTCATCTACTTAAAATATTATTTTTTTATCCATTCAAAATTAAATTATCTTCATTTGAATTTAATTAGGCTTATTTTATCCGAAATATATACCCTTTCTGACTAATAAATTATATTCAATAGCCAAAATAAATGACTAATTCTGACTAATAAATTCTATTCAACAGCCAAGTCGTTAACCCTCCGCGTGGTGAAGAGTAAAAGCCAGACAAAATTTTCCCAGATTGTCTATATTTTGTAATATGCTCTATCAGTTCTTTTCTAACATCATGAGTATATGATGCAGAAATGAATTTTATTTTGTTTTTAATTGCAAGAATTAAAATTATTGTGAAACATTATATTCCGAAAGCTTCTTAGCATCCATCTTTTGTTTTGCAGGCCCAGTCGTATTTCAATTATATTAGATAAAACTACATTGTGAGAAAATATATTTACATGGTGATAACTATGAAACAGAAATATCACATGCTTAAGAATGTCCCATTTTTTAAATCGAGACATATTGTAATAAAAAAATGTAGAGGAACTCCACATTTTGTGTTAATCCAAAAAGGAAAATAAGTGTAAATATTGGACTTTCTAGCATATACAAGCTAGCATGATAAATAAACGAGGCTGTATATTTTAGCATAATTACCAGTGATATATTATTCCATCAATTTACATATAGTCAGTGGGTACTATTAGTTATGGATACTACTGAAATAGTATATATAAATATATTTTTTTATTGTTGCTTTGATGATTATGAATAATTTTATTCATTCTTATAAATTGGCAAAAAATATTAATAGCAAATACAAAAAGTGAAAAAAAAACAAATTGTAATTATATATATATAAATATTGTAGAATTAAAAAAAAAGATGCTGTGATGTAAATTTTTCTGTATTTATTTGAAGAAAATATTTTATTTAGTCATTCGGAGTAAATATATCTATATATATAGTTGGCCTATATAAAATATTATTTGCTATTTTTCACTGTGTAATTCATTGGATGTGATTTATTGTGCTTTTACATGTGAATTCAAAAAAAATAAAGAAATACATGTAAATAAAATCAAAACAATTGGAACAATTATTTGGCAATTTTCTATCACCAATGGATACTATTCTAATAATTATATTCCGTGAAACAATACGACACACAATTAATTTTCAGCACGAAAATAATTGGACTTTTTTGGATTCATGCAGAAGTACAAAGTGTTATAAATATTATGATTGTAAGGATTTTATAACATCCTATTAAGTTTACAGTCATATCATATGTATATTGAAAAAAATTATCTCCTTTGAAACCGTTCGGATCAATAAAACGTTTTTTCATTTCTTATTGTAGTTTTATATTTCTATCAAAACACTCTTAACCATACCTTGCAATTAAAAATTTATTCGTCTCTATCCCCATTTGGATTATTTAGTAATGAGAAAGTATTGGTTTCAGTGACGAGAGGTTGATTCATAAGTCCTGCTCAAATTATATTTTTAATATAAACTACTTTTACATAAAACAAGACTTAGAGACGGGCAGTACTTGAAACTAAAGTTGGAAACACGAAAGTTTGCCGGTGTATTAATAACGCTGCAAAATACGAACATATACTGACATTTGTCTAATTCATCGATAGTCCTATGTGTTGAAGAAAGAAAGGGCGCAAACGTTTTTCTGATAGTTACACGCTACGTCTCGTCAAGAAATAGTAAAAAAAAATAGAAATTGACGTATGCAGAGCGTATATATTATGCACACATGCGTCATGTATAATACAGATAAAATAGTGAGACTTTTCACTTTGTATTTTACTGTTATTGTTCTAACATCTAATTTATCATATTTATTTTATCATCCTTGTAAGTTTACATATAGGTAACCTACGTAGGCAGCTTTTACATTTGTTATTTAGAGGTTACAGGTTTACAGTCATGCCATGTGCACGTCTTGATTCTAATTGCAAAGACTTTGGTTATATATTGTTATATGTTGTTGCAATATTGTGAAGCAAAAAATACAACGGAGAACTTTTATTGTCAGTTAATTCTGTACATGAAGTAATATTTTCATTGTTGAATTAAAAAATATATAGCCGCTGCATTATCTATTTCTGTTCGAACAATGTTTAATGTCAAACACAGGAAAGAAGCTGAAACTGCGCTAGAAGTATAAGCTTATAAACCACATAACAAATTGAAAAGTTGAAGTATGGATGAATGGATGAATGGGTGAAAATGGAAGTTCGTAATATTATGTACATGTATATAGAAAGTACATATTTAAAAACTTTATATAAAGAAATGTTCATACTACATTATTAGGAAAACATAGTCACTTTAAAAAATATCAATGCGGTACTACAGGATCGACATATAATGGATATCAACACTTCTTCTTTGGATCGTCTGTTAAAACATTTACGATTCAAATTTCTGAAAGACAATAATCGCAAATCTTTAATGGAGAATAGTCATATTCCTGCAGTACGACATTCCTTTTTACGGAATTATAAAGCGAATGTTGCCTACCTTTACAAAAGGGATGTTGTCTTTCTCGGTGAGACGTGGACTTTTGGTAAAGGCAACAAAGGAAGATCGTGACAATATGCACCTTGCTTGAAAATAAATGATCATTAGTAAACTCTTTTGACATTTAACGTAACTTATTTTTACAAATTTCACATATTAATCATAATTTCTAACATTATTGCATCTGACAGCAATGTAAATCTAATATTTTATTTGATCACCTCAATTCCTGTCTACATCTTATTTTATACGCCAGTGATCAGGTGATTGGAAAACATTCCTGATTTCACTTTACTTAAAGATAGATTTAAATAATATGTAGGATTTCTTCTTACTTTGTAATCATTGAAGCTTTTGTTTTATGTACAACTCCAATTTCGTGTACGGAAATAATGTGAACTTACTCGAATCAAGATCTGGAGTATGCATATATATATATATATATATATATATATATATATATATATATACGTAGTAAGCCGTTTTAAGTTTGGCGGTTCAGCTACTTCCCGCAAGGTGGCGATGACGGAAATATTTTTGTCGTATTCTGAGATTTTTTAGTCCGAATAGCATTTACTAATTGCATATGCTCTTTTTTAGTAATTTTCTAAGAAAGTCAGTTTTGTGAAAAATGGAATTGACATGCGAAAATCTTCGAGCCATTATTTTCTTCGATTTTAAACACGGTCTCGCTCTACAAGTATTCGTAAAAAATCAAGCGATTGCTTGCGATGAGTCACCATCCTTAGCGACTGTTGGACGGTGCTACGTGCTCTACCGTGGACGTGTTTCGCTCAAAGTTAAGTATCGCGAGGGACACTGAATATTCAGAGATATTCGGGCATCATTGAGCATAGGTACGACCAAAATCAGAACTATAGTACATGATCATCTTGTCAGAAAGCTTTGCGCTTGATGGATAACATACAATTTAACCGAAGCTCAAAAAAAGCATGTATGGTTTGGTGCAAAAAATGCTTAAAAAATTCAACCGAGATCGAGCAAAATCAGCGTACGACATCGTTACAGGTGAAGAAAGCTGGATTTATTGTTACGAGCCAGAAAGCAAACGACAATCGGCTCAATGGGTCTTCAAAGACTAAGAGAAATCCACGAAAGTGAGACGCGGACGAAGTTCTGACAAGAAAATGATGGCTTCTTTTTTCGGACGCACCGATCATCTTGCTATTATTCCGCCAGGAGATCGTCGCACAGTCAATACTGAATGGTATACAACCAGCTGTATTTCAAAAAGTGCGCGAGAATATCCCAAACTATTTCCGACTTTATGGAGGCATCGTAATACTAAATCCAAGTATCATCACCTGTAACGATAGATGCTATTTGCTTTGCTAGAAAGAAATTGCTTAAGCATTGTATGGCATTATTTAATATGACGCTGTTTCTAAATTTCGGTTAGAGAATAAGGTACTCAGATGTGCAGCTTCAGAATTCGCAAACGACCATCGATAAGTCGATATAGGAATGTTAAAATGTTTCTCATTGTCGACATGTAATTTTGTCAATTTACTACAATGGTATCTGCTTCTGGGTTTCCGGGCTGGAACCGCGTCACTAGTATATCTGCCGACATTTCGTACCCATTTGTATGGGACATCTTCAGGGCTGAACTACTGCACTGAAACTGGTGTAAGTCGATGGGGGACGTGTTTATATATGGATAATGGGTCATGGGTCAATGGAGCGTTACGGTTACGGTTGGGTAGATTAGAGATGCAGGATTGCCAAGCGTTATGTAGGGGGTAGCCATCATCGCGGTTAAGATTATTGGGGTGCTTAAAGATCTCTATAGTTTCACGAATTTTGCGACCATAGAAGTGGTTAGTGCGGGATAGGATCTTGGTTGAATTAAACTGAATATGGTGCCCGGTTTCCAGCCTATGCTCGGCAAGTGCAGAACCGGCTATGCGCAGCAACCTAGTACAATGCTCATGTTCAGAAACACGAGTGCCGATAGACCGCTTTATTTCACCAATATATGCCCTGCCGCATGAACAAGGAATCCTGTACACACCAGCTGATTCTAAAGAAACATGGTCTTTTACGGAAAAAGGGTCAGATAATTTGGAATGGGGTTTGAAGATGGTTTTGATGTTGTTTTTGAGAAGAACCCTACTGATGCGGTCAGTAACACCTTGTATATAGGGTAGGTGGGCTTTAGAGAGGGGGGAGATGATGTAAGCTGTGTATTAAGTTGTGAGATTTTGGGATTAAGATGTCGATCTATGGTTCGCTGAATATTATGGTTGGAGAAATTATTATTTATAAGAGCTTTGGTAACATGACTTAATTCCTGGGATATAGAATGCTGGTCGGATATGTTGACAGCTCTTTGGACTAAGGAATTGATAACGCCCTGTTTCTGGGCAGGATGATGATGGGAGAAGGCATTGAGATACCGATCAGTGTGTGTGGGTTTGCGGTACACTGAATGTCCTAGTGAACCATCCAGATGACGAGTTACCAAGACGTCGAGGAAAGGAAGGGAACCTTCAGATTCAATCTCCATGGTGAAATTTATGGAATCGTGTTGTGAATTTAAGAAAACGAGGAAGTTGTTCAAGGAATCCCGACCATGGGGCCAAATAACGAAGGTGTCATCCACGTATCTGAACCAACATTTTGGCTTTTGGTCACAGGAGTGTAGAATTTGTTGTTCGAATGCCTCCATAAAAATGTCAGCGACAACAGGAGAGAGAGGAGACCCCATAGCTGCACCCGATACTTGTTCATAATAATTACCACGGAACTGAAAATAGGTGGAGGTTAAACAAGTATTCACCAGGTTGGCCAAATCATCAGGTTGATTGTCAGTGGAAAGGATTTGACGGATTATTTGGATAGTGTCGGGTATAGGAACTCTGGTAAATAAAGATTCGACGTCAAAACTAACTAGTAGATCATGAGGATCTACCGTTAGGCCATTTAGTCTTTGGACAAAATGTTTGGAATTTTTAATAAAAGAATCACTATTGCCGGTGTAAGGTTTGCGAATGTTCGAGAGATATTTAGATAATTTATAAGTGGGACTGTTTATGGTACTCACTATGGGACGCAGAGGAATGCTGGGTTTGTGAATTTTTGGGAGACCGTACAGTTTTGGAGCTTTGGAGTCGCTGGGTAATAAGGTTCTGTGAGAATCGGTAGGGATAGAAGAGGTTTTGATAGATGAACGTACCATCATATCATCTATCAAAAGAGAGAATGCTGGGTTTGTGAATTTTTGGGAGACCGTACAGTTTTGGGGCTTTGGAGTCGCTGGGTAATAAGGTTCTGTGAGAATCGGTAGGGATAGAAGAGGTTTTGATAGATGAACGTACCATCATATCATCTATCAAAAGAGAGAATGCTGGGTTTGTGAATTTTTGGGAGACCGTACAGTTTTGGGGCTTTGGAGTCGCTGGGTAATAAGGTTCTGTGAGAATCGGTAGGGATAGAAGAGGTTTTGATAGATGAACGTACCATCATATCATCTATCAAAAGAGAGAATGCTGGGTTTGTGAATTTTTGGGAGACCGTACAGTTTTGGGGCTTTGGAGTCGCTGGGTAATAAGGTTCTGTGAGAATCGGTAGGGATAGAAGAGGTTTTGATAGATGAACGTACCATCATATCATCTATCAAAACCTCTTCTATCCCTACTGATTCTCACAGAACCTTATTACCCAGCGACTCCAAAGCCCCAAAACTGTACGGTCTCCCAAAAATTCACAAACCCAGCATTCCTCTGCGTCCCATAGGGAGTACCATAAACAGTCCCACTTAAAAATTATCTAAATATCTCTCGAACATTCTCAAACCTTACACCGGCAATAGTGATTCTTTTATTAAAAATTCCAAACATTTTGTCCAAAGACTAAATGGCCTAACGGTAGATCCTCATGATCTACTAGTTAGTTTTGACGTCGAATCTTTATTTACCAGTGTTCCTATACCCGACACTATCCAAATAATCCGTCAAATCCTTTCCACTGACAACCAACCTGATGATTTGGCCAACCTGGTGAATACTTGTTTAACCTCCACCTATTTTCAGTTCTGTGGTAATTATTATGAACAAGTATCGGGTGCAGCTATGGGGTCTCCTCTCTCTCCTGTTGTCGCTGACATTTTTATGGAGGCATTCGAACAACAAATTCTACACTCCTGTGACCAAAAGCCAAAATGTTGGTTCAGATATGTGGATGACACTTTCGTTATTTGGCCCCATGGTCGGGATTCCTTGAACAACTTCCTCGTTTTCTTAAATTCACAACACGATCCCATAAATTTCACAATGGAGATTGAATCTGAAGGTTCCCTTCCTTTCCTCGACGTCTTGGTAACTCGTCATCTGGATGGTTCACTAGGACATTCAGTGTACCGCAAACCCACACACACTGATCGGTATCTCAATGCCCTCTCCCATCATCATCCTGCCCAGAAACAGGGCGTTATCAATTCCTTAGTCCAAAGAGCTGTCAACATATCCGACCAGCATTCTATATCCCAGGAATTAAGTCATGTTACCAAAGCTCTTATAAATAATAATTTCTCCAACCATAATATTCAGCGAACCATAGATCGACATCTTAATCCCAAAATCTCACAACTTAATACACAGCTTACATCATCTCCCCCCCCCCCTCTAAAGCCCACCTACCCTATATACAAGGTGTTACTGACCGCATCAGTAGGGTTCTTCTCAAAAACAACATCAAAACCATCTTCAAACCCCATTCCAAATTATCTGACCCTTTTTCCGTAAAAGACCATGTTTCTTTAGAATCAGCTGGTGTGTACAGGATTCCTTGTTCATGCGGCAGGGCATATATTGGTGAAACAAAGTGGTCTGTCGGCACTCGTGTTTCTGAACATGAGCGTTGTACTAGGTTTCTGCGCATAGCCGGTTCTGCACTTGCCGAGCATAGGCTGGAAACCGGGCACCATATTCAGTTTAATTCAACCAAGATCCTATCCCGCACTAACCACTTCTATGGTCGCAAAATCCGTGAAACTATAGAGATCTTTAAGCACCCCAATAATCTTAACCGCGATGATGGCTACCCCCTACATAACGCTTGGCAATCCTGCATCTCTAATCTACCCAACCGTAACCGTAATGCTCCATTGACCCATTATACATATATAAACACGTCCCCCATCGACTTACACCAGTTTCAGTGCAGTAGTTCAGCCCTGAAGATGTCCCATACAAATGGGTACGAAACGTCGGCAGATATACTAGTGACGCGGTTCCAGCCCGGAAACCCAGAAGCAGATAGCATGGACCACGACCGCGGAAGTCTACGTACCAAATTACTACAATGGTTTTACAAACAGAGTCATCAATTTTGACTTCTACTGGACGAGCAATTAATCATTAAGATATAATTAAGTTTGAAATGCAAACCAACGCTCGATAGTCTTAAAAGAAAAATAATTTTCTTCAAATAATACAGAAATCACTTCATTGTGACATTCTTGAATACTAATTCCACGTTCAGAATTTTAATAGTTCAATAATTCGCCATGCTTTTATGTTTTTTTGTTAAACACGCAACAAAATAAGTTTCTCTAGATACCACTAACCTTATAGAATTTGTGAGGGTGACACCGTCTAATAACAGTTCTTTTATAAGTTCCCTATTAAGCTACTACACGATAAAAAAATCAAGTATTCGTCTTTACATGTATTTATTAAAAAACACTTAAAATTAATAAAAGAAAACAGTCTTCAAGAAATTATCCCCTATTTTTTGTAATCTCGTGTTTTTTGTTCTTATTATGTGACATTAGCAATGATTTTGAAACGAATTTTTTGCCGCATTCCTCGCAAGAATACGGTCTCTCTCCTGTATGAAGCCGTTTATGAATCGCCATCGGAGAAAACTGAGTAAACGTCTGTCCACATATTTCACACCTAAAACAAAACACAAAAATGCAAACTTAAAGAAAATGAGACATGTATGTAAATATTTTTTAAATATAAATTAATGATATAAAGTGAATTTTCAAACATAAAATTGTTTTTAGAAGAAGTTAAAAAGTATTTATCCAACAAAAATGATTAAAGATATCTCTAGCGTTTATCTACCATTAAAATAACACAAAAAGAAGTGAAATACTAATTGTAAAATTAATATTTTGCTTCACTGTCATAGACACTTTAACATTTATATTACAATAACGCTCATTTTCATAAAAATAATTAAAAATTAGGTGTGCATAAATTCGTCGATATGGTCATCTTTAACTTTTAGCACAGCCTAGCATTAACCTCAGCATCATTTCTAATAGGTTTGACATTATTAGTTGTTTCATTTTTGAACTTGTAGTTGTTCCCAAAGTGTGTGCGAATTTTCGTACCCACTGATTACGCCCCTCCTACAAAAGTTTTATAGGATTCAAGTCGAAACTTTGAGCCGGTCGCTACTTATGTCTTCGATATAAGTTCTGTCATTATTTTAAAATACAAAGTTTTCTCCAATTAATAGTATTCTAGATGAAAAGGCATTCAACTCTAAAATATCTTCATTTCTTAGTATTCCGTTAATTTTCTCTATATCGTGACTGCAGTGCATGTTTAAAATACTGCCTTGCTGGTCTTTCTATCAATGTGCTTCTTGAGCCAAATATTTGAGATTTAAACTCATCCATCCAGAATACCTTTTTTTCCTTTATCCAACACCAGGTTGTCTTCTCTAAGCCAACTATTTTACTTAATTTTCTTTGCGCAATAATAATGTTTGCATGTAATTCTTCCATGCAAGCCAGCTTTGTGTAAGATGCTCTTAACTGTTCTAATTCTAACAGACTCACTATTGCAAAATAATTAGAAAATCGTACGAAAACAAAAATTTCAATGACATAGGTAATCCGCTGTAAAATAAATACATCACACGTGATACATACTTTAAATTATCTTGTTATAAATAATATACCAACATAACACGTAACATAACAAATTCATGTTGCGACTCGGGCAAACCATGTAAAATTAGCGTGGCATTCAAGATGTTAATGTTATTGTTAAATTACAAAACAAACAAAAAAATCGTGAAACTTACGTATATGGACGTTCTCCAGTGTGTGATCTTCTATGACATCTTAGCGCATCTCTCCTGGCGAATGCTTTACCGCACATTTCGCAAACGTAGGATTTTTCACCGGTATGCATAGTGGAATGAATACGAAGATCTACCCTTGTCAAAAAACCTTTCCCACATACCTACGAGCATTTTAATTAGAAATATATACATTTGTTAAAAACAGATCGAATCTCACCTCACACATAAAGGGCTTTTCACCTGTATGAATGCGCATATGAGTTTGTAGATAGCTTTTCGATACGAACCTCTTATTACAAACTACACAAGAATATTTTCTATTATCTAATCCTGTATGTATTTTTTGATGTGCTCTACATAAACCTGTGGAATAAGCACTAGTATAATATATAATTTGAAACAAAAACTAATAAATTTAATGAATTATTGAAATATTAATTTAGCACTTAAAATAAAATTAAAAAATAAAAGCAAATTGAGATTTAAGATATTACAATATTTATTCAAATATTTACATAAAATCTAAAAGTAAAAGTAGATTTATTATGAATAAATGACTGTTAGCACAAACATTTTAATTGAAAGAATGTTATCAATTTGAAGTCATTCAAATAACATACATTCGTTTTCATTTTATAAATTTGTATGTAGAGTACTAAAAAACATTCTTGAAAGTTACTAAGTTATTCGAATATCTTTTTCGATTATATAGTAAAGCTTCTATTTATGGACATCGCTGAATAGCGGATACCTCCAAATAACAGACTGCTTTCACGGAATTTTACAAGAAAATTTTGTTAATGCAAGATTTGTTTTTAAGTACAATTTTATTTTTGTAAAAAAGCCCGTACCTTAATCTACTTTTCAACACAATTACCACTAATATTAAAGCACTTATCATATCATACAACCCGTTTTAAATTCAATCTTCATAGAAATCTGCAGCAGATAATTTAAGTATATATTCTGCCACATTTTCATAAAAAACACTCCTTGAAACTTGCAAAAACTCAGACAATGACAAAATCTTAAATCTGTTCTCGAACTTTGCGGTCGCCCTCTATACTCATCACAAACATTAGTACGCATTTTTAAATACTCTAACCCATTTTATCTATCTTCGTACCATTCCCGAGCTCATAGTGTTTTCTCCATACCTTCATTCTGACGATGAATTTCGCGCTTTCTGCACGCAGAAAACGAATCACATTATGTATTTCACAATCGGCGAGATTTTTAGTTGTATGAGACATCTTAAATACGCATAAAAACGTAAACGCTATCGAATGCTTCGGTACTGGCGTCTATAACTAATCAACAGATGTGAGCACGGCCATATTTATATCGGTACCTACTTAAAAAAGACGTCTCGTATTACCACCTCTTAATAACGAATTTTCTAGGAAATAGACAAGCAAACCGACACTATTCTTCACCAAGACTCGGAAATATATGTAAATTTACTAGACAGACAAGATTGAATATATTATTGTATATATTAAATATTATTCGTTTATAATTCAAGTAAACAACTTAGAATTACTTAATAGATATTGTTTTGCTGATATAGCGGCTTCATCAAACAAACCACTGGTAATTTTAAAATATAAGTTTCTATGTATACTAAATTTTTCGTTAATTCTAATGTGTACGCACTTGCATTGACAGACGTATAGCGGTAATTTTGTGAAGATTATAATTTTTTTTACAATGACGTCGATGTTATAATTGTCTTAAAACAATAAATTTGTCGCCATCTTGAATGTACTGAAAAGAAAGCGTGTATTCTAGATAAAATTAGTGTTGTTGCAGTTAGTGAACATAATTTAGTTCGTGGAATGTCGGGAAAACGCGGGTTGGCGATATGTTGAAAAAACAAATTTGCAAAAACTGCCGGCTTGAACATTAATGAAATAATTTTTAATTGATTGAGTAAAGCACGGAACAAGAATATTCCCATATCTGAACCTCTACTCAATGAAAAGACATTGGAAACAAGTCAACGTTTATAGCTGGCTTCAAAACTTCCAATGGTCAATTGGAAAACTTTAGAGGCATAAAATTTCCTTTAATACCGAATGTGCTGAATTTGCTTTTCTTTCCTCCGAATACTATCTCGCATTGCCAACCTATGGACCAGAGCATCATTCAAACTTTAAACTCATCTATAGAAGTATACGTCCTAATAGTTTTGACACATAGGACGCGAAAGTCACTGGTAATGGTATATAAAAGCTTTACAGTAGTCAATGCTTTAATACAGATTTTAACAACTTGAAAAAATTATGGCCTGTAATAGTAAAAAATTATTTTCCAAAATATGGATTTAATGTGTGATAGTGATATAAGTGAGTACGATACATTAGAATTTCAAATCCAAATTTTAATGTCGCTAATTTATAGGGGTGCCAGTTTCGCCTTCGCTATTCATAAGATACTATAAAACACTTACCCTCCTAAACGATGTTATCAGCTGATTTTGCGTGGTTAATCTGCAGCATTAGGTAAGCTTAAATAAGCTATCTCGTCAAAATTTGTTGGCTGTAATTTCGCATATATTTGGGAAGACTACCGGGAAGGAGAGATCCGGTGTCTCTATTGATTTAAATTTAAGAACATACTCATTAATTGATGATGATTAATAATTGAAAATCCAAATTTTTCATTATTGATTGTATTGATGAAATGAGTGGTCAAAACGAAACCGAGATTGAAGTAGAGCAACTTGTAACTAGTATTTCAAGTATTTCAGAAGCCGATAAGACATAAAAAGATCTCGACAATTATTTTTCGAGCTCTAACAATTTTAACATCGCTAAGTATATTTCTCAAACTCTACTTGAATGCGAATCAGAAATATTTAACAAAAAAAATGAAAATGCCAAACAAATGACAAACCAAATAGCAAATAGTAGACCTTTTGTAAATTAGACGGTATGTATTTTAACTTTCTTTTCCACTTCTTGATAGTTATGTAATACGCTTTATTTTACAACTCTCTCTTTTTTACTGGACAGTTAGTATACTGGATCGTGGATGTCCGTCATTGGGAGGTTATACATATAACATTTGACGTAGATGTCATTTAATGACATCTTTTTCTTCGAGTCTAATAATGCCCGTTCAAAAATAACATCTTAATATTTTGGGAATAAGATGGTACAAGAAAATAATTCGAATTTATCTAATGAGTGTACCAAACCATTGAATAATATGATTCTTCTATTTTATTTCGCATAGACGCATCAATTGATTTTGGTGACCGTTCTGTACTGCTCTTGTAGGCATCATTTATATTTTATTGTAAAATTTCAAATAATTCTTTTAAAAACTCGAGCTATTATTTCTAAACTGTGTGCAACTAATAATTGTTACTTTGTATACCCATGTTGATATTACATAAAACATTTCAGATTAGACGTTAGCGACAGTGTTGACATCAGAACAAGATGCATCTGTTTTGATTGAACCTTTTCGTAGCACTTATAATATGCTGATGGAACATAGATTTATCCACTGCAATCATGTTGCCGTCGATTTACTGAACAATTTCCTAAAGTAAATATTGATTATGATATGTTTGGTACATGACGGCGAACTGTACAATACGTTTTGAGACAATATTTATATTGCATTTGAGAGGCAAAATAAATAAGTGGGCCTACTTTGTTAACAGAGGAATTTGTCCTTATTTTAAAAGAATTCACTGCACAATTATATAATGAATGATTTCTAGGATATTTCAAGCAAGACAATGCAACACCCCATATTACTCAGAATTTTTAGAGGAATTTTATGGCGATCATTTAATAAGTAGAGGTTTATGACTCCTCTGATCATTAGACAATACCTTCTAGATTACTATTTATTTGGTTGAATAAAAAATAATATAAAAATTAATATCATAATCTTGCCGATTTGACTTAAGCTAATTACAGAAGAACTTCACAGCATTTCTGGAAATATGATAAGAGGATAAATTTATATTTGGAACAGGGTGGTAGACATTTCCAACAATTATTATAGATTATAAAATAAAATATAGTTTTAAAAACTTTTGTTTTCCCTTATATTATGAAACTTTAGCGTTTACATTTTACTTTCTAGTAATAAGTAATAATTTAAAATAACATTGGCAATGTATAAGAGGCCAGCAACTTGCTCGAAAATTAGACCAAAAGTTATAATTCAATTATTTAGTACACTTGCTACATGCATAATTTATCTTGTGTTCGTATTTTGCGGACAACGCTGTACATTGTGGAATTGTAAAATTTAGGGAATAATTATTCGATCAGTTTTCATTTCATTATTCTTTGTTGCTCTTGTCGCCCCCCTGTATCTGTCGATTTAAGTTTATAATCAATACTATCGAAGGGTTATAGATATCTCCGATGTTTTAATTTCTATTTTGTCGGATTTGTATTATTATTGTCATAATATTTATTTGGAGTTATTCCCAGTATTTTATAATTAATTGCCATAATAATGAGTCGGTATTTTGCTTTTTCTCGCGGTTTTTTTCCCGAACATATCACACTTTGAGTTACATAAAAGCTAAATAGCCTGCTGATATCGTTGTCTTTATCGATTACACATCGAATGTTAAGAAGACTACCATCGTTCACGCCATTAAGTTCAACTTTGAATATTGATTGTGCATATCATTGAAGTAAGTTAGTACTTAGCATCGATTGCGTTGGAATATACTATGCCGATCAATTAATTTATCGACTTATAATTGGATTGTATCAGTTAAGTCAATAAATTTCGACACTTGATTGAAGGTTCAGAATATCTTACTAGAAGGACGATTTTATTTTCTTTAATTAATCCTCGAAACCAACTGTGAAGTATGTATCTGTAAACTTTGTATTTCATAGTGGCCTAATTCTTCTCTTGTTTTTTTCTACGTTGTCTTTAGGGTTCTTTCCTTCCCCACCTTCAGTAGTTTGTTAACTATTGAATGGACTAAGTTAGTGTGTTTATGAAGATCCCGTGTTCATTTGATTAACAGAACAGAGCTTAACTTGCCGTCTTGACGGCTATCGACGAGGCTATCTGGCACCTTGCTTTACGACCTGAGGCACCAAGGAATTGAAAGATGTTCACAACTATTATTCAGATATTATTTATATTTGATTCATAAAACTGTGAAATTAACTGTTTAGTTTATATGCTACGGTTCAGTCTACTTACGGGATCATTTAAAAGTGTTTAGATACTGATTTGTGACATTTAAGCAATAATTTAAATTTAATAGCGAGCTAGTTAAATTGAAGTTATTTATACAATTATTTATTCTATCAGTTCGTAGAATTATTACCTTTACCTAGCTATTGACTTGTTAGACAGCATTTATTATTAAAATTGGTATACTTACAACCGTAATTCAATTAAAGGGCTCATTGAACGTTTAAGCATAGTTGTTTATGTTTGCCAGCTGACAATTTATTAGTAAATCGTCAGCTAATTACAATAGTTTTTTTCTACTTCTTCATATCTTTTGCTTTCATAAACCAGCCCAGAAAATCAGTTATTTAGTGTAATTATTAATTCAGTAATTATTTTTCTTATGTGATTTATTGTTATTGTTTTGTTTGCTTTCTTCTGTCGTTTAGAAATGCTCATTAAGTGGCACATATATCATAGAATATTTTTTTACCACTAGTGTAAACCAACTATATGTATAAGTAGGGGTAAGGAATTAGATTCAAGCTGTTACATAGACGACTCTTTTTTTTAATACCTATCTGGTATATATATATACCTTTTTTTAATACCGTGTATTTCAAAATATTTGAACAAATACAATAAACTTGTAATAGTGCTTAATTTTCTTTTTTGTCTATAAAAGGGACCCCTTCTTTTTTCGTTGTTTACTGAACACCGAACGTATTTTATTGATCCACTTTTGCTTCAGTATTGGCTTAGGGGTTTCAGGATAACAATACTGTGGCGTCATATTAGATCTGATTAACAGGAAACGCCCCCACTTTCCGAGTTTATTTCTTGATCTAGTTTTAGCACGCTGAAAGTCAAGCAAAAGGATCGTTTAAAGTAAGAATACGGCGTTTATTTATTGTCCCACTACATTTAAAACTAACAGTGTTAATAGGAAGATGACTTGGTGGGAAGTAAGATTCATCTACTAGCATCATTTTTCGGAAATATATATATAGATTCTAATTTTGTCATGTGTTTTTTAGTTCGCGTTCAGTACTTTGCATCAATTTTTCAGTTTTTTAAAACAATATCAGTTTTATTGCTCATTTGTTGTTGTTTTAATGGTTCTGGTCGGCTACAAATTGTAACTTTGGAAAGAGCATGCGCAGCCAATGTTTGTTGCATGTTAACCAAAATTAGAGAAGTTTTCAGCCTTTTAAAAAATAACTACCGTCACGAATTTAAAATTTGTGCTTATTTAGAATTTTATTCACACTGTTGTAACCTTCAAATCACATCTCATGGCAGCCCTTCTCCAAAGAGACCCAAGACATTTCCATGAGTAGGCAAGGCATAACGACAATATTTTGAGATTCGGAGGAGATAATTTTCGTAAACTATCTTGAGAAGGGACAAAATTCAACAAGGTACTTTGAGAAAAACGATCTGGAATGAATCAAAAAAAGTAAATAAACCCCTTACCACATCAATGTTCGTATTTGTATAAGTATTTCGACAACTAAGTTGTCATCATCAGCAGATAATTAATCACAGTAACGCACCTAGATCCGCGATAAAACTTGCACAGAATAATTCCGCACAACTTCCACCATTAAATACCAAATACATACACTGTGTGTATTTGGTGCTGTTTAAAAGGCACGTTATTCCAATGTCATTCCAGGGCGGAAAATTTCAATGGAGACTGGTTAATTAAATGAATCAAAAAAGAAATAAAACCTTATCACATCAACATCAATACACACTGTGTGTATTTGGTGCTAAAACGGTAGAAGTAGTACGGAATTATTCTGTGCGAGTTTTACCGCGGATCTACGTGCGACGCTGTGATTTATTATCTGCTAATTATCGAAATACGTATACAGAAAACAAACATTGATGTGATAAAGTTTTATTTCTTTTTTGATTCATTTAATTAACTAGTCTCCATTGAAATTTTCCCACTTGGAATGATATTAGGATAATGTGCTTTCTCAACTGTTCAAGTTGTTCGAGAAAAAATAGATGAATTGAGATATCAGATTTTGCCATATTCATCCTAATCACCAAATCTAGCACCAAGTAACTTCTATTTACTCCCAGACCCCAAACTTTTTGTTGTTGGAAAGAAGTTTCGGTCGAACGAAAGACTTATTGCATCAACCGAGTAGTATTATCAGAATCTCAAAACATACTATTATAAAAATAACATAAAGGAAACATAGGTGGTTCACATGAGTTAAAGTCGAAGACGAATGTGTTAAAATTATTAAAAAAGAAACTATGTCTAAACTCATTTGCTTGATTTTTTACATCTTGTTAAATCATCTTCGTAAAATTTAGCGATACCTATAAACAAAAAAACTGCTATTATCTTACCTTTAGTTATAAATCCTCGTCCGCATATATCACATATATATGGTTTTACCCCTAGATGTCGATTAGTATGATCCATTAGCGACTGTTTCGATTTGAAGTTTTGTCCGCAAGTTGTACATGGATATGGTTTTATATCGGAATGAACACGTTGATGTACCATCAGATAACTCTTACATTGAAACCCTTTCCCACATACAGGACAAGCAAAATGGTATTGGCCTAGAATATTAGCCTTAATTAGTACGCAGTTGTGCCTTATTAAAGTGTTTATGTGTATATATATATATATATATATATATATATATATATATATATATATATATAAAATATGAACGTAATGTGGCATTAAATTTTCAATAACAAGTAACAAATAGTTTATGCGTGTCCGCAACAGAGTTTTTATATTGGCATCAATGTAAACTAGGCTGTCACTAAGCAGTGAGAGCCTAGTTTACAGTAGCACTTTTGATCAAAGCATATTGTGCTCTATCTTTACCAAAGCAGAACCTTAACCAAAACGCAAAAATGTATAAAGAGAACGATAAAAACATGAACGAAAATAAAATGTTTCGATCTAGAAATTTTTATACTATTAACTACAGTAGATCAAATTGGTGTACTTTAATTATGAAATTTCATGCAAAAGTGAAACTGCAAAAACTCTTAAGTAATCCATCAATCCAATATTTACATATAAGTTTATGCAGTTCCAAAATGTACAGCTGGTATTAATGAGTATTAATGGAAGAAATATTATTAGTGTAGATAGGAATAACTAAAATTGTACTAAACTGTCATGTTTAAATAAATTGTCTGTTTGTAACTCAGATATAAAATGTTTTAAACAATTTGAGTTAAGAGAAAATTATCGGCACAAATATAAAATTTATAAAATTACTCAAACAAAAATAATCTGAACCAAATTAGACACAGTTAGATATTGTTATCGGCACAACAATAAATAATAAGGTTCGAAGATTTTTACTTTAAATGAAAACATATCTAATAATGATCATTTAAAAATACGAAAGCTTGATTCTTGCTGCTACGGCTTTTACAGGAACGCGAATTTTTCTTCAGCATACTCGTTAGAAGGACAAGTACTTTCTTTATCGAAGTCTTGTCACCTTTTATTCTAATATACTGAAGAGCATTGAAATATTAGCTTAAATGCAATGCTTTTTTCGTATGTGTATTTTTATTGACGAATTCACAAGTTAAACAGCAAGGTCAAGCTGTTAAGTGCAGATATTAATTTATTAAAATGGTGTAGAAATGTTTTTCCAAAATGTAGTAAAGTGAATGTGACGTCGAATTGCAGAAGGAATGAAAAAGTCATTTCATATGCGAAAATGAAATGGTTGAAACTAAAATTGAACTATCTGTACCGTAAAAGAAATAGAGTAGAATTGTACGAGTCATATTTGAAATTAACTAAAAATTTGAATAATGTTGAATTTGAAGAGCGGTGTAATTTTTATAGGAAACTCAGAGAAATCACAAACCATAAATATAACATAGTTGAAGAAATACATTCACAAAATCTATAATTTGATTATAGTAAAAGTCACAATTTTTTATTTTCTTAGTATATTATAGCATAGATTATTTAATATACAAAACAAAAAATTGATTACCTGTATGTTTTGCCTCATGCTGAGCTAAACCTATTTTTGATCGAAAAGCCTTATCACAAGATCTACATTTATAAGGCTTTTCCCCTGTGTGTTTCCTCATATGTTCTGTTAGTTTGTAATTGGTTTTATATACTTTGCCGCATTCTTTGCAAACTTTCGGTGACCATTTCTTAAGTTTAGATTCCGGAATCACCGTTACATGGCCTTCATGGTCTTCATCCTTAATATTTGAAGATTCTATACAATTTGCGTCATCGCTATCACTATAATTTTGATCACTATTTTTGTTTGCGTTCCTTTTAAGTCTCTCTTTTATATCTTGCTGAAACATTGTAGAAAAAATCCTATAAGCATCGAAAAAATTTAGACAAAAATATTATAAAAGTGGCTAGGATTAACATTATGTCATGAACAGATGGAATTAAAGCCGAAAGATGTCAATTTATAATATGACCCGTCCACGTGCTCATAATATAAAATAAGAAAATTACTATATGAAATTCATGTAAGGAAAAGAATGGTTTCGGCAGCAGAGAATCGTAATCATGATTATGACAACGTAATTTTATCGACGAAGCTTCTTTTTGGGAGAACAGTACTATAATAATTGTTAAACATCCAGCAAAGTTACTCGTTTACCGAGAATGTAACCGTAGAAGAAATGGTAAAGATATACGTGAAAGCATTACTATCATTCGCTAAAAAATGGTTTGAAGCAAGTAATAATAAGTAATGGATTTTCCAAGTGAATAATAATTCAAACCAACAAATTCGATCGTGCACGCAGTGGAAAGCTGAAAATCGTGTCGACCTGTTGAACTGGAAGTTATAATCTTCGAATTCGAATCCTATAAAAACTGTTTGCACATTTGTTAAGTATAAACTCCGCAAAAAAAAAAACGACGACAGTTAAGCAATTAAAGTACCTGGCAATTAAATTATCCACCCTAAAATTTTAGAGCTTTAACGAAATAAAATCCAAACACATGAAATTTAAAACATAAACTTCTATATTACACATGCTAGTATAGATGGATTAAATATTTAGGCGAACTTTCCTTAGCTTGAATAACCGCTGGAATTCGCTTTTTATATTGTCAATACAAGCTCTTACTTGCAACGTTTTGTTTCCTCTCCAGGCTTTTCCGATATTTTCTTTTAATACGCTTAAATTGTGATTTTGGGACCAGTAAACAATAAATTTAAAAACACTCCAAATATTCTCGATTGAAATGAGGTTCGGAAAATTTCCAGATCAGGGCAATACTGGTATGCTGAAATCGCGAAAAGATATTCTGAACAAATATCGTCGTTTGGCACGGAGCCCCATCTTGAATTAAAAGTGGAAAGATTTTTCTTTGTATTTAGTGAAGAAATAAAGGGCACCAGAATAGTTTCTATTACATTTTTGGATTGACACTGGTCCAGTGTCTCTTTGACAAAGAAACAGATCCTCTTTCAGCTCCAGCCAATGTATGACCGTAGCAGTTTATCCCTAATAAAATTATTTACCATATACATGATATAAATAATTTAGTTTTATTAATTTTAGGAATTTATTATAATAATATAAAGTAAATGCTACAAAAATCCAATCCAACCTAACCAAACCCAGGATAACCGCCGTAATGATTATTCAGTTCAACCCAACATGGCCCAGGATAACCGCCGCAATCATTATTTCTAGGAAAACACGAAGGAGTTACCTTATTTAAACACACTGAATAATTATAACAGAGACGGTTTGCGATCAAATGTCGTACGGTTAATTGACAGGACACCTACTAATTACAAACTCTCCCGAAACTTAATACTATGAATGAAACAAATAAATATATGTATATTATAGGCTAACAGTGTATATTTAAGATATATGTATGTACATTTATCTCTCCGATAGAGAGTAATGAAAAGAATGCGCAAACAGTCTATAAATCAATGAAAGGAAGTTCGAGATGTTCTATCACAAATTAGAGTATTTTGAAATAATATCCTAACAAAAAAATGTCTGGCATGTCATCAATAATAAAACACGGGGAGTTTCATTCTAGTTTATTTATAATAAACTAATACTGAACAAGAGTTTTATAGAGAATTATGGAATTATGCAAAAAATATATTACCTTGAAATATTAGAACACTATTATATTTAGATTAAGATTAATTGGCTAGCTAGTTTTTTTTATACGCAATAGTTATTTGAAGCACATGGTCCAACTTGGCCGTAACAAAGTCATGATCATGACTATATTGAGTAATTGTAGTACAAATTTTGTAAAAAAGTAAGAATTGTAGATCCTACTTTAAAAAAGAATATGATTACGATTATTTTCTGTACCTATATCTATTTTATAATGAAAACATATTCTTAGATTTTTAACTTACAAACTTCTGTGAGCTCTAATTCAAATGAATTTTTATTACAAATATGCTAGTAGTCTACTAAATATTTATTAGATATATTATTTAAGGTGTTATTTAAAAATATGCCACTAAAATTATATAAATAGGAAACAATAGTTTTAATATGCTCATGAAAGCAATCTTAACCATGTAAATACATTATTTGTATTAATTATATTTTGATTGGTAATACAGCAATGCATTTTTGTATCCATAATGATGTAAATACATTTTCATAACTTATAGATGCTTAGTTAATATAGAATCATTTAAAAGGAAATATATAAATTTCTGTTACTAAAAGTTTAACATACTTTAATTTTCACTGGACTAGCACCATGCACTTCCTTTGAATGACTGTCGAGAACTTCTCTACTAGAAAACACAGCTAAACACACAATACACTTTATAAAATGTTGGTCATAATGTTGTTGAAATACATTTTTATCAAACGTTTTACCACAAAGTCTACATTCTTCTTTATCTCTCAATGCTGACTCTACGTTATTCTCAAAAATTTGTGATATATGTACTTTTTCATCTATTAATAAATTATTTTCACTATTACTATCTTCATGTTTAATAAGTTCCTTAATTGCCCTATCATTTTCAATTTCTAAACCAAACTCTTTCTCTTCACTTGGATAGGTTGAATTATGTTTTTCCTCTTGAGATGTACGACTTAATATTTGCGAATTTTCAAGGTCTTGATCAATATCAGCTATTTGTGTGTCCTAAAAGTAAAGCAGCTACATATATTTTATGTAATTGAGCATTAACAAAGGTAAATCTACAAAAATATAGGAGCTTTTCATAATAATATACAGTGCCATGCATCTAATTAGCACATTTATAAATTCTTCGCAATATTATGCATAATGAACTTTCTATCTGTAATGTAAATATTTAAATTCTGTATTTGCGTACCTCAAACATGAGAAGTTCACGGATAAATAGCAAATATAAATATAAATAACCACTACATATGCAAGTATAATAAATAGGGTTGCGCACTTTGTCCAAAATGCACTGATGTTTTGTAGTGACAGCCGTCCGATGCGAATAGAAACAATGAGAGTAGTTACGCCCGAGCTATATTATGTGGATGTATATTTCACAACTCAATAACTGCTTCGCGGTAAATATAATAATTATTAAAACAACTACATTGTTAACGACAGTCTAGTTAATGTATTCAACAGCTCAAAGGAATATATTATGCAGCGTGGCGAACGACCGATGTGGTAGAAACAGCCATTGACTGACGAAGTAAACAAGTTTATTGGAAAATATACTGAATTAAAATCTAATAGTGCTCAAATATTGTGTATAGTGTGCAAAAATGGTATAATGTGTTGGGCTTAACGGGACTGCAGGAAACACGTAAATACTGGAGCACATATTAGAAATAAAAGAACCGACGTAACATCACATGGTGAATTTAAATTTGATCTAACGTACATGTTAGTTGCTTGCAATTTACTCAACCAGTTCAATAATTCTGGAATAAATATAATGGTAGTCTCAAATTACCAAGTTGACGCACGTTGCAAAGAATTATATCTACTGTGCATGAAGAAATTGAAAACAAAATGAAACCTGAGTTAGGAAATAAGACAAATAAAACATTCTGTTGTTAATGTTATACCGCGCGAGAAGTCAGGAGACTATGGGAGCCAATCCAAAAGCTTCACTTACGTCAATATTAGATTCATCGTACCAAATTACTTTGGTCCAGTTGATGCAACTTGATGAGCAAAGGCTTGCGTTGCGGTTTCCGGGCACGTAGATTCGCTGCAATCAACTGCCTTCTAAATGTATGTACGGAAACTGGAGCGTTGCATTGTACACGGCGTTCAACAGAAATCACTATAACAGATTTATGTCGATCCTGAAGCGCAATTCGCGCCAATCTTCCCAAACGGTTAACTGTTAATTGTGTTTTGCATCGCACAACGTGAATACTTTATTGTTATATTATATATTACATATATATTGTTATATATTTTTACTTGGGGTAATCCCTGTACGTATAATATACTACTAAATGTAAAAAATCCTAAATTCTATCCGAAATACGTACCTAATGTACACTTTTTAGGAATTTCTATATTAAGTACAGTTAGTTAATAGTTACACGTACTTTCCCGACAACCTTCGTCTCGGAACTACTACTTGCTTTGTGAAACACCCGTTTTATTGGTGTGCCATAATATTTGCTCACAGGTGTATACTATAGGTTGTAGTATATAACTAATACAACTATTCAGTTTTAATTGTTACTATGATTCACAATGTATACATACGTCCGGTGTAATGCCACAGGCGGAGCACCGGATTCTAGGACAATTATTGTCAATTATTATTAGTATATTAGTTTTTCTAAATAAAGTGTCTACATACGTATATGTGTAATGTTGTTTTATATCTATTGGAAGAATGATATCCGGCAAACGTAACTGGCTCAAAAATATCTAATACTTTCTGCGTTGGTAATCGTTACTTTGAAAAACAACGAATAATGAGTACTAAGTACGAAAAATTACTATATTTACATCTCTAGTAATAAGTTCCGAAAATTAGGTAAGTGCATCAGGAGCAAGAGTAAAGAATTTTAGAGTAGTTTGGGTGTATTAAACACAGTAACGTGGAACATTGACGAAAATACTTTGGAGTGCATTGGGGTACTCGGAGTAGTTTGGAGTGATGCACGACGGCCACAAACATTCTGCAAAATTCGTCAAAAATTAGTTGACGCAAAAATAAACGTTTTAGGGAGGCCATCATAGGGCCCTGATTTGAATTCGTTGGAACACATCTGGATTGACAAAGTAAAAGAAGTTAGAAAATCAGAAAATTCAAATCCGTTATTTAAATATGTGGAAGAGGCCTAATACTCCATATTAAATACTAGATTGAAAGATAGAAAGTATACCAGCAAGGTATTCCGCAGAGATTAAAATACATTATTAGTATTTAAAATACGCAAATACGTACATGCTCGGAACATAGTAAAATGTGCTAATTAGTTGCATATGGACATCCAGCTTTTTTTATTAAAATTAGTTTTTTTATATATAATTATTGCGTTTCACATAAAGATCTATATTTCTATATACTACTTTGGAATGCTTATAAGCCAGTTTCAGTGTAACAACGAAAGCAGTATCACAGTTAAGTGCTGAGGATGTTTCATGTAAGTGAAGACGAGACGTCGGCTACAGAAGTACCGAGAACGCGGTTCCAATTCAAAAACCTGGATGAAGATACAAGGAATACAAGCAATTTATATAACAATTTTGTAGAAAATCCAAAATAGTATCCATGAAAAATTATTCTAAATTCCCTAAATTTTATTTTAGTATTAGAAAAGCATATCTATTACAGCAATAGATTACATAAAACTGTGAAAAAGCAACCCTGAGCGTCCCTCATTTGGTGCACGTAATCAAAATCATTACTATGTTACCAGATAAATACTTCTAATGTGTAGGTTAGGTACCAGCAGTTTGTCAAAAACACTAAGAGGGCGCGTAATAAAAAAATGGTATATGGACACTAAGATGACAAAATGGAAAACGTCAACATTTCATTTAACAATTTTCAACGTTGTAATTATAAGAGCAAGAATACTAGTACTTATTATATGTGGTTAAATATTTTAAGAAAATATTTGTACTTCCAAAAGTTCTATTAATGATGTGCACCGATTCTTATCGTAAATACCGTGCAGTTTTAACAATAGTGTGAATTAACGGTGTATATAAGCCAAATATATAACAATAAATATTTGTCATGATCGCCACCTGGCAGACTACATTTTAACCAAACTAGCAAAGCAATGTGTATATTTACACAAAATTTATTACTCTCGTACAGATCAGAGTAGTTCCAATGAGTCTAGAAAGCACTTTATATATATCAGACAACCTCAATGCGAAATGATTTCACAGTAAAAATAGTTAAAATGTGTGACTAACATTCATGTAAACAAAACAAGCAATATACTGATTTATTCTTTTCTTTTGCATTATAATATGGTCTGACATTTGGTAAATAAATTGTTATAGTTGTAAACAATTTTTACATGTATATTTTATGTATGTTTTGTTGTATATTTACTTATAGACATGACATTTAAAGCTAATTCATGAAATATAAAATATTAAATATCAATATGATGATTAGTTTTTTTGGCCACAAGGTCGGCTCTCAGAATTATACTTAAAAATTTCATTTGTTTTAAGTCCAAAATGATCTTTTCATTCATATTGTATGTTATAAGTTAAATATATTTTATAATTACATTTGTTTTAACATGTAAAATATGAAACAACTATTTAGTTATTCTCAATCTAAAATTGCTGGTAGTACTTAAGAATGAAATGTAATAATAATATATACATATATCAATTACCTTGGCTTGCATTGTTTCATCACTTAAAGCTATATCATTTAATGTATAATCATGTGGTGTATATGTACTTAAATGTTGTTCTTGTTGAATCAGTTCCAAATTTGCTGTAGCAAAACGAGCAGTAGATATTATGTGCGATCCACTGCCATCATCTACTAACATAGTATCTTGAGTGTGTAAACTATGGTTTGAAATATCTTGAGCTGTTAAGTCTTGTTGACTTAAATCAATATTATCTAAGGTCTGAGCATTAATTTCCACAGGCTGATGACAAATTATCTGATGCTCAACAACCATGTTATCACGATGTCCAAGTTGATTTAAATCTAATTCAGAAATATTTTGTACATTATCATTTATTAAATGGTGATGTTGTACCATTATGTATTCAGGTTGATCATAAATAATATTCATTTTCATTTGATCATTTTCGATACCTGCAGCACTTAGTTCTTTATATAAATCAATTAACAAATTTTCAGTTCTTATAGTTTTTTCCCGAAAATCAACAAAAAAGTCCAATTTAACTAAGCACTGTTTACATATCATTTTTGGTAATTCATCCGATTCATGAACCTACAAACCAAATATATCATTCTTTAACCTAAACGAGAATTCTATCGTACTTGCACAGGAAGACAAATTTCGATTTTTTTATACACCTGTCGAACAAGTCCTTCGTTTGCGAAAATATTTATTCCCAATACTTCACCGGTTTTAATACCACATAGCCTACATAAATCACTATATCTTGTCGCTACAGTCGCCATTACTTTCTACTAGCAAATTCAACAAAATAGACTGTTACAAGTGAACTTTTTACATAAAAAGCAAAAATGAATTTCTTTTTTTTAAGTATATTACACCATTCTGTAAAAATTTCCTTTGGTTTAAAACATCTCAACAATTTTTATAGACTAAATACTCCACATATTACATTTATAAAATTTTCACATTTACAGAAAAGACTTCATTTTAGCCATTGCATATTATTAAATTACGCATGTCTTTGCGCATAGTTGATTATTTGAATGATTTAAAGCGCTTTATCCGAAAAAAATTCTGAAATAGATACATAAAAATTTTTTATATTTTATGGAATATAAAAAATTGTATGCCATATAGCATACTTATCCGTCTTCGTTTTTCTTTTAATTAACAGTAGTAGATTAAGTGCTTTTGTATTAAGTTCAGTTATGAAACATTATGAAAAAGTATTGACAAAGTATTACTTTGGGCTACGTTTTTGGTCTAAAACAAAATAATTGATATTGTTATTCTCGCACATTACACGTTACTAAATTTTAAAAAATGTTCTTATTGGTGTCAGCTTTAACTAAATATTTCAGACTATTTAGTTAATTATTCGTTATTAATTTCTAAAAATTCTAAACATTGACTTATTTACTTTTATTTGTATAATAGATTTTGTACACATGCGCTTGTTTACTACTTAGTGTTTAATATGAAATTCAATACAAACAAATCGTATAACTATAACTGATAATTTTACACGTCTTTACTCTATATCATGTTAAATAAATTTGAAGATGATGATGAAGACGTCGAAGCTCTTTTTAATAAAGCGCATCCTTTTTATGATTTCTTAAACGAAAGTGATACTTTAAATAGAATTTCTTCAGCTAATAAATCAAAACCTGAAACTGGAATGCGCTTGGGTACATCATCTGGAGTATGTTTATAATGTACAATGATAATTCTAATAATTAAATAAAATTTTGTAGTATCAAAGGCAAGGTACAGCTATGATACCAGTAACTGGTATACGCCCTGGCACTGGTTTTCGACCGTCAACAGGAGTAGATGTTATTAATCGTCCAATGACAGCAGTACGAGGTGCAGGATATACTTCTCAAAAACCTGTATTTGATCCACTTAATCAGGGTGCTTTAATAACATCTCCCACAGAATTATTGAAAGATGAATCGTAACTACTTAAATATTTATATTGCAATCAGTCAATGTTTATTTTTTAATAGACCAGAAGAGAAAATTCGTATACAGGAAACAAAAATTATGCATCTCATTGAAGAATCATGTATAGCTAGTAATGAGGGTAATATCAAAATAGCCTTATTAAAGGCAAAAGACGCTTCTAATAAAGAAAGAAATTTAATCAGAATGCAAGAACAAGCAGGCTTAAACGACAATCATAATATGGATTTAACATATTCAGTAGGTAAATATTAACATTTAGTTCTTTGAAGATAACAAAATTTTTGTAGGTATTGTTTACATTGGCAAATCAATATGCTAACAATGAATTATACAGTGAAGCATTAAATACATATCAAATGATTACAAAAAATAGAATGTTTTCTAATGCGTATAGGCTAAAAGTTAATATGGGAAATATCTATTTTAAACAAGCTCAATACCATAAAGCTATCAAAATGTATCGTATGGCTTTAGATCAAGTGCCATCAAGCCAAAAAAATTTAAGGTAGGATATTAAATTTTAGTTCATTTATGAAAGTATTACATATTTTAGAATAAAGATCATGCACAATATTGGTATGGTGTTTGTTCAAATGGGTCAATATGAGGAAGCAATTACAAGTTTAGAATTTATCATGAGTGAACAACCATATCACAGAGCCGGCCTTCATCTAGTATTGTGTTGCAGAGCTCTAGAAGATAAAGAGCGTATGAAAAACGCATTTTCATTATTACTTGCAATACCATTGGATATGGAAGATGAAGAAAAATACAGTACAGACCAGGTGTGTTTTTTTTGTAAGTTATAAGTGCACTATAATTATTTTTATTTTGTGTCTAAACAATACAGTGGTAATTACATAAATACATGCTTATACATCTTCTCTAATTGGATTAGGGGTTTCCAATTAGAGAAGATGTATAAGCATTTATTTATGTAATTACCACTGTAATTTTAAAATGTTTGATTTTAAATTAAGTACATAATTACAAATTAATTCGCAAAACTTGTTTCTATATTATTTGTTAATCATAGGATAATACTGAAGATGTACTAATTGCAACAGCTATTCAAAACGATGATTTACATAATTATGAAAAGCAAAAAAGAACTGATGCTGAATATTGCATACTTGTTGCAGCAAAACTTATAGCACCATTAATTGAGAATACCTTCAGTGCAGGTATAATTACATTTGACTTTTTTCACATAACTCGTGACATGAAATTGTTGATGATGAGTTATTATTAGGACTATTTCCATCAACCAGACTACTAATTGTCAAACGCGTTAGATTATTAATATTCGAAACTTCCAGAGAAGTTTCAAGACTCACACTATACATTGCGTTATAAATTTAAAAAAATGGGAAGACATGCTTGCCAGATAAATTCATGAAAGATTAGAATGATAAACAGCTTTTCCCAGAGCTATCCGTGATGACGGTAGAACTGCTGAAATGTCGGAATACACAAAGCGTCCAAACGATGGAAATAGAACAAATAACAACTCAAGATATTTTCTTTGTTAACTGCAATTAAATTATTTTATATAGGATATGATTGGTGCGTCGAAGTTATTAAAAATTCTGAATATGTTCGATTAGCAGGTGATTTGGAAATAAATAAAGCCGTCGTATATTTGAAACAAGGACAATTAAATGAAGCTATTGAAACTTTAAAAGTGTTAGATAAGGAAACAGCAATAGCTACAAGTGCCGCGACGAATTTGAGTTTCATATATTATTTGGTAAGAATTTGAACTACTAATACGAGGAGCGTTTAATAAAAATTCTAATAAATTTTGTGAAGTCACTATTGTCAAAAACTACATGTGAAATATACAATTCATCCAATTCTATGGTTTTCTCTAGCGCGGCTGTCAATCTTAGTAAAGCTGTTATTTTTTTATTAGACGTTATATAGGCGCAGGCAAAGTCTTAAGTGCATCCCAAACCAACTTTTCAAGGCAACATAGACATTAAAAATTATAGTAGGCAATTTCACATTACCTTTTGCAACTGTGTGAATATAAACCACATTACCTCTTGCAACTATATGTGTGTAAACCATACACTTATGATCGAAGAACATGATCCTTATAACATATTCATTAAAACCTATATTCTGTAGCGAAAACTAGTTGTCTTCGTATAGACTATTTCCCGAATGTCCTAATTAAACTTGAACATCTTTGGAGTTTTTTCGGCATAAACTTACCTTAAATAATTTTATTGTAATAAGAAGTGGTCAATGCGTAGTCCTAGCGACATTACTATCTAGTTTTGGAGCGACACTAGTCGTAATGGACTTGCTCTGCTGCAAACTCGTAACACCAAGGCATATTATGAGAAGCTATTGTTATTAAGTACTTTCTTTCACTCTTAATACATTATATACAATAGCGACAAGTGCCAATGTAATTCCGGGAACATGAGTCTTGATAGCCATCACATCAACATTTTAAGAATGTATGTACAATAGTTTGAGTGTATTTTCTAAACATTTCGTATATTTCTAGTCATTTAATAGTAAAACACATAATAATCATATTGGTTTTTGTTCCCTCTCTTTTAAAGTCGCTCATTGTTCACAATTTTCGATCTTTTATACAGAATGCAGGAAAGGTAACTCCCAAATATTAAACACAAATAACAAAGCAACCCCAGAAGTCATTCAAAAATGTGTTCCATAATTTTGAAAAAGCAATGTTTGCCTTTTACTTCACATATCCGATTGTCCTTTTCTATGCAATACTGAGGAAATTGTGCAGACATGTCTTACTACACTTATACTCTCTGGCCAGACTAGGGGGCGTTGTTTCTAAAATCGAACCGGTTCTTCGCAAATTGGTAACCCATAATAAAATAGTTTTTCTATAAGAAGTTTAGCATATCGACCGAACCTAAATTGTTTACAAAATAAGCGTTGTATTGTGGCAAACCAATATTAGGCGAGGTTACAGTACAGTATGTAAAGCAAATGGAAGACATTGTTCTTTCAAACTGTGAAATAAATTTTTGAAGAGATTCTAGGATTATTCTGTTATTTACGTTTAATATTCGGGAATTATTTTTGTCACGCCCTACATAGATTTCGACTTATAGATTCTGAATGATTTTGAAAGTTTTTCATAATCACAGAATTTTTTTTGGAAATAAACATATAAAGTGACTTTAAAAGTGAAATCATTGCCGATGTGATAATAAATCCAAAATAAGATTACAATGCTCTTATGTGGTACATTTACATATCTGTTTCCGTATTCCTCATATCTATAAAGTGTATTGTTACTGAATAATCAACATTAGCATACACATCTCAACCTTTCTGGTGTAAAGTATATATATTCGTTTACTCTTCTTTTATGTTCAAAGTCTATCTTCTTTATCCAGTATCAGTCCTTTTACTTCGTTTTCTGTTATTCGTTAGTTTTATATTTACCGATATAGTAGTAAGTCTTGTTAAATAATCTTTGCACAACTTCCTTTACGAATCTGGCCATATGCGCAAATGGATAGAATTTTTGTATTGTCAGAAGCAATTGAATGTCTCTAATATGTGCTGAACAGTTGACAATGATAACTCACATTTCACTATTTACATTTATACGTTAATCATCACACAATCAATTTATTTTCTAATAATCTTATCTGTGCTGCTTTTGACGTGTTTATGTAATAGTATGCACAATTGGTTTTTTATTTAAATTACAAATTTAATGTATTTGTATTTTAAATAAAATATCAATTGCCCATACTATTACCTAAACACATCAAAAGCAGCACAGATAAGATTATTAGAAAATAAATTGATTGTGTGTGATGACCAAAAATAGAAAATATATATATCAACATTTTACTTACGAATATATATATATATATATATATATATATATATATATATATATATATATGTACATAAGAAGTCATTTTAGACAACAAAAATTATGTTAAACTTTTTGTTTGTCAAGTATATATATATATATATATATATATATATATATATATATATATATATATATATATATATATATGTACATAAGAAGTCATTTTAGACAACAAAAATTATGTTAAACTTTTTGTTTGTCAAGTTACTTTGCATTAATTTCGACCAATTTCCGCAATATTACTTAGATATTACTTAGAGAACATGTTCCAGTTTCATTGCAATGTTGGTCTCTTGATGTTAGACATTTTCTTCTAATTTTATTCAGTTTCTTCCACTGTCGATCATAAATACAAAATTATTTCCAATTATGAGCGCTTTTGTAGTAGTTATTCGTTAGGCTTTTATTGTGATGCTTAAGTGAGAGAAAAACAACCCCTTCCAAGAACAGAGCCACCATAATTAACTGTTGATACAATGTATTTGGGAATCCATTTTTCATTCTTTGAACATCTAACAGAAATTCTGCACTACAGACAAAATATGTTGTATTTTTGACATTTGTTCACTGTTCTACTGTCCGTTACTGTGTCATATCTTATTGCTACGATGTAACAAAGTTGTTCGTGTTGCAACACGTTCGTACAAGTTGTCCCTTCTAGATGACGTTTGTTTTAACAGAGAGCTGTTCTATTTGATTCTGATTACATTCGCATGTAATTTTGGACACTAGTAGTCATTTACGTAGTAATTTCATTCGTCCGTCGTCGCCTTTGGATATTTGGGTTTACCCTGAACGATTTCGGTCAGTAAGTTTTCCAGTCACTTAAACCGTCAGATAATTAAATGTAGTGCTGAATTTTTTTTACATTTAATCGTAAAAGTATTTTTACAGAATACATTCCTATTCTGTCGATTCGATAAAAATTGAACGCTCTACTTCATCACTGAATTAAATAAGTTTTTATTGAATTAAGTACATATTGATTTCTGTTAAAGTAATTTGTATCTCATAGTTCTAGTTTTATGTAATTTAATCTTAATTTAGCAAGGTGATTATGAAAATGCTGAAAAATATGGTGAAATTGTTAAACATTCTGACGGGTATAATGCAGGAGGATTTGTTAATTTAGGCGCCTGCGCAATGGCTAAAAGCAACTTAGAAGATGCAAAAAACTATTTTCTAAGCGCATTGGAATGTGATCCATCAAATATCGAAGGGCTATACAACCTTGGTATGATATCCATATTATATGTATTTAACATTATACATTAATGAGTTTAAAATTCCATACTGAAATATGAGCAAACTTAATCCAGAGCCTTAATATTCAAAATCACCATAAGATGAATCAATTTATTGATATTTTAGGTTTAACTTTAAAACACTTGGGCCATTATGAAGCAGCTTTAGAATGTTTTCAGAAGTTTACTGGGTCATTAGCCCTATTACCAGAGATAGTTTATCAGATCGGTTCTTTATTTGAAAGGATTGGTGACTCTGAAGCTGCAGCAGAAACGTATCAACAGCTTTTAGGACTTGTGCCTGCAGATGCGACAGCTTTACAAAAATTGGGTGAATTATTTGATCACGAAGGTGACAAACAACAAGCACATCATTATCATTATGACGTAATTAAACGTTTTGCACGCTTTGCATTTTTTTAAGAAAACTATAGGCTTTCAGATATTATCCCGCCAACTTATCCGTCATTGACTGGTTAGGATCATATTATATAGAAATGCAAGTGGTTGAAAAAGCTTTAGTGTATTTTGAGAAAGCGGCGCAGATGCAACCCAATTGTCCTAAGTGGCACATGATGGTTGCTGGTTGTCACAGGCGTAGCGGAAATCTACATAAAGCTCTAACATTATATCAAGATATACACCGACAATTTCCTGAAAATATAGAATGTTTGAGATTTCTTGTTCGATTATGTAGTGATTTGGGTATGAGAGAAGCGCAAGACTATGCATTAGAATTGAAGAAGTTAGAAAAATCAAAAGAAGTAAGAAACAGAGTAAGCAGTAGTCGGCCAGGTAATATTCGATTCAAAATCTATTATTGTTAGGACTTTCCTAGATATATTTTGTACCAATATTCACATAATATCGAAATATCAGAATATACGTTATAAATAGTTAATTGATAGTCATTTTTCTTTCATAATAAATAAGCATATGTACGGAGGGTTTGAAAATATACAGAATAAGAAATAAACTTTATTTTACCATTTAATTTAAATGAAAAACGTATGTTGCTATGGCAAAAATTTCCATTTGTTGCTGCGTCTGTCTCATTCGTCAGAATTAAAATCTTTTTCCATGCCTGCTGGTCAGAAATTTTCAACAGATAATGTTCAAACTGCTGTGATGCTTATTTTAACGAAATCAGGAGTAAATTTTATCAAAACATAGACACTATGTATCATCGCTGGTCCAAATGTATCCAGGCAGCAAAGGATTATATTTAATAAATAAATATAATTTCAAACAGCAAAGTTTTTTTCCTTCATTTTCATTTTATCAACTTTAACGATTCACCCTCACATACATATATAGAAAATAATATAATTCATATTTGATTACGGCATCACTTCAACTCTATATTAGAAATGCAAATTATTTACTGACCACTATACAATGAAATGGAGTGACTTAGCTTACCTTCTTTTAAAATCAGTAGTAAGTTAGTAAAATAAAATATATTAAAGAACGAGCATCGTACTGCACGAGACCAATTTAGAGCTTAATGAGCGAAACGAAGAGTGCACTAAAAACCGACTGTGATAAATGTCTTATGACAAAGTTCTTTATATCATTTTTTTTTCAATTTGCGTCTTTTATTACCTTTTCTAGATAAATATTAAATTTAAAATTTCGGACTTTTCGTAGAGGTTGGTAATACACGATAATATTTGTTAATTTAATTTATAATACATTATATTACGAGAGCCAGTAAGTGTAAGTAGCATTTTACGTACGAAAGAGAAACCGTAATTCCACGAGTTCGTAGTTGCTTTACAACTCTAGTCATGTATTATACTTTTTTTACGACCATACTATAGTATCAAATCAAAAGTAATAAAATTAGTTAAAGAACTATTGACGTATCCTTCTACTGTACATAAGAGAAAACACTAAAAATTCAACACAAATATATCTTATCATTTAGTATTTTTAAATAAATTATTTGATTATAAAACATTTTGTTAGATTTTGATGAGACATCAACCATTAATCATTTTTAGGTTCAATAAGAAGCAGCAGTGGTTTATCTTCAAGAGCAGGTTCTGGCTTTAGTCCTCTACCAGAAAATTTACTTATTGCTGAGCACAACATAGATTCCGCTAGCCGTAGCTCGAGAATGGCCAAATTGGCGCAATTTCATAACAGCGCTGGTAGTGGTGATTCCGGTTTTGCTCAGTCGACTGTTGGTAGGCTGTTTCATTTAAACGATTTTTTTAACATGCGATTAGCATTATCATTATTTTCATTTATGTTTAGATGCTTCTTATACAGATCCATTAGGACCATTACCATCAAGACCTAAAACAGGTGCAGGGAAGCATTTTGATTTTGATGATTTTGGAGATGAACAATTAGGAGATGATCTATTGCCAGAATAAATACAGATCGGCCACTATTATGATCTATATCACTCTATTAATTATAATTTGTTTCACTATGCCGGTTTTGATGTGCAATTTTGACATCCTGTAATGTACTTTAGAATAGCACTAACTTACATATATCATTTTGTAATTAATTTGTAATAGTATTCTATAAGAAATATACAAAAATTTATATTGTACTTGAAATAATAAATGTCACAGAACGCTAAAATAATTATTTATTTATGCCTTATAGATTAAGTAAATACACGTCATTTACAATACAGATATAAAATCAATAAATTCATATATACAATAATAGATACATATATAAATTGCAAAGGAGACTTATGAACAAATTATTTAAAAAAATAAAGCTGCAATATATGTGAATACTTTAAATTTATTAAGATTAACAATCACAGTTCATACTATGAATCAAAAAATATTTTAGTAAAAAAACCATGTTACGTATAGGACATATCAGAAACATATAATTAATCTAATTGGTAAATGGACGCAAAATACAATCATCTTGTGCAATAACAGTAATCTTGAGCAGAGTTTGTTTTGAACACATATACTAGATTAGCGCCACTAATTTGGAACTGAAATTAAAAAAAAATTTATGTAAGGAGGTTGCCATTTAAAAGCATACAATTTATTTCAAGATATTTTCTTACTTTCGTATTTATCCACGTGAATATGTAATAGTTAATAGAAAAATAAAAACGTTTGTTGACTGTCTCTGACTATTTTTTAAATAATAACAACGTAGTTTGATTTTTGTTTATGAATTTTTGGATCCATATTTGTCCTTTGTTTATAATTCAAGATGTATGCAAATATGTGTGTAGTTTTTGCGTATGACATTTAATATCTGGTTTCAATGTGTAAAGTAATTTTAGTGATACAAGGTAATACCAAAAATTTTAGGAAATGCGTATATCCACACATAATAGAAAATATGGTAACCATATTACACTGGTGGATATGTGATTACTTTTCTCATCATTGTTGAGAAGTGGGTGACAATAGCATCATTCAGACAGAAATAATTGCTCTCTGAGCTTAGATGTATTCTATACATTCGACATAATTTGTCATAATTTGAAAAAAGATGCAATATTCATGTGTTAATTAGGCAAAACAGCAGACTTTGCACAAGCATCAACATCCGTGAAGAAGATTACCCTTCTTGCAAGAAGTGGGAATCTCGTACGGTTTGCTCAATTTTTATAGCATTCATATCTGTTTCTGGCTTCTTAGACATGGTAACTACTAATGATAAGCATTGGCTCTCTGGATATAATCCAGAAACAGTAATTTGAGTAGCATATCTAGGCTGCCAAATCGAACGGTTTTTTAAAATTAAATACCCTCGAATGGACATTTTTAATATTACACTATAGTCTTATATTCCAATATGTAATTTTTGTTCTAACGTATATTACAATATAAGTCGAATGTGAATCACATACTTCAATAACGAAGACAAGTACATCATGTATCAATATTAATTTTCCTTTTCTGCTTCAGAGTTTCTTATAATACATCTTGAAAGACATGAAAGTGTTACTGTGTCTGTTTTAATTCTATGTTTATTTCAACTGAGCACTTAAAATTTTTCTATTTTTTTTTCCATAAATTGTATCGATTTAAACATACTATCAAAACTTAAGCTCTCTGTTCCTCTATGCGTTTAAATAGGTATGTGAGTAGAAAAAAATTAAAGTACAACAACTTTCATCCATACTTGCATATTTATAAAAAATAATGGTTATACATAACGTTAGTGGCTGCGATTGTCTCCCGTACTTTAACGAAGTCTACGATACGAAGTTCAACCTTGTGTTGAATAACGGTGTAGTGTGCAGAATAAAGTTATTGCAGTAGCTACGAAGTTTCACTTGTGTATAAAGTACCTATCCATAATGTTTTTGCAAAATGTTATTTTCAGATTAGAGTAAATGTTAAAATAAAGTATTCATTCTTATTACAAATTCAAATTATTAAATAATTTGAATTCTGGGAACTAACATCTTAGAGCCCATCGATTTATTCACTATATATATGAAACTGTGACAAAGCGAGTTTCCTCACTCTTCCATGAATATTTCTGACATACATAAATTTTATAATAATGTAGTCTCGCCGAGAAAGCTGAATAGGTGCGATTATAATTAAAATAAATAATGTATATAATTCTAACGTAGGAAAACGATTTAGAAATATATTTACATCCGTCGCAGTTAACAATCCACCTTTGCGATACATCATCGCGTCACTGACATGATGCAAGCTAGCAGCAAAACAGCAACGGCTTCGCGCATTTGTCCCCATCACTTCTTGTCGTTGGTTACGCAGAAGATTGTTCAACCTCAGTTATAAATAGGGACGTATGGAGAAGCAGTCTAAAAAACCAATACAAGTAAAATTGAGCATTTTATAAAATCATACATCGAAAACTTGTATATAAAAATGTGGACCGATTGTTTGACTTGGCTTTAACATATATATCGAAAACGGGAAGAAGTCAGTATACATTGGATTGGCATAAGAGTCCATTGTTTCCAGTAATTCAAATGCTAGTCTGCTACTAATTCGTTATTTGACGTTTACATATAACCGTCCTAAATGAAAGCTTGAATAAATTCTAAATTTATCCAAAAAGATTGCAAAGAATACCTAAAATCGAAAGCTCATATATCTCAAACGGATTTATTGTATTTTAAGTGTAACGAAACGAATCATATTCGTCATACTAGTTTTATTTAAAGAATTTTTAAAACCATACAAAGTATCAGATGAGCATACTTTATTTGAAATGAGGAAACGTCAATGACGAAGTTTTCCACTAAAAAGGCCTTTGTTTTCTGCAATGCATGACTATTTAACAGAAATCGACTGAATTGAAATTCAATAAAGTTCTACATTCTTGGATAGGGGATAGAATTGTAAACTATAAAAATGCTAAATACTTGAGTTAAAAAGGGGTTTGTAAAAAATAAAGAAAATTTTAAAATGAGTGATACTGTTGCTTTAGCAATGAACTAATGTATTTTATAAATTAACTCCTTATATTTATACTTTTTTATTCAAGCATAAGTTTTCCACTTATCTGATATTTATAATTTCGTATAATCACAAGATAATAGTATCTATCCAATGGTAAAGTAAATACATTTTAAATGTAAATCAAAATTATTTTAAGCAACAAACTTTTGAGAAAATGTAACATAACATCAATAAACATATGCACATGTACTTCTACATCGAAGTAGTTAGAAATGCATAATATTATACGAGGATAGTTTGACAAGTAGTGAGAATGACACATGGGTGGCGCTCTAATTGGTAAAACAAATGCACTGTAATTTAGGTTGCCTATTTATATGATTACATTCCGATATTTAGATAAATCGGTTGATTAGTTTATTTTTGACAGCTGATTGAAAAAGAAGAAACACGTCGTTTTGCTAAAACGGAAAAAGCAGAGTATCGTGCGGTGATTAAATACTTCGTAATTAAGGGTATGAAAGCTACCGAAATAAAAAATGAGTTACGGGAAATATTAGGTGAATCTGCTCCATCATCCGCCACAATAAGTAGATGGGTAAATGAATTTCAACGTGATAGAACAAGCTGTGTTGATGAAGCGCGCTCTGGAGCACCCAAAATCGTATGGTAAACATTTCAACAGAACACGTACACCACATTTTAAGAAAAGAATTGGGCCTTTCCAAGCTCTCGGCAAGATGGGTGCCGCGATTGCTTACGACTGATCAGAAGTTTACTCGTTTGCGCATTTCCAATGAGTGTTTGGACCTTTATAAGCGGAATCCGGTTGATTTTTGTAGGCGATTTGTTACTTGCGATGAAACTTGGGTACACTACAGTACACCCGAAACTAAACAACAGTCGAAACAATGGTTAGAACGTGGTTCTGCACCTCCAAAGAAAGCGAAAACCACTTTATCGGCAAACAAGGTGATGGCATCAATTTTTTGGGATTCAAAGGGCATTTTGCTCATTGATTACCTTTAGAAAGGTGCCACAATAAACGGACAATATTATGCAGAACTTCTACAAAAATTAAATGTTGAGATTCGTGCTAAACGGCCAGGAATGGCAAAGAAAAACAGTCTGTTTCACCAAGACAACGCTCCCTCGCATACCAGCACAGTTGCAATGTCCAAAATCCACGAGTTGCATTTCCAATTAGTACCGCATGCGCTTTATTCGCCGAATCTAGCCCCTTCCGACTTCCACCTTCTTCTAAAATTGAAAACGGCACTAGGTGGAAAGAAATTTTCGTCTAACGACGAGCTTATCATCTTCGTAAATGAGTATTTTGCAAGCTTTCCGGAATCGCATTTTAGAGATGGCATAAGGGCATTGGAGCACCGTTGGAATAAATGTATTGCTCCTTTAGGAGAATATATTGAAAAATAAAAATTATTTTGTATTTAAAAAATTCGTTTTTCTTTTCCATTCTCACTACTTGTCATACTACCCTCGTATATTTATATCAATCCTATTCCGCACTCTCAAAGCTATCATTCTTTCACGGCTACTTTCACTGCCAATTAAAAAAAAACAGAAAACCAAAAAGCTTTGGAAATATTTTATACAACTGATAAGGATACGGTGCGGCTCCAATTTAAAAGCTTAGCGCAGATTATACAAATCATGATTCAAACTATTATGAGTTACTAAAAACTTTTATTTTAAAATCTAACAATATATATATATATATATATATATATATATATATATATATATATATATATATATATACACTAATAACCGTAAATATACAGCACTGAAATTATAATTTCAATCTAAAATTTTATGAGTGATCTTTACGTCTAAGTTTTAATGCAAAAATTAATGTTATCATTCATATATTTCATTATAAGTACAGCATTCTCGGTGCGCACAATGCTTACAGTTTATGAAAAAGTTTTTATATATGAAACACAATATCGTTCATACGAGTCTAGTGGTAATAATGGATACAGCATCGAGTGGGTTCAATATCGATTTGAGCAGAAGTTTCATAAGCTTGTACCATCAAACAGCATAATTTATTAAATCTAGGACTAGCAATATTGGCATACTACAAAAAGGCAAGTTTTGTTTTAAGTCATACAGTCGCCGAAAAGAAGTATGCGAAGGACTGTCACAAAACTGGGTATAAAACGAGAATCTCTGCGTTTAATGGTGAAGCACATTGGCGATTTATGTTGTTCGAAATGACCAAACACAATGTTTAGTTTACTGTGCTTAGATACTGGCTCACATATGAAGATGACGAGTTCTTGACTAATGTCTGTTTTTCTGATAAGAAACTAATTGTCATTCATATATATATATATGTATATATAAACAATCTAAACTTATTAATCATATTTCATTACTGTATATTTCTGGTCAAGATTGTATTAAGATCTACTTAGTTTAGTTATATTTTTTTTATACTGGGAATTTGTTACTCAAATAAAATGTTCTGTAATTTTATCTTACAATATGAACCTTTTGTTAAAATGGTTTAAAACAAAAATCTTACTAAACAGTTAATATATTTGTCTGAAAACCATATGAACCACAATTCAGATGTTATTTTTAGTAACACCAAGAATACATTTTACATATTTAAAATATGTCAAATGAGAGCATAACTTGAATAAGAGATTTAATTTTCTATTAATTATATAGACCAATAATAATACTTAACAATTAACGTAATCAATAGTAACTCACATATTTTTGATTGTAAAAAATCAAAAGTTATTAACAATACAGTTGTAATAATTAAGAAATCACTTAAGAAGGTATAGATATCCAAGATAATAAGCCAATAATTAAAGCAATAGAATAACAAAAAATATTACAACATACGATGAAATTTAAACATCAACATTTAAAGTTATTAAATTGGTTTGTATAATCAAATATCTAAAAATATCAAACTTATTAACTTAGATATCTTTGTAGGTAATTATATTTAAAATAGTTAAATTTTTACAACTTACAACCTTATATTTTCAAGATATGTTCATATATGTCCACTAGTTATGAAAAATACTATCGATTTTTACGATCACTCTGTATAACGGCCGAGTACCATAGTTCGCAAAAGAGGTCCTACTTCTTTCGGATCTTTTAGTACATCTTGTAACATTTTTTCTATATTTCTCATTATTGCCACTTTTTGGTAGTCTTTTAGCGGGTAAGATATAGTACTACTTGGGCCATCCTACAAAGATATTTTATTATGATATTTTTATATAACAAGTGCGATATGTATAACGTGTCGAATATATACATTTCTTTTAAAAAAAAGTTCTTCTGATATGCAAATGTATATAGTTTGATCTTTTAAAAATAAAAAAGTAATTAAATATTTTAACGCTTTATAACGAAAATTAACTTCGAAATGCTTTATTTTAAGTAGGCTTAGATTTTAATATAAAGTTGGCGACATTTTTATATTAAAATCATAGTCTAGTTTAAATGGGAATTTTATTTGGGCCACGATGTATGTAATATACAGCACCAGCAAGCAATTCAGGAAGCATTGAATTTCCGCAATACGTTAGAGCATATTATATGTATTGCATAAGAGGGATACATTTAGTTAGTATCGGCAAAGAATTCAGGAAACATTGGATTTCTGCAATGTTACAGTTATGCAGATAAATTTGTTTTGCAATGTATTATACAAGACGTATAGTATGTACGCCATGATAGGAACTTTCCACATGCGCTTGCACATAATCTCAAGAAGTCCTACTATATATATTTACATATAGTAGGACATTCTAGGACTACTTTACTAATCGTACGCAATATTAAGTTTTGCGATTGTCCTGCTACACATTAAGTCAGATCACTTGGTAATCGATAATTTTTTTAATTACATTTTACAGTGCACGCTGAACTGTTCTTCAGTACGGTAATATACATTCTACGCGATTAAAGTGTTAAACTCAACTATATATATAAAAATGATTTAACACAAAGAATTAAAGGCTTACATAGATTTCAAACGTCTTCGAAGTCTGGTCAAAAAAACAAATTCATGTCAATCAACACTTAATAACGTCAACTACTCTTTCGAAAGTATGGGGCTTTCCTCGAATAAAAGGCGCTGTACGAGAAAGCCGGAACTACGCGATGACAATGGACAGATTTGTTAATGCTTTCGCTAATACCTTCTCTGTACCTTATCTCATTTCTTGCTAACTTAACTGAAACCGACTTAATTTAAATGATTATTTATTACTTAGATTCGTTTTGCTATTTCTCTTCGCATCATTATTAAACTTATTATTACATTCAACGTTTTCCCTGACCTTTGAAAATTAAAGACTCATTTCGATTATATCAAATTTTTCCAAACTATATGAAAAGGTTCTTTATTCTTCAATAGCATCCGATCACAAATTTCATTCTAATACACATGGGTTTATTACTGGTAGATCTACCATTATCATCTTGTTTAAAATATATCAACATATCTGCGACATTTTGGATAAACATGCGTAGCTTGATGTTATTTACACTGTCCTGTCCTATGCTTCTTAATTGACCACAGGATTATTTTGAATAAACTCAGTCCATATGATCTTGCTCCGACTTCGATCAGTCTCTTGCGATTCTTCTTGAGTCGGCGAATATCTTATGTAACTTGTGTATTTCCTTCCTACATCTGATGTTCATTCCTCAAGGAGGAGGGTCTTTTACTGTTTGTGTGATTTATAAACGACTTATTTCTTCGAGTAGATTGTTCTATCCTTGGATACGTAGACGAGATTTATTCCGAAATTTCCTCCGTGGATGATGTATATGGTGGTCGCCAAATTCAAAAGATGCAAACTTAGACTCAATATTGAAAAATGTTATGTGATATTCATTTTCTCTCATTTTTATATTGCCGTACTATCAATATGGTATGGTACTAGAATAATAAATAAAATAGAATTTGAATTTATATCACATGTCGTCAACACTTATTCTGAATCCTTCAGACTCCTTAATTTGGCATGAGGGGCTCCAAGTACTTTTACGATGTTAAAGATTCTATATTTTGCTTATGTCATTAATAAATTAAAATATCTTGCCTTGATATGATATTCCATATATGCCTGTAGTTTTCTTACATTGGATCGTATTCATTGTAATATTTTTGGCATTTCATAAATCTGATGAGTGACACAAGATTTCAGGTAGATAGGGCATATTGTTTCAGATGATACAAATGTGAAAAAGTTTGTAGTTTAATGTGAACAAGTAAAGAAATCGAAGAGAAAAGTTAAAAATATATTACGGTGATTCAGCCTTAGCTCGAGAGTGGTTCATTGCATTTTGTTGTGATCATATGGGCAGAAATGGTGCTCAGCGCCCATGACTTTAGTTTACAGTAGCTACCGAAAAGTTTTAATAAAGTTCGCGAAATGGTGTTGAAAGATTGATGATTAAAGATGCATGAACTAACTCTGTAAACATCTCTACAGAGCGTATATTCACTATCTTGCACGAACGTTTGGATGTGAAAGAATCAAATAAGACAAGGTTCCATTTGCCGGAAGCACTATAAATGCCGTATTTTGGTATTCGCACAGCATAGTCTACATGGACTATTGAAGAATAGGAGACTGATCACAGAACCGTATTTTACTAATTTATTCATTTCAATGCCGCTCAGCGAGCGATGATTCGCATCGAACGAGGAGGCCATTGCTGAAACAGAATTTGCAGTTTCAATGATTCAATTTTTCGTACAGTGTTGAAATGGGACATTTTTTGTACAAACAATAGTTTTTCAATTAATAGTTACGTTTCCGCAAAGTATTTCGCGTATATACGGAGGTGTGGCCATTAAATAACGACACTGATGTGAGAAATGTTATATATAAATAAACTTATATTTACTTTTATCCTCTTCAACATACTCTCCTCCCCTATCTATACACTGCTGTATATGTGTCTTCCATTGCTCCAAACAATGCTGTAGTTCATCTGTTGTCGGCCTTTTCAACAACTCTGCCTTTTTCTTTTACATGTTAAACAGACTGAAAATGTGTTCGCTTTAATGCACTTTTCACTTTTGAGAACAGGTAGAAGTCATATGGTGCGAGATCTGGCGAATAGGATGATCAAGCACAGCAATGCGCTTTAATGCACTTTTCACTTTTGGAAACAGGTAGAAGTCACAGGGTGCGAGATCTGGCGAATACGGAGGATGGTCAAGCATAGCAAAGCGCTTGTCCGCTAAAAACTGCTTCATAGATAAGGCATCGTGAGCTGATACATTGTCCTGGTGCAAAATCTACGAGTCATTCTTCCACAAATTCGGACCTTTCTTACTCTTTCCCTCAGCTTGATTAGGACTTTTTTGTATTTCTGATTAACTGACCCTCAGGACCCAGTCACTCGTGATAACACCCTTGATATCTAAAGAAACAATCAGCATTGCCTTCAATTCCGACTTGCTCATTCATGCTTTTTTACGTCTTGGCGATCCGACGGCCTTCCAATGTATTGATTGACACTTTGTTTCCGGGTCGTCATAATGGAAAATCCAAGTTTCATCACATGTGATGATTTTTGTGAGCAAATCTGGCTCTTCTGTGAGTCGTTCCATGATGTCAGAGCAAATATGCATCCCATTGTCTTGTTGTTTCTGAGTGAGGTTTTTAGGCATCATTTTTGCACAAACTTTTGTAATGTTTAATTCATCATGCAAAATGTGTCTTACTGTTTGTTTGTTAATGTTTACCATATCGGCAATCATCCGAATACTCAGAAGTCGGTTTTTCCGCACAATTTCATTAATTTGCTAAACGTTCCCTTCAGTTTTTGCAGTCACAGGTCGACCGAAACGTTCATCATGTTCGATCTCTTCTCGACCTTCAAACAATCGTTTGTGCCATTCAAAACTCGTGCACGTGACAAACACTATCACCAAACACCTCATTTAACATATTTAATTTTTTCTTAATTTGAAAAGAAATTTCAAGTTAATTCACTGTTCAATTTTTATGTCAACCATTATCACTGCACGACTAGGTAACAGTTACGGGTTGTTGCTTGGGAAGCATCAAGGTCAATGACATTTCACTAACAGCCTCGCTAGGTGCGACTGCGTGATGGAAAGAGCGCAGTCTCGTTATTTATTTGTCATATCCCGTATATGCGTATGTATATAAATAACGTTCAATTAAACGAGATATCCAATTAAATTTATGAACAATAATTGCTGCAATGATTCCAATTGTATAATCACTTTCGCAAAGAATGTTTATCTGAACATATTTAGATTTATTTGTTTTATTCACATAGATGTAATATTTGGTTATGTTGAAATACTATGAATTTTAAATCATACATTTATATTGAATTTGTTTTGACTTTGTGTTAATTGTTTGTAATCAAAGAGGAATGTATATCTGTGGTATTTTTAATATTGTTTTTTCAGAACGTATCTACATCTTTTAGATTTCTATTTATCTTATCCAATCTTATCACTTTTTTATTTTAATAATATCTTTAAAATGTACGATACTTATTGCCTAATTCGAATTTTTAAACAATAATGTAAAAATTACTAATAGCGGACAATTGGAATGCTAAACATAAATATTGTTTTAATGTGATGTTTCGATATGTATTTTTATCTGTTTTAGTTTATCTTTAGGATGCACAATTTAAAAATATTAAAATGATGTAAATATTGACCAAGACAAAGCAAAAATATGTACTATCATTCGCAAGTATTTACAGATCCAAGATAAAATATTGTATATTACTCTACTTCTGAATGAAAAGTAAAATATTAATTTGATACAGTGAAACATCACAAAGAACATTAAGAAACTGTTAACCAGTATACAATATACTTATTAAGCAAAACAATTAAATTTTTGATTTGGCAAACAATTACATGTTTTCTAAAATTGACTTTATTTGCGTTTACATATTTAATGAACATACCAACTAAGTCTCATACAAATTTAGTTATGCTTAAACCATCTCGCTGTAAAAATTGTACTTTTGTTTCTATTTCACTCAAATACAGTATATCTTCATATGTACAAATGATGCCAATAAATTCTTGGTCATCGTATAATGACTATATAAAACGACTTTTACTATTCGTAAGTATATATTACGAAAGGTCAGTTAACCCATCGGTTATATTATTATTAAATGCATGGAATAAAAAATATTTTCAATGATAATCTTTACGTTCAAAATAAAGAATTTTTCCCTTTTCTTTAAATTTGGTTCTGAGAAGGACAATTTTATACGAAACAGGAGGAATGTCATACATAAATAATATAAGTTGGCGGATAGCTCAGTGCTGGCTCATCGCTACGTAGATCACGGGATCGAATCCGACGATTTGCTATTCCGGAAAGTTTATCATGGCTTCTTTCCTCGTTTAAATGAATGTTGGCAGACATAAATCTTAAGTCGCACCACGAGGCCAGGCGTAATAATTGAAATTATTACTGTCCCGAGATAATTCAAAATGTACTTGTTAGTCCTATTTTTGCTTGCCTACAATTCATACATTTTGTCTCATGAATAATACTTCATTAAACACGTAATAGCTGTAATTAAACTATATATAAAATCCCAATATATGTTGAGACCATCTTCAAGCGCGTAGGAGCAAAAAAAAGTTTAATGCTGAGTGCTGAGTAAGACTCTGAACGATCGTGATATTTACTACACACTACCCACTAGTTTCATATCTCTAGAAGTCAAAGAAAACTGTTACTGTATCATGTCGAAGGTGGATGGTAGTAGATGTAATCTTGCTTGAAATATGCATCGTTTAACTTAGCAAGAATTGACATAATGATTTTAATATATGGTAAAACAGGAGACATCAAAACAGAAACAAGGTGTGTTTACACGGAGCGTTTTCAAATTGAAGAGCTTCTTATCGAGAGCTAATTAAGGATACATTGAAAATATTGAAAGATTATAACAGAGTGCTTAATTCGAAGCATCCTTAGATATTGTGAATGCGATCCTTGGTGTGAATACTGAAAACGTTTCACAGAAAGTGGACATAGTACGATCCATAAGATATGGTGTATGTTTACTGCATCCGTATCATGCGTAATGAATACAGGAATTGAATGAAGATAATCATTGAGGAGGAAATTTTGATTTACTGGCACATTGTGCTTTACATACGTGGTTTGTTCAAAAGGAAAGGTGAATTATGAATTTTTTTCAAAAGTATTTATTTATTTATCAATATCCATTTTGTCCCCTTCAAAGTACTCCCCCTCAGATATAATGCACTTATGCCAGCGCTTCTTCCAATTCTCGAAGCACTTCTGAAATGCGCTTTTCTGTATGGCCATCAGCTCGTTCTTCGATTCTGACTTTATCTCATCAATTGTGGCTTAATTTCCTTTCATTGGTCTCTTCAGTTTTGGGAATAGGAAAAAGTCGCAGAGAGCCAAATCTGGTGAATAAGGTGGTTGAGGCATGATTAGGGTGTTGTTTTTAGCCAAAAAATTACGAACAAGCATTGATGCAAGCTGGTGCATTATCGTGATGCAGAATTCATGATTTTTTTTTCACAATTCCGATCGTTTGAGCCGTATTGCTTCACGCAAACGTTGCATAACTTCCTTGCAGTATTCCCTATTAACCGTACGACCTGTTGGCAAGAACTGATGATGCACCACGCTATTGTAATCGAAGAAAATAGTGAGCAAAACCTTCACATTTGATCGAACTCGGCGTGCATTTTCTCGGCCTTCTGTAAAGCGCTTGTACCACTTATAAACACTTTTTTGAGACAAAGTGGATTTGCCGAATGCCACAGTTAACATTTCAAGTGTATTGGAGCACTTTATTCCATTTTTAATGCAAAATTTAATACATATTCTTTGATCCATTTTTTCAAAAGTCAAAAATCGAATAACACACACAAACGTGACTAAGCTTTTCAGTTATCAACAACAAACTACTAATCCAAATTGGCTGATAATGCCAATATATGACTAACACATGTGTTCCAACACAATGTACACAGCGCGCGAAAATTCAAAATTCACCTTTCCTTTTGAACAAACCACGTATAGTATAAAGAAGATAGTTTACGAACAATGACGTTTGCGACAAAATTTAGAGTGCAATCCATGACTGAAAATTTGTCTAGTATAAAGAAGATAGTTTACGAACAATGACGATTGCGACGAAATTTAGAATGCAATCGGTATTTAGAATCAGTGGAGCTTGGAGGAATACTTAATGTATTGCATTCGACAATTCTGGGTTATATTCACAGAATTTATTTTAAAAAAATATATGGATGCCTCATGAATTACAGAACCACGATTCATTGCATTGAAATTTGTTTATCGCTAATGATACAGAATGAAAATGATTCATTTTTGGATCACGAATTTATGGATTGGCCGCAGTAGCACTATAAGAAAAAAAATTGCAAATCCAGATTTATATAAAAAGAAGAGAATGCTGCATTATTTTTAGTAACTAATAAATGGGAATGTAGTAATCAAGAAAAAATGGACCATCTTGGCCAATACAAAACAAATTTCTTTTCAACATGATATTTCTAGACTGCGTAGTGCTCAATAAAGTATTAGTATTGGGTTGGCAAATAAGTACTTTCGGTTTTTACTGATAGAGAGCGTTGCTTTATTTTTTGTATAACATATGTTAGTGCTGTACTTTACCGTTTGTCGCGTGATACTAGTCACATTGACGTAACTTCAGAAGCAAGTAATGCGTGATTTTTATTAAAGCTATTAGTTGTGGGTTAATTTTAAATGGAGTGCAGAAACGAACATTTTTGACATATTTTACTATTTTATTTCCGTAAAGGAAAGAAAGCTGCTGCGGCTCACAAAAAGATATGTGAAGTTTATGGTGCTAATTGCTTAACAGAGCGCACGTGTCAGAATTGGTATAAAAAATTCCGTTCTAGAGATTTTTCCCTCAAAGATGAGCAACATTCTGGTCGGCCTACTGAAGTTGATGATGACCAAATCAAAGTCATAATTGAAGAGGATCGTCATATAACTGTTCGAGAGGTTGCGGAGAGGCTACATGTATCGCACACAACAATTGAAAAACATTTAAAATGTCTTGGGCTAGTTAAGAAGCTTGATATTTGGGTACCTCACGAATTGAAAGAAATTCATTTAACACAAAGAATCAACTTTTGCGATATGCACCTTAGACGAAATGAAACCGACCCTTTCTTAAAAAGAATCATCACTGGTGATGAAAAATGGGTCCTGTACAGTAACATAGTTCGAAAACGATCATGGAGCAAACACGATAAACCAGCTCAAACCACATCGAAAGCTGAATTGCATCCAAAAAAGATCATGCTGTCAGTTTGGTGGGATTACAAAGGTGTTGTGTTTTTTGAGCTGCTTCCAAGGAACCAAACGATCAATTCTGATGTTTACTGTCAACAATTAATAAAACTGGACGAAGCAATCAAAGAAAAACGGCCAGAATTGTCAAATCGGAAAGGTGTAGTTTTCCACCAAGATAATGCAAGGGATCACACATCTTTGGCAACTCGTAGGAAACTATTGGAGCTTGGCTGGGAAGTGATGCCACATCCCCCATACAGCCCTGATCTATCACCATCTGATTACCATTTATTTCGAAGTTTGCAGAATTCTTTGAATGGTAAAACTTTCACAAATGACGATGACCTTCACTCGCACCTGGTTCAGTTTTTTGCTGATAAGGACCAGAAATTTTATGAGCGCGGAATCATGCAGCTGAAAGAAAGATGGCAAAAGGTCATTGAGCAAAATGGAAAATATATAATTGATTAAAACTATTCTTTGTTTTAAAAAAAAGTGTTTTATTTTATACTACAAAACCGAAAGTACTTAGTTGCCAACCCAATATATCAATCATATTCATGATTCACTTTCATACCAGTCAATTTTTTTCAATCAACTGTGTAAAAATAGAAGATTGTCCTATAAAATAGCTATTTTCTTTTTAATAAATATGTTTCAAGATTACATTTGTTTTAATTTACAAAACATCCAACTTGCTGGCAGACCTAATATTTATTGTTAAGTTTAATATGAACATATTTTTCTTTGGGGATTTTCTTGAAAAAGTCCTCTACTAAAAAACAATATAGTGACTTTAAGTCAAACATGGCTCAATTACGAAATGTTATTGAAATAAATAAAATCGATGTTATTAATAACCGGAAACAATGTAAGACCAGATTTTAATGGTAATTATATTACAATGATTTATCATAATGGTTAGTCGGCTGATACCGCAATGGTAAGTTAATGACTCGCCTCGTCGAAGGGCTCGGAATCGAATTCGACGCAAGGCTGTCCGGGAAGGTTTTTCTTGGTTTCCCTTCTCATTCAAGTGAATGCTGGTAGTCACAGATTTTAAGTCGTCCCACGAACGCGGGCATGATAACAACTCATGGTCTACCAATGCTCTCGTATTTGGAATTAAATTGTTGGAAAATGTGCAATCATGAATTACTATTATCATGTTTACATTTAAAGCACAAATGTTAGAAAAATATTTAAAAATGTTAACAGATGAAATTCCTCCAATAAAGGAAAAATAAAATAATAATATACTACTAATTCGCCATTAAAAACAAATTAATCATTTCGCATAACATCTCACATTACTTCTTTCACAGGCAGTATGCCCAATTTCATGTATAATTTTTGAGAAGTAGCCAACAAAACAAATGGCACAACAGCAGTAGTGAAATTTAAATTACACCAATAAACTACTTAGATGGATTTTAATACATTTTAATAAATTAAAAATATGTAGTGCTTTGCCAAAACTAAATTCATCAAAATTGGTAATTAATTCTATTATTAGTCTCCATGGAAAATCCAAAGTCAGTACTTCTGAAATATTAAAATAGTTTTTTAGAGTAACATATCAGTACATATTCTTTAAATAAAAAAACAAAATAAATACCGAGTTTTATGTTGCCTTTTTTGTAGCAACCATTGTTAAACACGCAAACTTGATTGGCTTAAAGCGACGCTGCTCATAAACATTAAGTTAATAATTCACATTAATTGGTCTTACTAACATTTCTTTTATTTGATATATTTCTAACATATTAACTTGTAGAGTATTTAATTTTGTACAATTCTGGCAAGATTTGCTTTAAATAAAGATCAAACTATTAACATTCTAAAACAACGACATTCACTGAAAAATTAATTCTAGTTGAAAGTAGTGTAGACAATATATATATGGGCTTTTAAGAATAATATAAACATTTGTATGAATACATAAAAAATTTTTAAAACAAAAATTAGCAAACATTCTTATTTCCCGCAACAAAAAAAAAATAAATAATCTAATTTTAGAACTCTTTCAATAATTTCAATAATTACTACTGACCTTATACCAAAAATTAACAGTAATTGTATGGCCACCTCTCATAAGTGATTCAATATGATGCCACCAATAAATTGGTATATATAAAACATCACCAGATCCAACAATAGCTTCATAGCCTTTCGCTTCTTTGAATTTTGGAAACTTACTGTAATCTGGTCTATCAAAATCCACCTAAGTTATACATCATTGATTAAAGTATAAAACATTGAATAAAAGCATTCTTACCATACTTTGACGATCATGTGGATGGTAAACAGGGTATGGATATAAACATTCAAACTGACTTGGTGGAAATAAAATGCATCTCTTGAATCCATAGATTTGAGCAAATAAGTTTTGTTGTTCATCGTAATGACATGGTGTTACATTACCTTCCATAGCAATTAATAACAAATTGTATGTTAAGGGTCCCCATTTGTGTTTTGTTTGTTTACTATTACAGAAATCCCAATCAAATCTTAGAAAATCTTTAACTATTTCTGGACCTACAGTATTATTCAAACCTTGTTGAAGATATAACCTAAAATTAAAAAAAAATTAATGCATAGTAACTTTTTTGGTTTTCATAAAAATTACCGCTCATCACCTCTCTTCCATTCCCTTAATCTTTTTATAAATTCTGGTAATTTCATATCAAGCTTTTTGGTAGGCTGATTAAATTCAATACCTTTACCCATTTCACCATTATTTATTTTTGCAACTTTTTTATCATCAAAATATTTAAATTTATGATTTCGTGACAAGAAAACTGTGTAATCACCATTGCCCATATACTTCTCTAAATAATCTAAATTCCATTTTCTCGCAGAGGCTACTAAATTTGAATTTTCTATTATCACTGGTTTCTGTTAAGAAACAGTAAATTTAATTTATGAAATGTAAACACATATCTGTATTTAAAATTTACATCAAAACATCATTTGTACATAAAAGCTATTATTGATAAGTATTATTTAATAAAGTTTTTCTTACATTTTGAGATATTAATTCATCCACTCTTGAATCATTGTAATCAAAGCGAGGAATTTGTTCCAAAAGTAAATCATATTTTCTTAGTTGGCTTGAGTCCCATTGTTTTCTCTCATTTGACATTTTATTCTATAGTCTAATAATTATATTATAATTTAAAAGGCAATATTATACACAAGAAGTTTTTTTTTTATATACGAACCGCCGACAAAGACTAAACTGCTCTCTACAAAGTGCTTAGCACTTTCTGACGTTTCCGACGTCACGTACACGTATTTGTGCTTATATTTGGACCATAGAATTAATATTTTTAAGGTGTACATTACACCTTTGGTAATATCCAATTATGTTTTTACACCCACCCCCCCTTTGTTGTAGGCAAAAAAAATATTACAAAAAAGTACATCAAATGATTTCAATATAATCTTACAACTAATAAACAAACAATATATTTAATGTATATATAATATCTTAACATAGATTATAAAACTAAAATATATAAAATTATATATAGTATTTACTTAACAAGTAGTTCTCCATTCATTTATATAATTGTTTTTCATTTTGTAGCAGATCAAATTGAACATTTTCAGCTCATTTTCCCAGACATATTTTTTTATCACGTCTTTTTTGTTTCGAATACTGGCGATTGAAAATTTTTGTTTTATCAAGTTTTAAAATTATTTTATATAATTTGTACTAAATTATTCTTTGGTATTGTCCGTACTTTTCGTGACAATTTTCTTTTTAATCTAGAACTTTGTTATCAGTAATCAATGCATGTAAATTTTTTAGATAGTTTTCTTTTACTGCCCTCATAACATTATAATAAATAACACCACGGACGAAAATCGGTAATGTTTCTAATTATATATTTTATCAGTGTTAATTTAAAGACATTTCAATCAGTTTCCATACATACTTTAATAAATATATACCTAAATAAACAAACAATAAATTTTGCTGATTTTGACCTAAAAATATTAACATTAAAATGAAAACTATTTGGATTAAAGTAATTTTATAGTCCAGTGCTTACGAAAGTGCGTAGCGAACAGTATTTACATTCAATGTTGATAGTTAATTTTGCCTACTACCTTTATCTCTGAACTGGATAATTTTTTATTCATTAGCAAGCGTTAGTTATAAGAGATTCAAATTGTCGCTCGTATGAGAAGTAACATAACGTGCGCACGTGTCAACTTTTCCAATGATGTTACAAATTTATTAAGTGACGGTATTTAAATTACATAAATTTCGTATTTTATGGTATGCGTTCATCTGTTTTTGTTTTTGATGCCTTTATACTTATTTTAAAGCACAATGAATCTAATAAAATTAAAAACCAGAGCAATTACTAACTTTTATTGAAATTTTTACAATACAAATTTTCTATACAAAATTGAATAAAAAATCAAATATATAACAAACGAACGAATGTCAATATTAAGAAAACAACTAAAATCAACAAAATTTAATGGTGGCTATATTCATACTCTAAATTGAAACACGGTTTTTATATGAAGCTTATGAAAAACAGTATTGCTCGCGATATTCGTTTTGAATCTCACATGTTAAAGCATAAGTCGTAGCGTTTTTATTGAACTCACAATTTCTTAACAAACATGAATTCATCAAGAATATATTGTTCATTATTTACGATTGCCTCTCAACGATCTGGCAATTTCTCGATTCCATGCCCGAAGAAATCCGGTAGTTTGGAAGTGAGGAAGTCATCAATTTTTAAGTGTGGCATAACGATGCCACAAGTTATAGAAATTATGGCATCACTATCAAATAAATTTAACTCTAATGAAGACTAAATTCCGAGTTTTTGCTACCTAATGCGAGATAGCTGGTTGTTAAATTTTTGTTGTAATCGATCTGGCATATAAAAAAATCTCATTTCCTCTTACTTGGAAAAAGTTCATATCTGTCAACGTCGTCAGCGTCAATAAAAACGCTTGATTCGTCGATTGGGTTTTGAAAGGCGACGATTTAATATTCAAAACTGTCATTGCATATTTATATTAAATCGTAATTTTGCTAGTTTTTCTAGCAGGTAATTTAATACATGCATTATATATGATGTAAACAGCGTGGAACACTTTTTTTGTGTGGAACCCGACCAATGATGAAATAAAGCGCCTCGTATATGTTGGGTAAAAGGATATTATAAATATAATATATATAGACATATGCAACATGTAATAAAACACCATCATTTAGTGTTAGTATTTTTTTAACAATCTTTTATATTCAAACAACATTCGAATATTTTGTTCAGATATTTACAGAAAAGTAAAATCAATAAAATTCTCTATAAAGCGGAATTCAGCACAGAAAGCTAATATTACTTTAAATTTAAATTTATACCTTGTCGCAGAATAAGAAGGAGTGATTAAAATATTGCACCAAAATAGTACATATTTTTAAGAGATTTCATTAGTTCTTGAACAGGCAAGTTTAATATGGATAAATGAATGCCAGATATCCGCCATTTTTCATAAGCTGTAAACGTTTAATTACATTTTTGCATTGTTTTACTATATTTTCTGTATTATTTAATAAAATCTGTACTTTTAAGTACAAAAATAAAACAAGCGATCACCAAGGTTCTAGTAAACAGTTAGTATCACCACCCAGTAATTGTAACGAACTATATCGAGTTATCCAACAATATAAACAGACAGGTGAAGTCAGCCTTCCTTAGAACGAGTCGGCAGGCATTCAAGGCTTCTAGAATTTGATGAATCTGTCAAAAGTACCATTCGGCAGATGGTACATGGTTTCTTTTTTTATAAATTAACTTCCAACACTTAATAAAATATTGGGAGAAATAACTAGAGATGAGTCCATACCAAAAATGAGTCGAACAACTCCACATATTCTTGAAACTCATTAATAAGTGTTAATGAAAAATTGTTCATGTTATAACATATATAATTTACATTTCAGATATGTAAAGCGAAACATGAAGAATATGCTAATAGAGAAGGATGAAGTTATCAGGTGGGGAAGAAAATATCTGACAACAATAAAACATTATATAGATGATATATTTTACCTAGGCGAAACATGGTTAAATAAGGGACACACAAAGGAAAAAGTTTGGATTGATGCAAGTATAGCAAGTGCACGACAAACTTTTATTGAAAGATTATCCACAGGATTAAAAAGCCCTAGTAGTGAAGGCCGGCGATTAATAATACTTCACATAGGATCTGAATTCAGATTTGTGAAGGGTGGACTGTTGCTCTTTGAAGGTAGAAAAACAGTTGATTACCATGATGAAATGAATGGTATTATTTTTGAATAATGGTTTGAACAAGTATTGCCTAGGTTGCCAAATAATGCTGTTATCATAATGGACAATGCATTATATTATTCACGCAGAGTGGAAAGTCTTCCAAGTCGGTCTTTCTATACGGCAGCGTCTGCTCTAGGGCGGCCAACCCGGACATTTGTCCAGACGCCAAAATTTGAGGGCGACATTTTGTCTGTAAGAAGAGAAAAATAATGATGTGTTAAATACTCAATTAAGAGAAAATTTCCAATATCGATTTTTTAGTTCGGCAAAAATTTAAAATGCGCAGCGTATTTATATTGTTTATGTCTAAAAGCTAAAAATATTTATCCTATTAACGAAAAAATTAACGCAGATTTTGTAAAGGACGCTGCTTAAACTTGCTTGATATGCATATAAGTACTTCTCTGAACAGAATAGCATTAACACGTCAGCTTCTTTGAACAGAATAACATTAGCACGCAAGCAGAATAAATGGTAAACGCAAAAAGATAGTTGTTCAACTTATGTTTGAACATACATAGGTTTGCTTATTATCTTTAATTATAAAAGAGCAATTTCATTACACAACAGCATTATTCTTATTATTACGTCGGTATTGATAAGTGGAAGTCCATAAAATTTATGTCAGTGCGATTTATTGATTTTTAAAGGTAAATAAATCTATAATTAAGCTGCTACTTAGTTTGATAGATACTAGTTTATCGTAAATCGATTATGTAATCGAAACAATGAAAGCGTTTTTAAATAAAATAAATATTTTATTTACCCAAAAAAGGCCGTTTCTTGAATCAATAAAATACTGTACCTAATTCGAATATATTCTATAGTTATATCTATTTATGTTTTTATTTTAAGAAAATATTTAAGACATTTATTATATGTTTGAATAAATGAACTGAATAAAATCTCAAAACCAAGAATTATAAAATTGTTTTCATTGACTATGTATGATTTGCTGGAATATTTGTTTTTAAAAAAGTATATATAAAGGGTTTTCCAATAGGGACTTGACAACTTTTAATTCAATTTGTGAACGCACCCTTTCACTAATCATCGAAATTTTACTGTCAATTTATTCAGCAAACATAACATTTTCATCATGGTAAAGTACACGAACGAACAACGTCTGCAAATTATAAAAATTTACTACAGAAATTCGGAGTCGGTGACCGCTACTTTAAGAGCGTTAACTCCTATTTTCGGTCTTAATTCTCGCCCTAGTAGACAGGCAGTAACAAGTTTAGTGCAAAAATTTGAGTCTACATATTCGTTGTGTGATGTTGCCGTGCCAGTGAGACAACGGGTTGGTCAAAGTGTCGAAAATATCGCTGCCGTTGAAACGTCCGTAGCAAATGATCCAATTCCACGGCGTTCTCAAGAGTTGGGCATCGCCCACACCACTTTATGGCGAATTTTGCGTAAGGATCTTGGTTTACACCCATATAAGATCAAGTTGACTCAAGAATTGAAGCCGATGGACCATTTGAAGCGACGTACGTTCTCCGATTGGGCTCTGGAAAAGATGCGCCAAGATGATCAATTTCATCGCAAAATCATTTTCAGTGACGAAGCTCATTTTGGCTCAATGAGTTCGTCAATAAGTAAAATATGCGTTATTGGTCGGGTGAAAATCCACATGTGCTTCATGAAACACCACTTCATCCACAAAAAATAACTTTTTGGTGCGGTTTGCATGCCGGCGGCGTCATAGGGCCATATTTTTTCGTCGAAGATAATGATCGTCACGTTACTGTGAATGGTAATCGTTATCGCGCCATGATTACCGATTATTTTTGGCCTGAATTGGAAGATATGGACTTGACAACATGTGGTTTCAGCAGGACGGTGCCACAAGCCACACAGCACACGTTACAATCGATTTATTGAAGAGTAAGTTTGATGAGCGTGTTATTTCAAGAAATGGCCGCCTCGTTCGTGCGATTTAACGCCTCTAGACTTTTTTCTTTGGGGCTACGTCAAGTCATTGGTCTATGCCAACAAGCCAACATTGAACGCGAAATAGCAGCCGTTTCGGTCGAATTGTGTGGGCGAGTCATCGAAAATTGGGTCCAAGGAATCGACCGCTGCAAACGTGCCCGCCGTGGCCATATGAACGAAGTCGAGTTCCATTCATAAATGTTTTGATTGTACTTCAACCCGATAATAAAGTTTTTGAAATATCTCAAATGGTCTGTATTTTATTTTGAAAAAAAGTCGTCAAGTCCTTATTGGAAAACCCTTTATAATATATATTCTGTATTTAGTAGAATATCTGACGCTCAAAGAAAACTGTCCAATTGCCAGCATAAAAATAGATGGCTGGAAAAGGAATCCGAAAGGCAAAAAAAGTTGGCGCCTTAAAAAATTATATTCAGAGTTGTACCTAATCAAATATCTCTAAGAATCCAACATCAAGCTCGGTTATAAAAGAAAATATAGAATCGTCAGAGGATAATGATGACAAATAAATGGATGAAGTTTCTAAATCAATTAGAATTAACGACACTTTTACTCTACCACCACCAGATGAAAGCATTGAAAAAAGTTTGATACGAACGTGACACCCACAGAAAGCGCCCTACGAACTTTTAGTGTAGATCTAGCATTGTGACCAAGAATTTAGAAGACGCCGAAAGAAATTTTTTGGTAAGAGTAACCACTGCATAATTGCAAAAATTTCCATCCAATAACACTGGTCGACATTTTAGCGCAAATTATAATACACGAATTTGAAGCAATGGAGAGCAAGTTTTACGAGACTAACTAGTATACTCTATTTCAGGAAACTACGTTTACTGCTTCTGTTGCAAAATTTTCGGCTGTATAGTTAGTTCTCTTTCAAAGGAGAGTTTTAAAAGCTGGAAGCAACTTGGCGAAACTTTAAAAGAGCATGAAATTTCCATAAATCATATCCAGATCAAAATATCATAGCTACAATTGAACAAAAGGTTAAAGTGTTATAAAATTATAGATGTGGTAGCTCTAGGAATTATTAATTCCGAAACAAATTGGGACGAGGTGCTTCTAAGAGTCGTAGTAATTACTAAAATGTAAATTTTAATAGAGACTGTTATTGATTAAATTAATCAATTAAGGTTAATCACTTTCAATAATAATTTTCATATTCTGTATACGTGTTTCGGCAATTAAGTTGTCATCATTAGCAGATAATTAATCACAGTGTCACCCTGGAACATACACTAGTGTGTGTTCTGTTTTTAACTGTGTAAATCTGGTACGGTCTTTGTGCGGATTTTGCCGTGGTTCTAAATGCGACACTGTGATTAATTATCTTCTGATAACGACAACTTACTTTTCGAAATACGTATACAGAACACGAAAATTGTTGTGGGAAGCTGTTAACCTTAATTGGTTAATTACTAAAATGCTTGGTAAAAGTTGTATATAAATGAGTATAATAACGGTAATTTCTTTAATATAGTTGAGTTGCTAGATGAATTTGATTCCATTATGGAAGAACACGTTCGTAGAGTGCTCAAAAAAGGAGAGACTATAGCTCACTATCTCGGAAAAAATATACAAAACGAGATACTAGATCTGCTGTATCAAAGTGTAAAGTCTCATATTATTGATGAAATAAAAACAAATCCTTATATTTTTCCATAATTTTAGACTGTACTTCTGAGATTACTAAGGTAGAGCAAATGACTTTTGTAATCAGAGATGTTTCAATCAATAAATTTGATGCTGATGTTGAAATTAAAAATAATGAAAGCTCTATAGACTTCTTACCAGTCGAAAGATCCACAGGAAAACAAATGTCTACTATTATAATTGTAGAACTTAATGATTTGCAATAAATTTGCAGGATATCAGAGGGCAGGGATACGATAACGGGTCCAATATGAGGAGCGATAAAGCAGGAGTGCGATCTGGAGTTAAACAATATCATTCGTGGGCATTCTATGTTCTGTGTAGTAGTAATTCTCTCAATCTTGTTTTCGATAGGCAATACTTTTAAAACATGTTGAGGTTTTGACTTTGAAACCATTAAGTAACACTAGATGGGAGAGTAGGATAGAGGCCTTAAAGCCTTTGATATTTGATTTGGGAAATGTACACGATGACTGGGTAAGCATTTATGAAAACCAAGAAATTTATAACTTAATAAGAGATGAGGCCTCTGGTTTATTAAATCGTATTAAACAATTTAAGTTTTTCTGTACATTAGTTATTTGTTATTAATCTAATAGGCAAGTTCATGCAAATAAAAAGCTTTGGTATAGCTTCTGCATTCGATCTTTTACAAAACTGCGAAATAGTTTTTAAGAATCGTCTTTCGATGAAACTATTATTGATGCAAATGAACTTTCTTCCGAAATTGACGTGGAGGTTAATTATGGATCAACAATAACACGATACTGCGCAAGAAGAAGGAAAATTAACTTTTCAACTAAAGCATGAAATTAACTTATCAAAGATCCAAAAGAAAAATATAAAATAGATTTTCTTTATTTTACAATCGATCAAATACGATATGTAGTAGATGCTAGGTTTGAACAGCTTAGTAATCATAGCAGCTATTTTCAATTCTTATATAACATATATACGATTTAAATACCATGTCCAAAGAAATGCTATTGAAACACTGTAAGAATTTAGAATGTATTTTAACTGATGGCGATTCTGTTGACATAAATTGAGTAGAATTAGCAGAGGAAATTTCAGCAGTATCTGCGCTTCTGGGCAAAAGAGAAAGCTTAAGCAATGTACTGAGCTTAATTATAAAGTTAAATTCTGTCCCATACCCTACTATTGCTTTAAGAATATTACTAACGATACCCATAACTGTAGCAAGTGGTGAAAGGAGCTTCTCTAAGTTAAAATTAATTAAAAACTTTTTACGTTCGACTACTATACAAACTCGTCTTAATGGTTTGGCCATTTTGGCGATTGAGTATGAAATTTCTGATCAAGTAAATTTAAAAGATGTAATAAAAAAGTTTGCAGAACTGAAAGCGAGGAAAAAGTTTTTTGTGATTTTAGCGTAGTTGATATTACTTACCCTGTTTTATTTTCAAAATAATGGCATTTTTATTGTTTGTGCAATAATACACATTTTAATAGCATTTAAATATGTAAAAAATTATATAGCAATTTTGCTCGACAACCTATACATCGAATTTTCAATTGATATCCACAACCAAACTAAAAATAGACCATCTACATGGTTTTATCTTCAAATAGGACACTAGCGACACATATACACCTTACATTAAATTAACGCAATAATAAAAACGGCGGTAAACCCATATATATATATATATTTATATATAGCATTTTATGTAACATTTTAAAAGTATTAGTTTCGATAATACAGCTTCTATTTTACTTATACTTTTAATGAATTAAAAGTATCTGGAAAGAAATTGTACAATACATAATTTCGGTTGAAGCAATTAAAATCAAAATTATTTTCTCACTTTATACATATCCTTATAAATACAGTATATACATACAAAAAAAGTCTAGTTTATATTAAGTATATACAAGTTTGTATTTGAAATCGGGTTTTAATGTAAAATTTAAATAATTTTTAATAACTTTTTAAATATCGTGTTAGAATATCAATCAACAATTTACTAGTACTTATATTATTAGTGATTGTGTTTTGTTGCAATTGATTGATATAAACAGGTAAATATATACAGGTAATAAAGTTGCTTGCTAAAATTTGTTCTAGTGCCATGAAAAGTACCTTTTTACTTTTTAAAATAAACTAAATCTGTCTATTTCTCCAATTTACTTCAACTTAGTATAATGGTTATGCTAATATATGTATGTATTATTAATTTTATCAAGCAAAAAAATTATTCATAGGATATGTTTACTTATTTTGTGTTGTGAAATTATCACAGCCGGAATATCAATATTGACATTTTAAGGTTTATGCTTTGATAATTGTATGCAAAATTCCAATATCCAACATCCTGTTCTAATTGTATATTAGTACAGGTCTCTTCATATTCAATGCTAGTAAATGCTTCCACTTCAATAAGTTCTATAATACAGATATGTTATGTAATAAGGTCGCTTTTTAAATATTTATTAACCAGATAAATTCAAATTTGAAGTTTCACTCTTTGGTGGAAGTTTGTGAATTCTATAGTTGCAGTATACATACAGGATGACCAGTTGTTGTCTTGTGAATGGGAAAACAACCAAATTTTTCCTTATCTGTATTAGAACATCCAGCTATGCTGCAGATCCATTTCATTTTTATTAAAAATGTTTTTCAATAATATAATTACAAATTACATATGAAAAATATTTTCTTAGTAATTGTAACGGAGAAATAATTCCCTATTATCCAGCTAAACTAATCTTAACAATAAATATTTACAACATAAAATACTATACTTGAACAAAAGAGAAATTTAAAATTCAAATTACACTATGATCAAACTAAATAAAGAATGTAAAATAACGTTAATCTAAATGGCAAAGTAAAGAGTAAATAAACACGTGACGAATATTCAAACAAAAATTATAAATAGCATAACATAAAATGGCAAATTCAAACTTTTGTTCAATGTCACACTGTTAACCAATTTGATTTTGTTTACAAATTCGATCGATAATATAGGTTGATTTTTTAAAAAAGTTTTACACTGTAATTTGAGGTATTTATATGGCGACATCTAGTTGTCGCCGTCAAGAATTAAGTAGCACGTGACTCAACCAACCAATTATATTCTTTCCAATTTTCTGGCGTTTAAGATAATATACCTGTGTTGATGACAGCAGTCATTTCAAAACAAAGATGGCTAAGTGATTGACAAATAAGAAGTATTTTTTCGGCAGGGTAATTTTAAAATTTAAAAATGGGAGGACAAACAAGTAGAACACGAAGAATCACTTTGGAAAATGAAGAACCAAATAGCGTAATTAAAGTATCCGATGAAGTAGTAGAGCGATTACGAGGAGTAGAAGGTAGGTTAATATAATTTAAATGTTTAAAAATCTGAACAGTTGTAAGTTATAGATGTTTATAATTTTACAAATAAATTATATTTTATATTACAATAAAAGTATCATGAAATTGTATACATATGTTAGTTTTATTTTGGTTACATAATCAATGTTTGTTTTATAGAGGTAAGAAGAAGAAATGCAGCAGCTCAGCAGCCTACTGCAAAGCCTGCTGCACCAGTTGATGTTCTGCCACCATTATACCATTATGAACCTAGTCTAACTTCTTTACAAATTCGACAGGAAGCCGCTGAAAATTTGAAGAAGAATGATGTATACTGGGCGAAAAGAATATGTAAGTTAGAAAAAAGCCATGAAAGAATGAAGCATGTTATGGAAGAGGAGTACCGGAAAGCTGTAAGTAGCAAAAAAATATATTTAATATTTAGAAATGAAACACATGCCTTATCTAATTTAGTTTCTCAGACTTTTCTAGTTATAATTATATATTTTTCCTTAGAAAGAAGAAATGCAAATAAAGAGCACCAGAGATGCAAGTAATTCCGATGTTCCATGTATTACTAATAGAAAGAATGTGGTAGATTGTTACAAAAAATATCCTAATGAGCCAATGCGATGTGCAAAAGAAGTTCAAGCATTTACTGCATGTGTGGATGCAAAACGAATAAGCACTGTGGAGAATGTTAGGCAACCAGTAAAGGCATAGTGCAGAAAATTAATAGTACCGTGGAAGGTTGTTATTTAATTAGATAGCTTGTTGTGTAATGTCTACATCATTCTGTAAATATATTCTCCATTTATATACTGCTCATTATTAAATTATAGTTTGTTCTTGAAGGAAGGAATTTTGATATATGTACTGTAATATGAGTACTGCAGATGTGCTAAGAAATGTTGACATATTTTGAGGTCTTTGTACAAAATAGCACATATTTTTTTGTTTATTAAAAATACCTTTGATTTTTCTATTAAAATTAAAATTTTTTTTAAATGTTGATGTTATAGTTATTTTTTGAAAAATTAGCTTCAATTTTTGGATATAAACAAGATACTGAAAGTATAAATATACTAAAAAATTAAATCTAATGTAGCAGCAATTCAATACTCTGACAAAAATGCGTCTAAAAAAATTATAAAAAAACCACATTAAGATTAACTTGCTAAGTTGGCAAAAAAACCTTTATATATTAAAAATAGATTAAGTTGATGAATAAGTAAAAAATAGTGTCCTAGAGTATAAAATTGAAGTTATAGTTTCTTGCTCTATTTAACTTTAACATTGTTATAGAAAAGGAAAGATAACTACATGTAAGTACCTTCCATTCACTCCAAATATTTAATAACATGAAAATAATGTATAATAAAAAAAATTATATTAATAATTCATGCCTTCATATTCCGGAACAAATAAAGGTTAATTAAAAAGGCTGAGTTACTATTTAAATCTGTATCTGCATAAAATACAGAAAGATAATACTCAAAACTTTAAGCTAATACTGTTTTGGTAACAGAAACAATTTAAGAATATTTTCTACATATAGAGAAACCTTGAACTAATAGATATAGGGCTAAATTCAGAAAAGATATACACTATGATGTGTGTTAAAGCTAATTGCATTTGTAGATTACATTAAGAAAAAAAGATTCAGTGATATATATCTTCATGGACAAATATTGTTTGTAAACCCTATAATAAAACTATTTCCAGATTCGAATAGAAATAAACTTGTATTAGGCGATTTCTATCTGGAAATAATGTAGAAAGTACTACAGAGCACGCAACTTTCCAAATAAAATTTACCTTGCATGTTTTCCATTCAATACATCAAAGAGAAGTATAGTTTTGAAGCAAGTGTTAGTGTAAATCAATATAAGTCGCCTTCTAGACAATCATTGAGCTACTTTGAGTACGTCAACGTATTTAAATGTTCCATGTCGCGGTGTTTAATGCTATTGGACTACTTTAAATTTTATTTCTTTTGCCTCTGGTGCGTCTAGCGAAATTTTGGTGTTTGAAACGCTTGTGAAGATAGATTTAGCAGGTGTTTTTTTATATCAATTAAATTCATAATATATCATAAATAAAAGGCGATTAGCCATAATTGTCACTTAGTAAAGTAAATGTTAACCAAACTAACGTTAGGATGTTCTGTGGTTCAAAGTAATGCATAATATATTTGTTAACGGTATATTACATCAGTATAGTTCAGAATAGATTCAGAGTCTGGAAAATTCTTCAATCAACTTGAGCTCCGTCGAATTTGTCACCACACTCCAACCTATTTAGATAGGCATTCAATGCCGATGAACATATGTTTTGTGTAATAAGTGAATACATAAAAACCATATATAAAAGACGACTTTTCTTAATCGCCACCTGGTAAACCAAACTTCTTTGTTTAACAAATAACCAAACTAGTGTTCTCAGTAATGTAATAAATAAATATTCAATATACATTCTATATTTGTATTGTAAATAGTTCTATAAGTAAATCCAATGGGTAGGGAAAGAAAGTGAGGCTATATTTTTTTGAAATTGACTTGGAGAAGAAAAAACATATATATAATTGCTTTAAAAGAGTCAAATTAGAATTGAATAAATAAAAAATATCTAAAATTAAATTACTGTAAATTCCTCAACAAATGCGCGCACAAACTCTAAAAATACTTTAAAATTCTAGTTGATATGTTAAATAATCTAATATAGAATTGGAATTTTCAAATGACTTAGTTTCGTTCTTTTTAAGATTTACATGCGAAGTGTATATATACACAGAGAGAAAGTAGAATATCGTGTGATCAAAGAGACTGTCTAGTTGGCACATTTAAAGTATTGGTACTTAGGTATTTCTTCTTTTTGATTTTTCTTCTTGCAGAAACATAGTGCTATAAGGTGTAATATTTGCACACTATTGATATGGACAATTTTGAATATTCAAACAGTTATATTATTATTTTTATTACAAAACATAAATACGATATGTTAATTCACTTTTGTATTCACGAATGTGAGTAACACACGAAATGAAAAAACTCAGTTTGAATATATTTTATAATAATTGTTTAATAATATATCACAATTGGAGAAACATAAGGTTAAGATACATTTAGATCTGGAAACAGCTCACTTATTACTATATCAAGGAGATTGTAAGCTAACTGCAACAAAAAGAAATGTTAAAAACTAGTCAAATAATTTACAATATTATCGACCTGTTTGTTGTGCAAAGGATTTTGCAATATTTCAAGTAAGTTCTTTAAACCAGTTTTGAAATCTTCGCCTGTAAGAAATACTATCCAATAAGGTAATACGTTTTGTAGACCAATAAAAGCGTTAGTTTTTCTTTCTTCTAATATTTGTGGAGTTGGTGAGACATGTTTTTCAAATACAATATCTGAAATTTCAAGTATTAACTATGTGAAAAAACAAAAATAAGGTTTATTTATGAATTTCAACTTTTTTTTGTAAATAGAATTTGACACTAATATTTACGTAGATTAAATATGGAAAAAAATCTTTGTATCAATTTTTTCCAAACTAAAAAACTATTTCTAGATTTGTTTAATTTTAGTTTTGTAATCTGCATTTTTTAAATATTTCTTATAGAAAATATATAGCTAGACTTAGGTGATTTCATTATTTAGTTGCAATTAATAAATATCTACTTCCAATTAACAATCCTTTTTTTTATTTTCAATATCTCATTTCTTTGTTAGTAGATAATTTAAACAACATGAAGTTATTCCAATTTGAAATCACAAATTATTTTGAGAATATTCTATCTGATATTTTGCATTATTTTTAACAAATAAATAAGATTAGTTTAATTAATTACCAATAACAACTAAATTACTTTAAAATACATTCTCCTTCTATCAGATGAATTAAAATATTGATGTAAGAAGTTTCTGTCGAATTATTTATATGAAATTTCTTATGCAATGGAACTTATTCCATCGGTTATTTTTTTAAAGCAGGTACTATCCTCTTCCTGACTGATGGTTAGCTTTAAAGTGTACGGGATTTCATTTGCATCAAAATCTCAATATCTTAGATATTTTTCAACCCAATGCGACTAGAGTTTATATTTTAATTTAGAGTGATTTATATTTTTATTGCAAAAAGAAGCATTGGGATTGGCTGTTCGCAGACCAGGATCACATAGAGGAAATATAAGCCTAATTAAACACTATATTTTTATGGATCGTTGTTTGTATCTGTGTTGAAATCATATCAGGTTTTTTTTGCAAATTATTGATCAAGTACTAAGTACAAGTAGGATTTCAATCTGACCATCGTGAAAAACGAAATCTTTCGGTTTGGAATAGTTGCTTTCGGCCAAAAGGCAAGGCATATTAAACGTGTATAAGTAGATTCTGTCTGATATAACGAAGATAAATACTACAGCAATGTTAACTAAAATATTGAAAAGTATAGGATAGACTATGTATATATGTATGTATATATGTATATATGTATATGTATATATATATATGTATATATATATATATATATAATATTTTAGGTAATTTCGATGTTGATTAACTTAATAACTTAAAGTTGATATATAACCCCTTTCCACATTAACTTTCGTATTTTGTATACGTATTTCGTCAACTAGCTTATCATTATCAGCAGATAATTAAACAATGCCGCACCTAGAAAACTACGACAAAAACCCACACGAAATAAATTCTGTACACGATCTGTAGCGTCGTTGTGGAAAGGGGTTATATATCAACCTTAAGTGATTAAAAAATGTATAAATGTTTTATTGAGACAAAATCTTTTAAGAATTGGAAAATCTACATTGTATCATACTATTAAAGAGTACAAGAACATGGGTTAAATAACTTCACCAAAGCAGAGCACTGTAAAATGTTCTTTAGTAGGCATTTATTACAAATTATTCAGTTTCTTTTAGAAGAAATAATTGCTTGCCTTAGATAAAATTACAATTGAAATTAAGCAACGTAAAGATCTGACACATATGAGTTGTGCAACATTATATAAATTCGTGAAGCAGATTAATTTTAAGTATGTTCATTAATGTTAGTGGTAATAATTGTGTTATACCTACATTATCCGTTTATTTCATAGCTATAGATATATGAAAATAAACCGAAAATCTGTTTTAATACAGAGTGATGATAATTAGGTGGAGAACAAAATATTTAACACAAATAAGAGAGTACAGACAGCAAAATTAACCCATCTATTATTTAGATAAAACTGGTAAATGAAGGTAATACTATTGAGAAAGTTTGGTCGATAAGAGTATTATAAATTTTCGACAAGCTTTTACTAAAGGTGTAAAAGGTGTGAAATACTGTGAGAAAAGGCAGATAATTGATTACTTTACATATGGGGTTTCAGCTTTGTTTTGCTATAGGTGGTTTACCACTTTTTGAAGGCAACAAAAGCTACAGTGTTTAGGGAGTGGTTGTAAAAAATTAAAAAATTTTTACCGAACGATAGTGGTATTGTTATGGATAGTGCCTTGTACTATAGCGTTAAGCTAGAGATAAAGCTACCACATTATCAAAAAAGAAAGATATGCGGGCTTGGTTACAATCCAATATTACTTTTGATAATATGGTTCGTTCTGAATTCCTTCACTTACTTAAGGTCAATAAGAATAAGTACAATTTATATGCAACAGACGAAATTGCTAAATGTAACATCAAAATTGTATCGAGTTTGCCTCCTTATCGTTGGAAGCTACACTCATTTGAATTGTGGTCCCAGACTAAAGGTGAAGCGGCAACAACAAAAAAAAACAACTTTTAAGCTAGTTGGTATTGGAGAACATTTATTACAAACTGTTGTAAATGTTACTCCTACCAAATGGAAACAATGTGTTGACCATGTTAAGGAAGAGCTGAAAATTTGCGACCTACATGCTTTAATTGACAATAGAATTCAGACATTTATTATTTCTATGAACTCTAGCAGTGATTTTGATAGTACCGTATCTGATAATGATTTTGAATAAACGTAATTGTTAATATGTGTTTACGTTGCATCTTATATATATTATATTTTATTTGACTAATTTTGAAATAAAATTTTATAATGTGTTTTTATAGCAAATGTTAATCACTGTAACTCCATATTACATTAACTAATGGTACTATATTATATTATACATAAATATATTTTTCTGTACATAATTGCTGCATTTGATTCATTTTCTTTGTCATTAATAATTTTATATGAGTTAATGAAATCACACTGAATTAATGTCTATATTTTTTAATTTTCCTTTAAAAAACCTAGCAATAAAATTTTTCTAACGGAATTAAGTCTTTCCAGCGCACTCCTCCGAATTAAAACTTAACTAAATATAATAAGATAATGTCAAAACAATTGCGGAGACAAAAACAGAAAAGTATTTTTCTAATTTGTTTCCATTTTTAATACATTTTTAGAGGAATACAATCTAATTTTTAGCAGTTGCTCACATCTTAACTTTGCTTAAGATATGTGCAAGCTCATTCTAAATTTATTGAATTTCTCATTTAGGGTTTACGTGCTTTTGTCAAAAATTTATTGTATAGTACTGATTCAACTTTTTTATAGAAATTTTTAAATTAATATTTGTTACACATCATTACTTCTATAGTATAATTATTTAATATTGGAATGCAGCAAATGTTAAATATATATGGATGTCTCTTCATATGTTTAGAAATATTCTAGGTGTTGAAATTGCAGTTTATTAAAGTTAAAAAAGATGATATTAGAATTTTACTTTAATCTATTTATAATAAATATAATGAAACAAAGAGGAGCACTGTAAAACTTTTACAATATGGCACAACCGATTGTTTCACACTCTGGCCAGTAGAGTTCCCGAACTGTAGAAGTATAAATAGCTCGCTTGTCATCTTGGCCTAAAAAGGCGTATCAGGCAATTTTACGCTACAACTACATAGACCGATTAGTGTTTGGAAAAAATTGTTTCTGTACTAGAAGATGATTATTTACATCATACGACTATATTCAAGTGATATTAGGAGTTTCAGGGAACATTTATGCTGTCAGGAAGATGCTCATGTCCGATAGCCATATAAGTTATTGCTAAACACAAGAATTACCATTCTGCGTAAACATATTTGAATAAGGAAGGTTTGTTCCCTTTAGGTACTGCACGCTTTAATTGATGAGCAGATGGTATGACGTGTTTCGCAGTGCCGAAAGATGGTCGAGAATGGAATAATTCGTTATGTTAAGAGGCTTTGACAGGTAACGAAATCTGGCTTTATTATTATGATGTACCCCCTAAAGTTTAGAACAAAATATGATTCTTTGAAGATGAAGGCTCGCCCGTGTCTGTACCAAAATCTTGATTCCTTAAAATAAAGATGGTGTCCGTCTTCTTCATCTTGAGAAAAATTGTGTAAATAGTGCAGCTAAAAACATAAAAGACAGTTACAATAAAGATGGTACAACAAGCAGTGCTACCTCAGATTTGTTTATGCACTTAAAAACATTTGTCTTCGTTCGCGACAAAGTACTTTTTTTACTACAACGCTCCGATCTATTGTTCCAACATCTGTAGCGACTATTTCGCAATAATCGGTCCGAAGATGCTGGAATATCCATCGTACAGTCCAAATCCCGCTTTATGTGACTGCGATACTTCCCCATGTATGCTGAAAAGGAGAAATCATCCCAACAATGATTTTAGGGTGTGGGATGATTAGTGGGCCCAGTTTTCAGAAGAAACGTGAAAGAATTTGTTTGACGATTGATTTCGAAGAATGGACAAGTGCGTAGAATAAGATTATTTTAAGAGGTTGGGAAAATTAAAGTTATATCGCAATATTTTAGTAGTACCTTTTGTATATTCAGCCAGCGTTTATTTCTTCGATATAATTAGAAATATTTAGAATGACCGTTCTATCCTAGATTATGTATCTAAACCGGTTCCTTAGATTACCCCTTAATTTTGTAAATCAAACAAGATACCTCTAGATAAAATCAAATAGTAAATTATATCGTATAGGCTATGTATGCTTTTAAGACCGGATTTATAAATTTAAATCTGGCCTTAAAATATAAATAAGTAAAGTTTATTTGAAATTTAAACTTAATACATACATATACTCACTATTATATATGATTTTATAATAATAAATTATCTTACCTTCTAATTGTTCAATCAAAATGGCTAAATTATTTTGGGAAAGTGCCGATTTGATTTTTTTCTCTATAAATACTTTGCATAAGGATTCGAATGCATGTTGCGCCACGTTGCATATAGCTGTATATAATTTTAATATAGTGTGGGACACTTTGAAGGTATGTTTTACTGAAAAGAAGACAACATTAAAAACATTAATTTTTGATGTAAATATGTATAATAATTGTTTAAATGTTAATTTTTTACGTAAAGTCTGAATTATTGGAAAGAAAAGAAGAACGGACAGAGATTATTAATTTGACTTAAATTTTACATCAAATCTTGCAAAAATTGTGTATTCCCATAACACATGTAACGTATATTCATGACAAAGGCTATAAAACTTTCATTTTATGATGTTAATGGTGACGAAGTTATAAGAGTGAGTTACCAGACGTTTCAACCATGTGTGCGGAATATGGCTGATATTTAATGAACTAATTTAAACAAACTATTTAAGCGTAATATTTAATACTTGAAAAATAGAATATTAAACGTAATGATTCTAAAAGTAGTAACATGAAAACTCTTGACTTTTGAATAAAATCATTGGATAAATCTGCCAGTTTTGGACTGCATTCTGAATTGTAAGAATGCACAATTTTTAGGGGATTATTCCTTGGGCCATTTTAAGATTTTTTTGTCCTCGGAAGATTTTCGGAAAGACTTCTTGTTTTGAAATCGTAATTATTAATGCGCTCTAAGTAAAACTATGGTGTACTGCACTGAGCCTACCGAATATAAGAAATTATTTTGTTTTTAACAACATTCCGATTAGAAAAAATGGATATTATTTGCAGCCGTAAATGTTAGCTAAAATATCGAAAACACCACTAATTTAACCACGTTGTTGATTACGATTAAGATCACAGCTATTGGTAGTCATTACGATTTTAGTTTCGAAAATTTTTATCGTCCTGTATCTTGAAAACAAAACGCCATTCCGAAAATCATCCGAGGACAAAGAAATCTTTAAATAGCCAGGCGAGATTTCATCTGAATTTTTGCTACATGTTTAGTAAACAACCTGTATAATGATCTTTTATATTAATAACAGCAAACTCATTACTTCAAAATCAAAAATCATTTTTTAAATTCTTTCAAAAATAATTTACGCTAAAATATTAATCATGAATATAGAAAATATGGAATATGGTAAACATAATGTAATCCACATAAAAGTTGGGTCAGTTAATGTTAATTGTTAACCATTTTTACCTTAACTAACGTAAATAGTGTGAATCCTCATAGGCGACATATGCTTCTTTGCATCGTTTGCACTTAAAAGTTAAGTGACACTTAAATTTTTAAAACTGTTGCCCTGCAGATATCTAGAGAAACCTGTCACTTAAAGTTCCATTTATTGAAAACATCAAGAATGCGTTTGTGCAAAAACTTCTTTACTAACATTTTTGATATTCTTGTATAACGACGTCAACCAAGACAAAAAAATAGTGTAAATATGACCAAGAGAGGATTGCTATCCCTACCGAATCTACTTGTTGCCGCGATTGAGAATTTCGCCTATCCTGGAGCTTATTCAAGGGGTAGAGACCATTAATGACTAAAAATGTTATGGGACACCATAGTACTACAGAATCCTCAAAAGCCGTATAAATATTGAAGACTGGTCGATGTTGTGAATCATCCAATTTGCGAGTGGCAAAGGAGGGTACAGGTATATATAATAATACAAACAAAGAAAAACATTCATAGGTCAAAATTGTATAATTGCATAAATAGAGATGAGATAATACAGTAAAGCGAAAAAAAACTAACATAGAGTAAGACTAATATGCTAGTAAATACTTGAAATAGGCTAATCTTTGTTGATTAATATGGTTTAATTATTGTCGACTGACAGAGACCAAAAAAAGAATTTAATAATATATCAGGTATCTTCAATGCAAAATTAAACATCACAAATCATTCCCCTAAATATGCTTATATTACACAACTAAAGATAATCGATTTAGTATCGTTCAATCAAAAGTTTTACGACTGTATAATATTAAATTACTAATGTTAAAAATAGTTGAATAAGAAAAATATCCAATGTGAAAATGTTCAACGACAAAATAATGGTCATAAAAAAGATTCTTTTACATTACACGAATGATGACGTATAACTTTAACTTACGTGAGATGGTAGTAGAAATAAATTCGCGTGATGACTTTAGAACTTATCTAATGAAGAAACACAAAAAAAGATCAATAAGTTACAATTTAACTGTAAAACCGAAATACAAAGTTTGCTACGTTTAGATTTCACACAGTGTATGTGTAATTATTATATACAAATTTATTAGGTAATTTACTAAATATTAGGATATTTTTAAAGCAAGTTATAACAATTATGTTTTGTAATGAACGATAGTATGTTATTTAATTTAATAATAGGATTATTATATTTAACTTTTACACAATAACTATTTTAGCCTCCCCGATATATATATAGAGGTTACACAAAAAAAAGTTGACCTATTCTACAAAAAACTCACTTAAACTTAGCTAATCAAATTAACATATCCTTAATAAAACAGAACAAACAAAAAAAAAACTTCACATAACACTTAGAGTGCTAATCAAAATATTTCCACGGAATATGTTTAATTCTCTCAAATTTTCAATTTAAATGTGGTAAAACCCGAAAAAAAAATATCTAATGGGCTACTTATCGCTCCCAGTAGCTGAAGTACAATCCGGGATTTCCAAATTCGCAGCGGATCGACGTCCTATCGCCGGGGCCTTATGAGCAATACTGCTCTAGAAATCACGGCATAAAAGAAGCCCTGTCGATGGTAAACGGGCTCTTAAGATGATTTATGCGGTAATGGTGACTTAGCTCACGAATGAGACTCTTATTTGATCAAAAGAACGAAGTCGAATTTCGACGTCTACCCTTCTACGAAGTTAGTTATCAAATGCCAACGATATAGATAGATTGTCTCGGACCAGGGCAAGTAAAACGAACGGGGGGCTGTTTTTGCATTTGCTAAAAGAACACCTGCACATCACAAAAAGCGTTCATTGATATCAACAAAATCAAGGTCGATGTAAACGTACGCCGAAATATATTTATTTAAGTACATTTTTAAAACTTTAAAACGAATATGATATCCTAAATATGTGTTTCCACATAACCTTCTTCAACGACCATAGGCGTCCCTTATATATAATACGACGGGGTTCTTTTAACAAATAAATAAATATACAAGACTCCGAAATTGTTCTAAATGAAAAATAAACCGTAACAAGTTAAAGATTGAAATTACTGAAGTGATAAGAAAAGCTAGTAACTTGAAATAACTAACAACCTGAATTAACGAAATTGATCTCGGAACTAAGTTACTTGCTTAATTAATAAACATAGGGAATTTATAAGATCAATTTAAATAAGAAACGACTCGAATAGGCTAGATTGATCTTAAAAATTGATTTAGTTGATATAATAGAAAAAAAAACTGTGTTTAACCAAAGAACCAGTTTTTACTATGTCTGACTAAGTCAATGGCTATAGTGAACTTGTGCTTCTTCTGCTAATTCCCGTTACGCCGTTCCCTTCAACTCATTCACATTTTAAATCTGGTGAATCATGGTTGCAGACTTTCATAAACGAAAATCGGGTTATCGAATTGTACTTATAGAATTATAGTTTTGTTTAGTATTGTGTTATGAAAATGGGTAAATTACAATACATTACATTATAAAGTGCAATTAAATTATTAATAAATAGTTAATAAAATTTAATGATGAACATATCGAGAAATAAATTTATTTAATGCTCTCTAATTAAATCAACATCTAAAATTAATCTTATGAAGAAAAAGATAAATTAAAGTAATTCTAATAAAGAAAGAACATAATTTTTCCAAAGATATAGTAGATTTTATAAATTCAATTTTCTATGCGCCTTTATTTTTTGATATGTTCATCATTAAATTTTATTGTTTATTAATAATTTCATTACCTTTTATGTGATCATCGTAATATAAAGCAACATAATTTACTCATTTTAATAACATAACACTAAAAAAATTATAATTCTATAATTACAATTCGGTGGCCCAATATTGTTTTATGCAAATATCTATAACAACGATGTATACTTTACAAGATTTGGAAATAAATAAGTTAAACAAACAACAACAGTCGAAACAATGGTTAGAACGTGGTTCTGCACCTCCATAGAAAGCGAAAACCACTTTATCGGCAAACAAGGCATCAATTTTTTGGGATTCGAAGCGCATTTTGCTCATTGATTACATCCAGAAAGGTGCCATAATAAACGGACAATATTATGCAGAACTTCTATAAAAATTAAATGTTGAGATTCGTGCTAAACGATCAGGAATGGCAAAGAAAAAGATTATGTTTCACCAAGACAACGCTCCCTCGCATACCAGCACAGTTGCGATGTCCAAAATCCACCAGTTGCATTTCCATTTAGTCCCGCTTGCGCCTTATTCGTCGAATCTAGCCCCTTACGACTTCCACCTTTTTCCAAAATTGAAAACGGCGCTAGGTGGAAAGAAACTTTCGTCTAACGACGAGCTTATCATCTTCGTAAATGAGTATTTTGCAAACCTTCCGGAATCGCATTTTAGAGATGGCATAAGGGCATTGGAGCACCGTTTGAATAAATGTAGTGCTCTTTTAGGAGAATATATAGAAAAATAAAAATTATTTTTCGTTTTTCTTTTCCATTCTCACTACTTGTCAAACTACCCTCGTACTTATACATGAAAAAATATATAGTGGCTCTCCTTTATATGTAAACAATATATGTTTAATGTAATTTAAAATTTAGAATATTGCTAACTTCGCTGATTTACATCCAAATCGCACTAAATAGGTACTAATAATTTCCTAAAAATACTCCAAACAATTATTTTAGTGACATTGATATTGCGAATACAAATCCGTCGTTTAACAAATTGTAGCTTAAATTATGGCGATGCAACATAATGCGCCATTTAAAGTTAAGTTAAACGAGCAACAGTATTTTATAGTAAGATAGTTACGTAAGGTGTTTAAAGTTGAGAAATGGGTTGTATTTAAATACGAAAAGATTTACTGCGAATTTCGTAATGCAATTCATGTTTTATTAAACAATACTTACATAAATAAAAGAGAGATTCAGCTATTCCGCTCGGATTGAATGTACTAGACGATGACTCTTCCACTTTTCTGTGGGACACACTAAAATTGTTACCGAAAATTCGATTATTGAAAGTTTTTGGGATATTTTGTGTTCCGCTGAGATTCATTAAATTATCCAGTTCATCGCCAATTTCCGCCCATTCAACTTTGCTTTGCTTACAATTGCCTGTAGACGTCAAAAAAGTATTCATAAAGGAATCCAAATGTTGTCCTTTTTCCTTGCGTAGTTTATAGGTCACTGATTGATATATGTTTTCCAAGTCTACGCCGGTGACAGATGCACTTATTGTTTCTGTAAAATTCTGTTCACTAGTTAAAAAGGTGTGTAAAAGGTCACTGCTTCTGAGTAATGGTTTTTGGAGTAATTGTTTCAAGAATTCTTCATACTTTATTTTTCTTATATCGGGCTCAGTCGCCCACAATACTCTAAAAAGTAATTAAATACTAGAAGAACTGTTAGTTAATATTTGAATTATAATAATTCACGCCTGCACTACTAATAGTTTAATGCCAATTAAGATGGTATTGGCAGGCCATGTGTTATTGCTATCCGCGCTCGTGGTGCGACTTAAGTACTTTGGTTGTCAGCATTTACACTAACGAGAAGGGAAACTATGAGAAACCTTCTCTGAGAGCGGACCGTTAGAACTGATCCTGAGAACCCCACCGTGATAAGCTACTTATCACTTACCTATCAACCGACTAATTAACTTCAAGCATTCTAAAGATCTATTTTCGATCTACTAATTTAGCTACTAAGAAAGAAATGGACTAAATTGAACAATAAAATATAGGTTGATTAGTGTTTACACAGCGGAACGCAGAGCCGACTAACACATTTTAAAGTTTCCTAAAAACAAAGTATTTAGTAGGTGTACTAGCTTGTATTGGGCGGTGAGTGGGAAAGGGTAGAGAATGGAGTTGGAGCGTACAACATCGAGCTTCATCAATAAACAGAGCATGTAGAACGAATATCCAACGACTCTTAAAAGCTACCTGGAAAGCCATTGCATTTTCTCAAAGTGACGGTTTGGTGTGGATTACGGCTATTACTCATGGATTGTTCAGAAATGTTATCTCTTATTTTGGATATCGCTTGATCTGCCTGGTGTCCCTATCTACTGTTCCAGACTTTTTCTTATTGGGATTCTTAAAAGACCGTTCGTTTCGGGGGCATATTCTTAACATTCGAGAAGTCGAATTACGAAGGTGCGCGTATGGCAACTTCCAAAAATGCTTACAACACTGCATTGATTAAATGGAAGGTATCTTTTTGATAGAATCTTCAAGAAATAAGCTTATAAGCTTTGGATAATAAATAACATGTTTCAGTAGATTTATAGACCGTTTTACTTTATTTTTTCTGCTTTTATTCAATAATTTATATCATTTGAAATGTGTCAGACGGCTCAGCGCCAGGCTACACAATGTAATAATTTATATCATATTTTCGATTGTACAAATGTATAGCATATGGTTTATTTTTAGTTTATGTGGGTATTTTCAACGACAAATTATTCTTCATTAAAATAGATTATCCAGAATAAATTTTTACTTTGAACAACTAAACTAATATGGCATCTTTATCCATTGGAGTTTATTAAAAATACATTTACTCTGGAAAAACAATGTAATTTTACCTTTTTGGTGGCAATTCGGGGATTTCATTTTCACCATGGAATTCGATCAATTTTGCTTTTAGCGTATAAAAATCAATGTCTCTTCTTTGAATATTCCATCTTCTTAATTCATTCTCAGGTAAAGTCTCTATTCTCTCAATGTTTATATAATAATTATGTAATCTGCTGTTAGGCTGCGAAATAATATTTATAACAATATCGATTAAATGAAATTGAATTATATCGTATTTACTTTCTTAAATGACTACTATGTAGGCTCTACAGAGAAATTAACTTCCAAGTTCTTTTTTTAAATGTATCTGTAACATTTTATTAACCGGTAGTAATCAGCAAAATAGAATGTATTCTATGATACATAGAAATGAAAAAGCAAATTCCTGAAAGAAACCGAACAAAACCGTAAAATCTCGCATTGGCAACAAATTATTACTTAACTACAAATAATATAAAAAGTAGAAAAATTTCAAATTTGTTTAATCTGCTAAAATGTATTCCATTTCAATGTAGACAAAAAATAATTAAATCTACAGTTCCATGAAACAACATGAAGATGAGTAAAACGGATATTTTTTTATCAAAATATATATAAAAAACTTAAAATGTATACACTAGCTATACAAGACTTTAATTCATTCATCATTAGAGAGAAAACGAGAACCTATTGTGTATGCACGGAGCAAATAGAGTTGTACAAGAGCGCGATATTCACAAGATTTTTAGTAAATGTAAGTTGAGTCGCTTTCACTGCAACTAGTACAGTCCCCTCTATTTATATTATCTCACTTTAGTGAATTTTAATGCATACTGACAATTTAAAAGACCCATGGTAACCCGAAGTATGTTAAGCAAACCATATCAAATGATATTGGAAATAGTACTATCAGGTTGTAACATAAATCCTGTCCGAAAATTTGTAAAACTTGTTTATTAAATTTTTGTACAAAGTTTTTATTTATCAATCGTCAATGTATTTTCCCTCATTATTTATTACAGCTAGCCATCTTTCAGGTAACATATGAATTCGGAAAAATTCTTCGGATTTTGAATCAAAAAATAAAGTTACTGCGGTTTGAACATCTTCTTGGGAATTGAAGCTTTTTCCATCAAGGTGGTTTTGTAAGCTTCGAAATAAGTGGTAATCCGTAGGAGCAAGGTCTGGGGAGTACGGTGGATGTGAAATTTTTTCCCAGCCAAGTTCTTCCAATTTCTGAGAAGTGATGCAAGCCGTATGTGGGCGGGCATTATCTTGATGGAACAGAACACCGCGTCGATTGACCAGTGCTGGGCGTTTTTTCGCCGGGCTTCCATTAAACGGTCGAGTTACTGACAGTAAAGTGCGGCAGTGATGGTTTCGTTCATTCCCAGCATCTCAAAATGAATTACACCTTTAATATCCCACCAAACACAGAGCAATGTTTTCATTGGATGCAGTCCAGCTTTAGGCGTTTGCACCGCCTTCTCACCAGGACTAAGCCATTGATGATGACGCTTAATATTTTTGTATTGCACCCACTTTTCATCTCCGGTAACAATTTGATTTAAAAACGGAGCACGGAGATGACGAGAGTGCATTGAAATGCACACATCAATACGATGTTGGAGTTGTGCTGGCGATAGTTCATGCGGTACCCATTTTCCTAACTTTACCACTTTTCCCAATGATTGCAAATGACGATGTATAGTCATATGACTTACGTCAAATTCTTGTGCAAGTTCTCGCACTGTTGTAAATGGATTATTTTCAACCCGAGTTCGAAGGACCTCCCTATCAAATCCAGAAGGCCGCCCGGTACGCTCGTCATCCTTCAAACTTAAGTCACCGTTTCGAAACTTTTCAAACCATCTCCGACACATCCGTTCACTAACAACATCATTGCCATAGACACCTTGAATGTTTCTAGCCGACTCACTCGCGTTATTTCCTTTTTTGTATTCGTAAAGCATAACATGTCGAATATGTTCTTTTGTCACTTCCATCTTTAATGGACGAAAAAGAAATTGAGAACAATATGTACACTCTTCAAAAGTTGCAGAAGTACTGACTAACTTATTGCGAATAAACCAATATGACTCATATTGCAGAGATTTCGCAACGTTTCGTCGTAATGCGTATATATGCGAGTTGCTGCGAGAATCGGACAGAATATATGTTACAACCTGATATTTATAAACATTCAGAAACTAAAAGTATTGTGTCTAGAAAATCCACATACTGTATTGGAGAATAATTGAAAGTGCATTGCAAAGTCTATATTTTAAAAAAATTGTCGATTACCAGTTGGTCTGACTTGGTAGAGGGATTCGTCTTTGTAAATAGTGGGGAAAAACATACTTAAGATTTAAGATTATGTATGAACAATGAAATAGTTTTGTAATGTCCTTCTATATACACTGGAAGGGGTTGTTTGTGTAATCGAATGTGGGAAATCCCTGTTATGCTGTCGAAACTAAATGTATTTATCTTATATAAGACATCGTAAAACATATTTATCTGTCTCGTTCTAATATATTACAAAATTTCGATATTTCTTCTACGATTCGCCTGCATTGTATATTAACAGGAAATTTAAAAATTGAAGATGTGAAAAATTGTGTTTACATGGGTTGTCTTTTAAGTTTTGCATATAAAACTGGAATAAAACAGTAGATAGCATTTAAAGACTTCATTGTTTTTCGAAGAATTCTCTACGAAGATTAATGTACTTTTGCATGCGCTCGTCCAAGCAGTTCGTTGTGTACGGAGGAGGATAGTTCAACAATTCGACGTTTTGTTGCGTTAAAAAATCAATTGTCTTGCATGGTGTGTGCGAACTTGCATTGTCTTGGTGGAGGATGATTCGTCGTTTGGGGTTGGTTCTTCAGCGATGACTTGCGGCAAACAAATGGTTGTATACTAATTGGCAGTAACAGTCCTTTGATCTTCTAGAGGAATTGTTGTTACATAACCTTCTTTCGAGACGAATGTCGCGATCATCTTTTTGGAGACGCTTCGAGAACGGATGACTTTTGTCGGCTTTTTTCCACTTCGGAACACCCAAACAGACGACTGGCGTTTATTTTCTGTCTCGTACGAGTAAATACAAGATTCATCACCATTGACAATGTTGTGCACGTTTATAGTTTCCGGCGTTGAAGTGATCTAGAGTTTTTTTGCACCAATATGTCCTAACAGCTTTCTATTCTTCGGTCAACAGATGTGGTATCCAACGGGAGACTAATTTTTTTGCACGCAATTCTTTATGCCACATTTTTTGAATTGAGGCCTTTGAAATCCCCAATAATGCTTCAATCTGGCGATATGTCACGTGTCGATCTTCGTTGATGTTCTTGCGCATAGCATCGACGTTTTCCCGAATGGCTGCCATTTTTGGTGAACCTGCTCTTGGATCGTCGCTAAGACTAATCCAACCACGTTTGAATTCACCATACCGACGACAAATTGTTGACTGATATGGTGCTTCATTGCCGAAAACAGAATCCAACTCGGCGAGGCATTCTTGTTGATATAATTGTCTTCGAAAATTATAAAAAACTATTCCGTGAAAATATTCGTGATTCAATTCCATTTTTCAACTGACTTGTCATCTTTGACAGTTCGTTGTAGCTACTACACTACACGTATCGCACTGAAATTTTGGATTTAGGTTAACTAAAGATGGAGGTTAATTATTAGTACTGAAATTTGATTAGTCTCACTATACAAAACTTCAAAGACATCCCACGTATTTAGTTATGTTGGGAGGATTGGCTTTATTTTTTCAACACACTGTATCGTTAAAATAAAATAAAACAAAAATAATTCAGCTAATTATTAAATTTTAGTTTATAGAAACAAATTATACAATTGAACAAATTGAATATACAAAACTGGATATTTTTTAAATATTTCTATGCTCACTAACACTCATTATAAATTCATATGAAAGATGAAATTATATTGTTTAAACATTTAAAAAGCATATTAAAAAAACATTAATTTACTTACATTGCAGGTAGTATCAAAATTTCTTATCGAGACTCGCCATGTAGTCAAATCTCGAAATCCTATCATGTGAGGCGGCATTATGTCATTAGCATAATGGGTGGCATCATTTTCATATACTTGTGATTCTGGTGCATAATATCCTTCTATTGGTTGTTTAGTTTGTAAAGCTCCTTTTATTTTTCCTAAGCCGCTGCTTATTTTTGCAACAGCTCCTTGATTTGTATTATCATAGTATTTTCTGGACCTAGCAAAAAACTCAAAGGAATATTTATATATGTTAACATATGTATAGTAATCCAAGACTACCATTTGGAAATTTTGCAAGACACTAAGTAAATAATGAAAATAACTTTTAAATACCTCATTTTCGAAGGTGATCCGTGTGTTTGCATATTTTGTCTAATAATAATTGTTAGATTTTTAAAGTACATTAGTAAGTATACTTACTTATTGATAGAGCTTTTCTTATATGCAGCCGTAACCTTTGGTCCACATAAATAACTATAAAACTAATATTCTTATTAATAATTTTATTCATGATATTACGAAATTATAATGCTACCTCGTTGCTGTGATAAAATTCAGGGAGGTGATTGTTTTCAAGTACACCAAAAGCGTGATCGTAAGCCTTGTAAAGTGGTTCTGATGTTCTAAGTTTTGCAACATTATAAACCCCTTCTTCTAGTAGTCGATATAACTCTGTTACTATGTCTTCTGAACAGCCAATAAAATCTGGACTTTTAGGATTGATATAAATTTTATACAGGTTCAGTGCTTCTGTGTGTAAATTTTCCAATTGCCGTTTCGAAAGGTCTGGTAATATAAGTTTATCATTAAATTGCTCTGTAAATTTAAATTAATTTAGAGAATAATTTTTTATTTAAGTAATGTTGCTTTTTGCAGATAAAACTAAAACATTACTTTAAAGCAGTGGTGACCAATAACCTCCCAATAATTTTTGAAATAATGTGAGCTATAATCAAAATAATTTTTTAGTTAAATACTTTTGATGTAAACTAGTAATTACTGATAAATATAATTTTGATGGTCCCTCATAGGTAGTCAATTCTATTGACCTCGCTATCTTAAATGCATACTATCGTTTTGTGAATTAGATCGAAATTTGGGCAAAACAAAGGCTATATTGTTTAAAAGCTGTTCTGGTTCAACAGTCCAGTTAGCATCGCTTTAATTTACGATCAAAGTATAAAGTACATACGCGAAAGTCATTACGTTAATGGAAAATATAGAGGCGTGTTTTGGTTTAAGTCTGTTCCTGTTTACTTAATAATGTTGTATATATTATAATAAAACAGTTAATACTTACTCACCGGGTAACAATTATCTAAAATTAACTGAACTAGGAGCTATTAACGAAAGTGGTGACTTTTGCCATTTTTGGAGTTTTACCAATGTTTCAACTATTTTTTTAATAACATTTTCAGAAGCTATATAATTATGCATACTGCCGATGACAACTGTAGAGAGCGAACTGTGTTTTTTCAACTTTAAAAATAAAAACGTTTTTATGAAATAGCTCAGGTCAAGAAATTCTGTTTACATTGGCAACATTAAGTATAGAAAAGTGGTTTATATATTTAAATTAGACCATCAGCCGTTACTGCATTAAAGTCTATTTTATGTTCTAATTAGAATATGTTCTACTTAAAATATATCATGAAGAAGGTGTCATTATATTTTGTAAGTTTTGACTTCGAAGGAATACCTTAAGCTAAATGTTCTCACATGCATTAAATACAAAGAAATTTCAGTAAGTGTCTTTTTTCTTCCTATTGTGATTCTTAAAAATGATTGACTGTTTTCTTGGCCGCAATATTCTCAAATATGAGAAATTTCATAATTTCAGATATTTTCTACAGATTTAGTTTAAACTTACCTACATCAAGACAAAATTGTAATATGTGGACACATCCCTCCTTCTTTAAAAACTGCATGAAATGATAGAGAAGTGATTGTGTTTTTAAAATTGTTTTTAAATCTGATGCTAAAGAAGAATATTGTATGTCCTTCTTAATGAAGGTGGAGAACATTTCTACTTTTTCATGTGGAGTTACTATAGGTGTACGAAATCTCTGTTTGTTCGTACTAAGTACAACAAATAAATTAATAATATTTGGATCAGCAAGTACATCCATAACAGGTAGAAGAACCCAGCCAGCGAAGATTTCCCGTAATAGAGTTGTATAATTACTAAAACAATGAGCTTCTAGGAAAGGAAGACATTAACTAGATAAAATATTTCTTTTAGATGAGTACATATTGTAAAAGAAAAATAATATATTTTAAACAAAGATTCGGATTTAAAAATTTAATTTCTTAGACAATTTTAACCTACTTCTGAATTCTTAAAGGACATTATTAATGTTAAGCATTTAGTATTTTAATAAAATAATTTTAACATTCTTTAGTAGTTACCTGCAATTTAGATATTCTTCTGGTAAAAGTTTTGGCATTAAACAGGATGTCAGTTGCCTCAAATAATTTAATTCATATTCTCGATTAATTGTGGCAATGTGCAGCCTATTACCTAAATAATCAACAGCAATTTTATTCGTATTTAAATTTTTTGATTTCGCAATTTGTTGCATACATAAATAATCATCTATATGCTTTATAACACATGGTACCATTTTATTAGTTATTAGTGATCCAATATCAAGTTCCAAAAATTTATTTACTGCAGTGGCACTGGCATATTGAAGAGAAAATTTGAGTTCATTCAAAAATGTTACATCTTTTGTAAATGTACTATACCATGATGTAACAAATGTTTCAATTAATCTACCATAAAACTAAAATGTATAGGATTGTATATATTCTAATTACTAAAATACATACATACATGCTCAACAGCTGTATTTAAGTGCTTACTTAAATATACCTTCTTCCAGGGTAAAGTTTTCTTTCTTAGTTTATGTCTATCACATAAAGATTCATTGCAAATACCGCACGATGATGTAATGTGCTTATTACTAGATAATCTGACACGGTAAAAGCTGACAAGTCTATGTAGACAAAATGAAGCATTTTTCTGATATTTTATAAGACACCAACATACAATAAAGCCTAATATGTAGTTGAAAAATATAATGGATGCTGCTAAGGGACTGTAAAATATTATTTTATTAAACATTTAATACTAAATAAAAACCTAACCTTAAAAATATTGCAATCACAGAACAAAATGAAACAGCAACTATGGCGATGTTCCGGGTTATTGGGTCATCTTTTAATAAAAATAATACATTGATGATTTCCTTATAGGCCATTTTTAAGGTATATAATTTAATATATTCATTTTCTGATCGGTATTTGACACTACATGTACAAACGTTTGACTTTATACAGAAAATATTGTAAACAACTTTGAACTTTGTCGAATATGCGTTTGGTTACGTTCAGCTAAATTAAATCGCTCAAGAAATCTGATAAATTATGGCTGATAATGTATTGAAAAGTTATACTGATATAAATTAAATTCCTTAGTCTAAATCCTGAAATGTTTATAATTTGTAAATAATAATAAATAAAACAAAACTAGTGTAATACCTATGAAAGTAAATATCCAAATAAAACAATTTAGCACTATCTTTCAGATATTGTGGTAATGAATTCACATATTGCAAATTAAAATATAAAATTTTTCGAACAACCAATTTTAATTTTGTTGCTTCTGAACTTGTATACTCAAAACTATTATGAATAATTGTGAATAATTCATTGATAAATAGTTTGTAATGTTTATTTTCAAAATATAGCTTATGTTTGAATCAATATTTATATGTATTTGAATTTTTTCCAGAATCATCGCTTTAGTCGTCGTCTTCTATTCCTTTTCACTAAGAAGAGTTTGTATAATGCTGATTATAATTCTCCACCATATGATAAAATGGTGACTTGAGTAAAACATTAGTTCTAGCTCATGGGGTACTAAAAATATTAAAGTTTCTTGTATGACATACAGGCACATGAAAATCGATCTGAGAAACCAAGAAAGGACAAAAAAATTTATTATGAAAGAATTTTATACTAACCTATTCACGTTTTTGAAAATTATAACTATCCAACGGTTCATTCAACAATTATTTTCGAAATATAGTTTATGTTCGGAGAAATATTTATGTGTATTTGAATTGCATCCAAATTTTATTTTATTATTTTTAAACATTTACAATTAATATGTTTGCTATATTTAGGTTATTCTAATATTAACTTCATTATAAATAAGTTACTTTAAAAATAGTAAACATGATTTAAAAAACATTTAAACGAAGATATACGTATTCGCATTATTTAATTATAAATCTTAACTAAAACAGTTACATCTACTGATAACTATATTTTTAGTTACCTTTTTTTGTTTTTATGATTATGAACATTTACATTTAGATAGACTAATTAATTCATTATTTAGAATCGTGCCATTAAACAACTATAGGGCTATCATATCGACAATATCAGAACTATTCCTAAAATAGTAAATCATGTCAGAGCAGTGGTATAAAACACATCAACATGTTCATTCGTCTATTGCATCCACCGGCATAAAATTCGATTCATGTATTAATTTGTTCATATTTAGTTTCTTTTTTGGAATTTTAATTATTTTTTTGATAGATCAGACGGTAATGTAAATAATCGTAATGAAATTCAACCAAAAAATTAAGCTTAATGCTGGAATAAAAAAAAATAATGTAAAAACTTGTTCGACTGGGTTCAGGTCGGAACTTCTTGAAGTCTAGATCGTGCTATGAATTTCAACTTCATTCAAATACTCATTAACACCTCGAGCAACACGAGAGTGGGCGTTATCAAGTATTAACATAAAATGGTCGCCAAAAACTGGATAAAAGGCACCACGTGTACTTCTAGGACATTTCTAATGTACCTGTCTGCATTCAGAGCTCCTCCATCTACCACCGTTAATTCTGTACGAGTTTCCATATTAATACCACTTCAAATCAGAACCTATTCACGGCCGAAACTAGACCTTATACAATACTACATTGGGCAACCTTTCACCAACTCTTCGTCATACTCTTTTACTTCCATCTGGAGAGCTAAGATTAAATCTTGAGTCGCCAGTAAAAAGGATATGGATTTATTCTTCAATATCCCAGTTTTAGTATTCACGAGCAATGCGTAATCGCTCTACGCGATGTTCTTTGGTCAACTACGGGTTGCGTGCAAGTCTTCTAGTAGTCGATCCATGTTTCGGTAAACTTTTTCCGACAGTAGTTTCACTACATCACGCACACTTGCATACCACAAAAAACGAGACACAGATTAGTCGCATGGAACACGGACTTTTGTTTGATTTCAGTTATTTTTTTCTTTATCTTTATTCACTTTTTTAAAATCAATTCATTGTAACAACAGTAATTTCCTTAAATGATTTTGAAATGCACATTTAAATTCCTGTACCAAATATTATACTTTAAATTTCATTAGTTAATAGATTTTACGATTACCTTATACTTATAACAATGACATACTATTATTGTATTTATGAATTGATTATAGGTATGTATTTTTTTAGATCCATGGGTTCTACGTGTGAATCTGCATAAGGATGTAATACATTAATTCAACAAAAATTACAAATATTTGAAACTTATTTCTAACTTATGTGTGGCTTAAATGTTTTGAATTAAAGAAATTTCAAGAATATACCTTTGAAAATATTATCAAATAAGGGTATTAATGTGTTCAATAGTAAGTACTTAGGCTTAATTTACCTCTTAACGTGATGCAAAATTAATTATATACATTTAATATGGAATATTATTCCGATATTCACATATACGAATTTCATTTAGAATTTCTGTGATTTCAGTGTTTTAAAAATTAATATTTCTTCTGTACTTATACTCGTAATATGACAATGTATATATATATATATATATATATATATATATATATATATATATATACTATAACAAATATATTCCTTAATAATTAAATAGAATTTCTAATTAATTTATAACTGTTCTGATAATATGATTTTATGAACAACATCTATATATGTAAATATATGTTTCTGTGTAAATGTAATAATCTAATTGTTTAGATCTAAATTTTATATTAATAATAAAATTAATGTGGCATTCGATTTATTGATTGATGAAGTTTTGCATCAAATCATCACATTACTTTAAGCTCTTAAATTAGTAGAAAAATTTTGACTATAACTAATAAGAATAAGTTCATAGTCATCTTCATCAAGCATTCTAAACTGGCATTAACTTGAGAAAAATCAAAATGTATGTTGCCGAAACTCTTACTTAAATTATTAAATCTCGGAATTAAAATTACGTTAACAAAATTAAGTATTCTATAGAAAACAGTACGCAAAATGCAGAGTGAGTTAGTTCCTTACGTTCCCCAATTCTTCGTTATTTTGCGGAGTGAAGTTAATATATACATATTTTTTTTTTACTTTATCAAAACACAGTAATGGTATATCATCTTCACAATATGAATCTTCTTTGCTAGTTATATTCATAAGAGCTCTAATATTTTTTTCTATTGTGTCTTTATCTTTTTGAGACAATGTTTTCTTTAAAGGGATTGAAGGTTGACCAGTAATTTCTAACGTTAATGTCTTGCCCTTTATTTTATCGTCTATCACATCAACAATTTTATTTAAAATATTAGCTAAAACAGGACCACCTGCTGCTGCTAGTATAGGTAATAATAAATTAATAAAACCACCATTTATTTCACCTCCTTCAACTATTTTTGATTTGTCTTGTAAAATAATTGATGAGCCGTTTTTAATTATAATTGTCATTTATATTAATAAAAATAAAAAGTAATATTCAAAGCATAAAAAAAAAGGTATGAACAGCACCATCTTATAGCTATAATTTAAAGTTGGAGTTACAGTTTTCTTTTTCAGTTATAACACGAGTAGCTGAACTCGATGAAATTCATAAAAAGATTGAATATTCAATAGTATAGATGGAGACAGTTACTTTATTTTGTAATTCAAGAAGAAAAACGAGGTTATGGATATTACTACCTGTTATATTACACATACGTACATATATTTATTTCTTACTTTTTATTTTCGTTCAAACTGACTTAAATACAGAATATACACTTTTAAAAAGTTATGTTTATCTCCTTCGTGATACTTTTTTCATTCAAAAAAAATACTTTTCTTTTTATAAAGAGGACCTTTGCATACTTTGGAGAATGAATAGGCTGTTGGAAGACTTTAAACAGTTTCAACTTAAACGTAAGATTAAAAGGGATGATACTATCTTAGTTGAAGTGAGGTACAGCAATAATTCTATCATGTGCTCTATGCATAATCTATTAGTGCAAGGTATACATCAAATACTTTTAATACCAATTGAAATAGGACACCCGACAGTATTGAGATTAAATGAGGTCACTATTATTGGTGGGTGTACTGCCATAAATACTGCTAAAATTGCTGTAAATCATCGTAATTTTGGAGATGTTATATTAATATTTAACAACACCAATATAAGGGACACAGTACTTATGGATTTGTTGAGAATATATGGGTAATACAATGTTTTAAAATATTTAATTATGTTTGATGTAAAATGTATTATTTGTTATAGTGATCACAGCAGCAGCGACTCGGGAGCATCGGTATAATATATATTAACATAATAATAAAAAGCATTAATGTAATACATTATTAAAATCATTATAAAAAGTTATTTGTCTTTCATGGTGTTTTAATTTCATTCAAAAAAAGGTACTTGAATTTATTGGATTAAGATCTAAATCATATGCATTTAGAGATAATAATGTTCATAAGAAATTGAAAAGAATTAAAAAATCTGTACTTGACAAAGAAATTAAATTTGAGCATTATAAAAAATGTTTGTTTGAACATTTAGAGTATTATCATAAACAAAGTGTTATTAGGAGCTATGATCATAATGTATATACTGAGGAATTAAATAAGAAATCATTGTGTTGGAGAGATGATAAAAGATGTATCCAACAAAATAGTACAGACACATTTGCTTGGGGGCATTGGAGAATTGAAACTGATTGAGATTTATTGTACTTGTGTAAATTTATAATTTTTATCAACAATGACTTTTATTGGAAAGAACTTTTCTTTTTTTTATCATTTGATAACTAATTATGTAATTAAACATGACATTTATTTTATCTATATAGTTTTTATTTATTCTATATTTCTTATTCTTGACAAATACTATATAATCAAATGAATTTGTTAGAATGTTTTCAAATTTTGAAAGGTTTGTAATGAGTAGAATTTTATTTATTGGTATTTTAGGTAAAGAGTTATATGAATTTATGTACTTCATTGGATCATTATTTAGCGATTTCATTTCCTTCGTGAAACTTTTATCAACGCTTAAATGCGTGAATGTTGATTGACTAGAATCCATATCAATTTATTTATATTTAAAATAATTATGTAACTAATAATTTTTTTATTGTTGAATATTTTTTATTCAAAAAAATGTTTATTAATATGTACTTTTATTTTAACGGTAACACTAGAACTATTACGTTCAACGTTTACGTTTGACGTTACATGTTTACGTTCACAAAGATATGTTGATGATGATAAAATAAGTTTGAATATTTGAAGGGATCTGTAGCAGATACCCTCAGGGGTGGACTTTAGGACCACCCTCAAAAAATAAAATAACCGATTCTTAAAATACTCGTTCACAAAATTTTTTAGGTATTTGATAAATTACTCCTTGAGTCGGTAAATTGTAGATCCTTTAAAAAATTATTTTTTTTATTTGGAACAAAATCTGCTGGCCCAGTACTGGTAAATTGACATCTACTCTAATATGTCAAAGTCAATTTGATGTTATAATTTGACCCACAATACAGCAGCCACGTAATGATCGAAAACTAAGAAAAAAGGAGTTAGAAGACTAAGTGGACTTGCAGTTCTAAATGTAGCAATTAAAATAGATCTTACAGCTGCGTCGAAAGTGACATCGACCTTACCACATCTAGACATTGTAATGGTGAGGGTAAACATTCGTTTTCTTTATAAGTTTTCCCATTTGTATATTGTATGATAGGTTTAATTTTAAAAGAGCGTAATAATTGTTTAGTATAGTATAGTTAGTGTAGTTTAGTGTAGTATAGTTTAGTGTAGTATAGTTTATAGTTCTTTTATGTGTTGTATCTACTATGTATACTGTTAGAGAAATATATTTGTATTTCCCTTAATATATAATTAAATTCTCGAAAAGGTTTTCATTATATGAACGATATAAATGCATACAGATGGGTACGAAACGTGGGCAGATATACTAGTGACGCGGTTGTTCCAGCCCGGAAACCCAGAAGCAGATAACGATATAAATGCATTGTATTGTTGAAATGCACATATATTCGTTTTCTTTATATTATAGGCTTTTACCACTTTTATATTGGCTGCTTAATTTCAAAAGATTGTTTATTTTATATACTACTAATTATGTTTTAGTATAGTTCTTTTATGTAAGGTTATTGTATCTATTATATATATTGTCTCAGTTTATGAAGTGCATTAGTAGTGGTAGTAGTAATTTATTTTGTATTGACAATTACAAAAAAGTCAAACGTAAAACTAAAAATATGTATGTTCCAATAGCTAAAATACATATAAATAAAACAGTCTAAAATACACGTATAAGTAATGAACCAGGTGAATTACCCCCCTGTCTATAGTCAGTTATAAAAGTTTGTCTTTATATAAATAGTCGGTGAATTTTAATCAACATGTAAGCCTAAGACCTGAGAGGGAATAGACAAGCCTAAGAGCTGAAGAAGAAAAAAAAAGTTAGATATGGATAGAAGGTCACTCTGTCCAGAGTGTGTGTTGTCTTCTTTTTGCAAAGAAGAGTTAGTGCGAGTATTATGAAAAATATAAATATTGATCCCTGCTAGTGGAGATCGATTGCGTTTAATATTATTCAAGAGCGAATAATTAGTGAGAGTACGAATCAACGCATTTGGTGAAAGAAGGTCCGAAGCAGAGACCATCTGTATCAAAACGAGTGCCTTATACACATACATAGAGAGACAATATAAGGTAAAAAAATTATATTTGTAATTGTAAAATTGTAATGTTAATATGGTATGTGCTTTCTTTATTATTATTTATAAGAAAGAACCTCCTAAAATGATTCCGATTATTATTAAACATGTAAATATTTTATGAGATTTTTTCCTCTATTCAAATTAAATGAGTGTGTGCATCCACCTTCGTAATCTGAGACGCACCGCGAATTGTTATTTATATGAGTAGCATCTTTATGTTTATCCGTAACGTTATATGTTTATTTTAGTTTTCTTAGCCTGTGCATTTCGTGGAATTATAATAAATTGTTACATCATACCAGGTCCTGGTATTTTTTTATAATTTTCAATATTATCGTTAAAGGCGTTCAAACAAATATAAAGATAAGGTTGAAGTATTGAATAAAAGTTGAGTAACAATATGACTCAAAAGTAGGCTAAATAAGCAAGGATCGTAAGAATATCCAGATATATAGAACAGCAACGTCAGTAGTCATATAAACTAAGTCTACGGTACTGACCATCACAAGTTGTCACTAGAATTTAGGACGGGCGTAGTTATGTGAAAACATGTCATAGCCTAATCAGAACTGTAGAACAATTATAGTAGATAGTAATAATAATAATAATAATAATAATAATAATGTTCTTTATTATTCAACAGATTTGCACATCCACTTACAGGGTAACTAAAAGACGAATAGTTTGAAGAGAAATATAATAAAAAATAATAAAAGAAAACTTACACACATTATTTTTATAAAATAAATATCCTATTGCTAACGGAATTTAAGTTAATTTTATTTGTGCCCTTAGTCATTTGACTAATCAGAGCCCTCTTGCGTATACTCACGTTCTAGAAATACGCCAGTATACGCGAGAACTCTGCAATCGAAGGAAGATAAAATATCGTTTATATAAACATAAATGTTAAATAGTGGGGGGTACTAAATTGTGTCCCTGAGAGGTTTCAGAGATTACAGTGTATGTGCTGGAAGTATATCCATTGCAACAAACGTAACCAGATTAGGTGGGACTCTACAAAAATTTATAATTGCTGAAGGAAAACTAAACATCTTGGAGGTCAATATATTATGGTTGATTATGTCAAATGCTTTTGCAAAGTCAGTATATGTTATATGAACTTATTATCTTTAATCAAAACTTTAACTAATTTCCACATACTCTAAAACCGTGTTGATATAGTGCAATAAGTATATTTGAAGTGCAGTAACTGTTCGAAAGTCTTGGAACACGACGACAATGCTTATGGGCTGGTAGTTATTAATTAATACCGTTTCCATCTTCATGTTTGAAATCTGGCATAATCAGTCAAAGTGGACGAACTGATAACATGACTTTGGATGTTATCAGGTTTTACTTATCGAAGCGGATATAAGACCTCGTCTGTCGAAACTGACAAGATATTCATGAGAGGGCATGGTAAGGTGTTTGACGATGAATTATAAATAAGCATGAAGCTGGAAGAAAACATACTAGTGGTTCAGTAAACATAACAGTTCCTAAAGTTATATATCTAGAGTCTAGTTTTACCACTCTTTGGCGTAATATATTGCCAATCTTTTGATGGATCGTTTATTAAATTTTTCTTAACAGTAGATCTATATAAATATCACCTATCATATTAAGCTTAATTTTTTTTTGGAGAGGAAGAATGGACATAAGCTTTGTCTGTACAGAGAAAGCGGATGGCTTTAAGACAGAACAAGTATCAAAGGAAAAACAATGACCAGGTGAGGCTAAGCAAAAACACTATGGTATATTAGGTACAGTGACTGACTGATTTCTCCAATAGCCGAGCAACGCTAAATGAACTAGTAATTAAGTGAAATGGGGTATTATAGCTATGTATGGTATTAAGTTAACAATAAGAGTAAAACAAATAAAGCAACTATAATTAATAAATAAAAGGTGTTTAAAAAACATAGTAAATAAAATAAGAATATTACTACTAAGAGTTTATTGAGACACAATTTAAAGTTTAAAGTGGATCATTGTTACATAGATCACTTGTATCGCAAGATGAACAAGCTTGCAAGTCAAAAACGAATTGCATGTACCAACAGATGTCAATTCCTTCGTAAATATATCCGCAACCTCGTTCAAAATATGTTGTTCCTATTTCTGAAATTACATTTATTAGTAAAGTAATAGGTTATTGATTTTATGCTTTATTCTTACCAGTAGCAATGAAGCTAACACAGGTTGTTACAATATCTGCCTTAGCAGTATCTCTATTTTTAATCAAGTTATCGTTTGGAATGACAAATTTCGTCGAAGAGGCATTCGTTGATGTGTAATCACAATCTTGGACAAGCATTGATGATGCAACGCCATTAGCACAGTCGCTAGTTAGGGAGCCAATGCAAAAGAAACAACTCAATGCTGATGCTAAAATTCATAAATTGATTGTTAAAATCCAATAATCGGGGTCCATAAACTAAGTAAGTTACCTACACTATCTACATTCAATCCCAATGTCATATAAACATTAATTTTTTAATTTGTCATTTTGAAATTATATGAAATATGTATTTTATAAACCAAAATATCATCACTATCAAATATGTGATACAAACATTACCTTATGAGTATCCTACATAATCTTGGATTATGAACTGTAGTATTAGTGTGTTTTTACATGTCTTAACATATAACTATAGATAACTTGTAGATACTAGAATGATACTTAGAGCGTCAAAAAGTATTGTAATTATATTAAGAAACGGGAAAGGTAATAGAAACAGTGGCTTGATAAATAACAGTAGCGAATGTATATGCACAAAAAATCCCTGGATGGTTAAGTAAGGAAGTGGTAGGTTATGCAAATTTGTCACAGTAATAAATATGATAATTAGAAGTATATGATCACCAATTTTAGTGATCAGATAACTTTGTGAGCTAATTAGTAGCTCAGTGGTAAACTAGTAGTTCATCACAGGGAGGCCTTAGGAATCGAATCCGACAGCCTGCTGTTTGGAAAGGTTTCTTCGCGGTAACCTTTCTCGTTTAAGATACTAACAGGCAGGTATAATAATAACTAATGGTCTTGCTAATGCTTCCTGTAACTGATGTTAGCCTGTTGGGTATGTGAAGGCATCTATAGTAACTATTAATAATAGCAAATCTATGCTTACAATTATTCAAGAACTATGTTAACAAAATAAAGGCTTTAATAAAGTTCAGAGATTTATTTCAACATATAGATACGATGAAAACTTAAGGAAGGGAAGTAAGCTATCATAAGTATTGATTAATTTTGAAAGATTAGAAGAGAAGTTGCTGAGACATTAACGACTTATCTTTCTTTCACTTACACCTTTCTGACGATCAGGTGGTTCTTATGCATGGCCATTGAATTTTAATTCAAGTTTAAGAATTGATGGGCAGCTATTAGAAATTAATCACTAAGGGTTTTCGCCGTGGTATACCAGGTGCTACACTTTGCGATTATCTGCTGATGATGATTTGGCTGTCTAAATGCGTATACAGAATTACAAAAGTTAATGTGGAAAGGGGTTATATATCAACCTTAGTGAATAAATATTATAAATTAAGATTAAAGATAGAATAGAAGAATGATTATCACTATTCCAGGAGAAATAAAAATTATTGGTTAGCTTCTCTGTGTCGAAACAAAAATATATTCATATACATACACCAAGATGTGGGTAGGACAAGTAATCGTAGTTTTCATCGAATTGTTAAGTATTTTATTACGATTTTTGGATCTATTTAATTGACGTGGAGATGAGCCGATAATTCAATGCAGTCGATATTGATCATAAGATCAAATACAATCCATACAATCAATAACATAAGTGATTGATTTTGAGAATACAGTACTGAATAGAATAGAACGCAAGAGATAGTGATGGCTTGAATTCATAATAAGGATACAGAAAACTGATCGCTTTATTGAGGATTGCCAAAAGAATAAGAAAGACTGCGTGTTAGAAAGATTGTATACCAGTACGAATGTCGATGAAGAAAAACTTTAATACGAAGTTTCTAAGTACGCCAGTGCATGGGGAAACATGAGTGTCACCAGGTCAAAGAGAAAAATTGTATACAACATCCCTTAATAGACGCATTATATTAAAGTAGTATTTTGGATGCCCGAAGCTGTAAAGGAGCAAGCTGTAATTCAGACCATTTTCAAGTAAAAGCAAATTAGAGAAAAATAGTAAAACGAAGAGGAAAAATGGAGTATATAATAAAAATTTCCATATTAAAAATCTAAAAAAGAATGAAGAAGTGAGACATTCATATACCAGTGAATTGGAGATAATATTCATATACCAGCGAATTGGAGATAAAATTCGGAACATAAAAGGATCGATCAGAGAATATTATATAAATTATATTCAACAATTTTGAAGAGCGCTAAAGGAAATAATTTTAGATACAGATGAAGCAGACCAGTAAAGAGAAACAACTGGTTTGATGGGGAGTATTAGCAGGCAATTGAAGAGCAAAATTGAACAAAAATAGAAATACTAAGAAATGCGTCTGACGAAAATATAGAAAGAGATTTACAAAAAATGGAAGCTAAGCCACTGGAACGCACAAATAAAAATATTTATTCAAAAATATTTAATAGAGAAGTAAAAAATCAGAGAAGCAGTTTCCAGTTAAGAACACGATTATTTAGAAGTAAAAATAGATCGTTCATAGGTGGCAGAATGGAAGTTATCGAACAACTTCGAACAGATGCTTAACCTAAATACTGAGAAACTGGGAAGGTAGCAAAAATTTGCAAGATGAAACAGTCTCACCAATATACGAAGAAGTTGAGTAAATAATAAACTTTTTAAAGAATAATAAATTTTCAATCTTTCTACAGCAGAAATATTAAGATGTGATAGGGTAGTGATCAGGGATAGGATACTTAAACTAATACAAAATTTTTTCGGCAACTTTTCTATTTAATTTATAGAATTCCGGAAGAAAAGGACTACGTAGCAACGTCGTTATATAAGTACGTCTTCTTCTTCTTGTACTATATAACTAACTTTTGTAGTATTAGTTTTGATAAACTAAGCGTCAAATTGCTTTTATTTAGTACGCAAATATGTTCAAATATAGTGTGCGTTAATTTTAAGTTGACTCAAACGTATTAATTCTTGAGTAATCTTTTACTTTAACATTTTTTAAATATTTGGTAAACACATTCGGTAGTTGAATGAACACATTTTGCATTGACTGAATGCATTAAATAATGTATTTAGTCAGTTTAATTTAAAGTAGACAATAAAATCGAATTATACAAAAAATTGTTCAAGAACAAATAGATTGTGTTTTCAATATATGGAAAGTTGAGAATAAGAATGAGTAGACAGTATTTGGAAATGTTTTAAAAGACTTGAATATTACTTCTTCTAAAGAAAGAAGTTATTTTAGATTTTAGTAGTAAAATAAATTCATTTTTTATATAAAAATGTGATAGGAATATAATAAATATCTGATACGCTAAGAGTTGTATTAAAATAAGATTACAACTAAAAGTATTTCAAAATTGACTTAAGATTACTATCTATATAAGTGGCAAAATAATCCATTATACACAACATCACGTACATATTTACATAGCTGTTTGTGCTTACCATTGTTTAAGAGAAGCAGAAATGTTACAGTGCCAACTAGGATTCGTATCATTTTTTACTTTATTCAGAAAACTGTACTTTTCAACTAAACGTGATAAAAGTATCTTTGTTTCTATATAATAAATCAGATAAGAAACTTCTATATGCGATAAGATGTTCACACTTCTAGCTTTAGTTTAAAATCATTATGTCAATTAAATATTCATTTAATAAAAATCGAATACACATGCTTCAAGTTATTTACGTAGTCATAAGCATGATTGACTTACAAATAAACATATTCATCTTGTCATATAAATTCAGGTAATTCTTTAAAAATGTTTGTTCAAAATCGGTAGCATAGTACTTAGTTTTATTTAGACCAATATTTCTTAACTTTTCAGTATTTGTGTAAATATTGTATTTAAATATATACATTAATTCTCATGGCGCCTCTCGGTTTCTCACTCATATAATAATTTTCTATTGAAATCATGCTGTAATGGTAATATTAGTTCCCATTTGAATCTGTTTTGACGCTAAGACCACACTACGATACTGTCTTAAAGGGTAAATTTATTGATATTTATCAACACCAATTCGTTTCATGATGAAATCAGAATCAGTGTTTCTCTGTGCTCTCTCTGTTGTGTCCACCATATCTGAAATTCTTGCGGCTTCCCGGGAAGTTTTAATTTGTCTCGAACATTCTGGAGCATCTGTCGCGACTGCGACGCTTGCGTGTATATAGTACATGAATACTGCAACTCGTTCAACTTCAGCCAGTCTCAGGTGAATCGATTTTTGCTTGTGTATGTTGTAATTTACATGCTGACTGCAATTGTTGGTATTTGAGTAGCCATTGTACAAGAGTTATGAATAAAATTTTGGCTGCAGACATCTAAACTTAAATGACATTTGCGAATTCTTCATCGTCAATACGTTAACAAACTCCGAAAGTTATTCGAATTAAAATTAAAATCATATGAAAAGTAAAATTGTTTGTCAAAAAAGCTTTGTCTGTAAATGAAAAAGATGCGGTGGTGAAACAAACATTTCTACAGTACATAAACACATTGTATGATTTAGAGCCGTAGCGAATTATACCAAAGTGGGACCCGTTATATCAAGAATTTTTGTTGCATTTTATAAAGACGTGATTGAAGTACTTTCAGCGTTACTGGTTTAGTAGATGCAAGGTGGTTATCACGTAGAAAGGATTTGCGACGCGTTTATTACAAACGCACATATTGTTAAAAAATTAATGTTTATTCCAAAATTTTCTTTTCGGTTGCTGTTTTGTAAATATGTTATATTATGCTGGATTAGATAAGATTTCCTGAGGAAGACATAGCTTAACACATGGATCAATAAGTCCCGAGACTAACAATGAAAACAACATTTTTTTGCAAAATTTTTTTTTATTCATCAACATAATCACCTTTTAGGGTGATACAATGGTTCCAACGCTTTTCCAATTTTTCAATACCATGTTTATAAAAAAATTTATCTTTCGCTTCAAAATAAGCTTCAGTTTCAGCGATGACCTCCTCATTTGAGCCAAATCTTTTTCCCTGGAGCATTTTTTTAAGATCAGCAAATAGCCAGTAGTCACTGGGGGCTAAATCTGGCGAATATGGGGGGTGGGGAAGCAGATCAAAACCCAATTCGTTCAATTTTGCCATTGTTTTCATCGACTTGTGGCAGGGTGCATCGTCTTGGTGAAAAAGGATTTTTTTTCTCTGCATGTGCGGTCGTTTTTTTGCGATTTCCTCCTTCAAACGCACCAGTAAGTCAATATAATAATCACTGTTGATCGATTTACCTTTTTCGAGGTAGTCAATGAAAATCACGCCATGTGTATCCCAAAAAACTGACGCCAGGACTTTGCCAGCTGACTGCTGCGTTTTCGGACGTTTCGGACGGCTTTCGCCAGCTGTGCGCCACTCAGATGACTGCCGCTTCGACTCTGGAGTGTAGTGATGTATCCATGTTTCGTCCATGGTCACGTAACGACGCAAGAAATCTTTTTTGTTGCGAGTAAATAGCGATAAACAGCTTTCTGAATCATCGACTCGTTGCTGTTTTTGTTCCATCGAAAGCAATCGCGGCACCCACTTGGAAAAAACCTTTTTCATGCTCAATTTTTCATGAAGGATAGTAAATACACTTCCATATGATATCTGTGTCATCTCAGCAATCTCACGGAGCTTCACTTTACGATCTTTCATTATAATTTTTGTCACTTCACTCACATTTTCCGGTGTAACGGCTTCCACAGGTCTACCCGAGCGTTCCGCGTCATTTGTGTCGGTACGACCACGTTTAAATTCGGCAAACCACCGACAAATCGTTGCTTTTGATGGACAAGAGTCTGGGTAACATTTTTCAATCCATTGTTTTGCTTGCGTGGTGTTTTTACCCATTAAAAAACAATATTTTATCAGAACACGAAACTCGGTTTTTTCCATTGTTTAAACAAACTACAAAACGACTTTACTCCAACCTCGATAACTCAGCTGTTTCTGGTCCGATCGACTTAAAATTTTGACACGTTCCAAGCAAAGGTTAGTACTCTAGAAAGACGTGGTTACTGGTTTACTACGAGCGCCATCTATGGGTTAGTCTCGGGACTTATTGATCCATGTGTTATTCTACTACGACCTTTCTAGGTCTATTGTAGTCCACAAGTCACGCTAGTGTATTTTATCTAGTTTCATTTCTTTGCATGATGGAAATGTCTTCCTTTCATCTCTAAATCTAGTTTAAATAATCGCACGAAACTAAATCGGGTGAATACGGGAAATGAAAACACTACGAACACGATCTAGGCCTTAATATACAAAGATAATATTGAACATTATCATTTGAAACGAATTTTTTGTGGATAATCTTCTTGGAATGGCTAACATCAGTGATCACTTTTTTCGTCTTCAAACTAGTTTTTTCTTAATTTCCTTCATTTGGTGATTTCCGTTGGACACATCATGAATCGTAAATGCTCGTCTCTTCTAATGATGTCTATGCAGTGTGAAATTCAGTACAATTTTGGTAATTCACACACAGAGAGAGGACATAAAATAAGTGATGATTCATTAGTGTTACAAATTTTTTCGGATATACACACTATATTTCATACTTTTTCAAATCTCTTGACAAAATATCATTTTTGTATAGTGTCACACAGCTTTTATACTCTATCGCCAAATGTATTTTGCAGTTTGCATTGCATATAGCTTTTTTGTAGTTTCATATATATATATATATATATATATACACATATGTATACCACGCGAACAAATGTATCTATCACGTGGTTTCAGGTTTCTACTCGCGTAGGTGTGCTTCTGTTCTGTAAAGGACCGGTGCGATATTTCGGTGAAAATCCCATTTGCCACCTTCGGGCGATATTCTCAGTCCAATGCCATTCGTTCTAATGCGAGTAACTTGTCCCTGCTTAGGTATTTGTATACTCGCTTCGGCTCGCGCCTATTGGGGGTTGACATTTTCGTTTTGTCCGTCTAATGATGTAGATGTAGTTGCGGCTCCGCTCTTGGTTTTTCAATTACTTACATAGAGCTGTTTTCCAAATGTACATTTTTACGAAAAGTTTAGGTCTATGATAAAATACAGAGTTATTCAAAAGTGAGTTCACAATTTAATAGCGCTCTGTCTTCTGTACATATAACAACGTGGTTTTATATAGACATCATTATTTTCTAGATGAATATTTAAGAATAATTCAAATGTTACTAAGACCCTGTTCATGGCGCATTTTAAGTATGTCAACTCTTATTATACAAACTGTGGCTTTATTAACGAATTTATTTTCTGTAGTTTGTCGTAACATTTGCGATACAGCAAAAAATGAAAAAAGCAATACCACCATCTATCGTTCAAACATGCAATTGTCCAAAAAAGGAAAATGTATAGAAGTTCGCTCGTCTCACTAAATTTACGATATTGTCGCTACGATGTGTATATGGACAATTACATGTTTGGACGATAGAGGGAGGTATAGTTTTTTATTTAGAGGGATTATGTTTCTTTATGTTGTTGTTTAGTTTTCTTTTTGCAATGATGACTTAGATTTCCTATTTTAAAAGAAAGTGTCCCATTTTGAGTACTGATAACAAATTTCGATCAGTATTTATTAAAATAGTTTTGTCTCTGCGGAATCGTGTTGGTCTTATTCACTGCTACTACGAATTCAACACAAGACAATATGTTAACATTGATCGAAAATCAGGCCTTGCTAGGGACAAAAGTTAGTGGAAAACGAAGTCTATATGCTTCACAAAAGAAACTTAATACTTTGTTTAGAAGAAAACGGAGAAAACGAGACCTATTTTAAGGTCATTTAAATTAAATAATAATCGATGCAAGGAATATGTTAAAAAGGAAATGTGGAATTGTACGGAGAAAATATAATACATTGTTAAAGAATGGAATAATGAATAATAACAATATAAGAAGGAACTATTGTAATAACAATATAATAACTAGTATAGTGTGAAATCAAAGCAAATAGACATATAGAGGCTTTTAAATAATTTTAGAAATGCATAAGAACGTCAAAAGTGGACTTGGAGACAAAGAAATTAAAAATATTAATCAAGCTGGAAATGGTAATTTTGATGGAGCCTGTGGTTCATTAACTTGATCACTGAAGGTTGATATATAATCCCTTTCCACAATAATTTAGGTGTTCTGTATACGAATTTCGACAACTAAGCTGTCATTATCAGCAAATAATTAAGCAGTGTAGCACCTGGAAAACTACGGCAACAATACCCGTACGAAAAACAATGCCGCACACGATCTGTATCGTTGAAAGTAAAAACGCACACTGCACAGTTTTTAATTATCTGCTAATGATGACAATTTAGTTGTCGAAATACGTATACAGAACACGAAAATTAATGCGAAAAGGGGTTATATATCAACCTTCAGTGATTAAGCTGGAAATAATAAACATTTTAAATGTTAGTTAAGTAAAAATTACAAAAGTACTCAGTCTTGAAATTGTGCTAAGAAGTTTCTACAGTGATTAATTCTCATCGGTGATGGTTTAAGTAAAACAATTGTTTTCTGCTTAATATTAAAACGTAGATATTGAAATGTTTGTTCATAACTTGAACTGCATTCCTTTAAGGTCATATAAAACTTTAACTTTAATTTTTTATAATGTCTAATGAAGATGTTTATTTTGGTGTATCGAAAAACCATTCCCTAACCATTAATCCTAAGATTAAATATATAATGGGAAAACAACATTGAGGTTATTTTACAAAACTTGTTAAGGGGTTGTCAAAGTGGTAGATATGTTGAAAACTTATAATTTTCTGTTTATTACATCTTTATAATTAAAACAGAAATTAATGAGAAATGTTACCCATTCGATGAGTTTTCGAATTTTCATTAATTCATATCGTGGAATGCGCCTAATTGTGTATATACGCTAAACAACTACATATATATTTAATGGTAGATATGTTATCTAAATTCATTGGGTGTATCTGTATTGTGTAAATAAAGCAATAATGAGCGTCAACAATTTATTGTCTTATTTAGTTTGAGAAAAACATTCATAGTGGATAATTATTGCATAGGTCAGTATTATTACATGATGAACATGATTGTAAATCATAAACGAATTGCATATACCAGCAAATATCGACACCTACGAAAATGTGACCACAACCTCTTTGAAAATATACTGCTCCCGATTCTGAAATTATATTAATTAGAAATTTGATGGGTTTGTGATTATTTAACGATGACTTACTATTAGAAATAAAAGTAACACAAGTTGTTTCAATTTCGGCTTCATCTCTGTCCTGTAATATTCTATTGTTTTCATAAAAAAGACCTGTAGAGATATTTGCTGGGGTATAATCACAGTCTTGGACAACCATAGAAGGGACAATGCCACTAGCGCAGTCGCTGGCGACGGAGCCAATGCATAAGAAACATTTTAATGCGGAAGCTGAAATTTAAATGTCTATATTTAATATTCATATAATGAGTGCTTGTGATCAATAGTGTCGTTATAAGTCTTATTTAATTGAATTAAAGACATATGTAAGTGAAGGATCTGGTCCTTTATTTTACAGAGAGAATAAGCTTCAGCTATATAGAAAATTATTATGAATATTCAGGAAATACGAACGTAAGGGATATCTAAATTACTTGTTGCAGCAGCATAATTTCAATAATCATGCTGCTTCCTAAGTTCTAGTTTTACGAGTACTTTATATCTTGCTGATTACTAGTAACACGATCTTCAATGAAAGTTCAGTTTGCATGCCAATACGAATGGTAATAAAAGCTATTATAGATATATAGATATTATATATTTTATTATTTTAGATGTCCGAAGCTATGGAGGAACAGTTATTCTTTTTCTACTTAACCTAAAGTGAGATAAAAAGTAACAAGGTAGAGAGAAGAAAATGAAGTATATAATAAAAATTTTGACATTGAAAAGCTAAAAAAGAATAAGGAAGTGAGAGATTTACATACTAACAGACTGGAGATAAAATTCGGATTTCAAAAAGATCGAAAAGAGAATATCATATATATAATATGTTATTCAACAATTCTGGACCAGGCTAAAGGCAACATTTTTGGAGATAACGGGAGAAGCGTTAGGTAAAAAAGGGAAGATAAACCGCAACTGGTTTGATAGAAAATTTCAAGACATACACATCGAAATAGATTTAATAATTATTGATGATAATTGTAAAGGATTTCTTGAGGCAATAAAAAAATTAGAAAATTCTTCATTGTGGAGTGACTAGAAATAGTGGACAATGTTCACTAACTGATATGCTCTGATAAAGCAAGAAATTAATGTACTATAGTCAAGTTTTAGAGTATTTTAAACAAAGATTCATATACCATTCCAGACAAATCCATTAGATAATTAACTTATTTCAATTATTCCAATATTACATCACTAGATGAGCTCTGTTGAGACAACTGTGGAAGTATACCTGATGATGCAGTTCTTTCTCCGATCTCACTTAGCTTCTGAAAATTATAGTCTCATATTATAGCTTTAGTAGTTATTGTAATTCAATAGAAAATGGATATATGGAATTTAGTAATGAAATTGAACTATAAATAGTGCTCAAGAACACATGGAAAGTGCTAGTGATCTCATGGAAAAAGTACAGGGAACATAATATCAGAATGGAAAGAAAATGCATGGAAATGTTTTAAAATGCTTGAATAATGCTCCTTGCTTGTTTTTTTTTTATTTTAACCAATGAAAGTACTTCTTTCGGTAGCAAAATAAATTTATTTTGTGTATAAAAATATGATAGTAATGTAATGAGTACCTGATACGCTGAGAGTTGTATTGAAATATGACTACAAGCAAAATTATTAGAAAATTGAATTAAGATTGTTGTCTAAATTGATATAAGTGGCAAAATAATCTATTACAATTAACAATTATAATTATACTTACAGTTGTTTAAGAGAAGCAGAAATGTTACAATGCCTGCGATGATCCGCATCATTTTTTACTCTTTCAAGTAATTGTACTTTTCAACTGAATTTTATACAAACATTTTTGTTTTTGTTCTTTTTATACAAGTATGTTTGTTAGATAAAAAATTTCAAAATACGATAAGGTGTTCATACTTCCACCTTTATTTTAAATCATCATGTCCGTTTCAAATATTTATTGTATCATATTATAAATAACAAATTAAATTTACTTAACGATTAAATATATTTCTTACAAAATACTCAGATGAATTGTTTGTAGGAAACAAATCATTCAAAGATAAAATTTCAGGTGATCGAGTTATTTTTAGTATTTTATCTGGATCTACCTCTACTTTAAGTGACATTGTTATTGAAATATTCTCAGAAGTTAATTAAAATTATGATATTCAATATCGTTTGCAAATAAACGAATAAAAAATTGATTACAACAAACAGATAATTTACCAAGCATTTCTTATCATTATTAAGTCTCTATAGTCTAATATAGATTATTGAATTATATATATTTTATAGATCATGTTAATACATAAGTGTATAGTATATCGTTTCAGGTTTCGGAGTACCTTGAAAAAGAAATTGTTGGACATATTCCAATTTCAATGTCGTATTATTGTTTAATTGAATAGTTTTTGAATTTGTGCAAGCATTGTTTTATGGAATGTCAAGTAGAATAAGTAACATTTCCGATATATGCTTTTGTTCGAGTTATACAGAGGAGTTAATACATTGAAAATCGTTAGAACAATTTATGCCGTTTACGGAGAAAATATAATTGGGGAGACTAATGTACGGAAATGGTTTTCTTGATTTAAGCAAGACTATTTTGTCATAAATGAACTTTAATATTTAGGAAAATCATTGAACTTTGATGAAGTTTATGTGAAACCTTCAACTCATTTAATGCATTACCGCCGCTAGTTTTAAGCGAAAAAAAAACAAGAATTAGTGTGTCAACATTTGTGCCTGTTTACTAGTTTCACATCGTTTAGCTCGAACAACAACATTGATAGCCTATGTCCTTGATCCCACCAAAAAAGCAAAATTTGCTTCAGCTGATGTAGTGTACTTGGTGGGACAAAAAGAGTGTCGTCTAATTTGAATTGCTTTCGAGGAATGTAACTGTCACTGCTGAGATTTATTATCAACAACTCCGTCGGCTTGGGACCGCAATTCACGGAAAAAGAAAACCATACTTATGTCATCTTGTAGCACGATAACGCTCAGTGTCATGCTGCTAGCATTACAAAAGCGGCTATTCAAGAACTCGATTGGGACGTTACTCCCCATCTGCCTTATTCTCCTAATTTCGTTCTGTTAGATTTCCATCTCTTTCGATATCTATCAAACAAACTTCAAGGAAAATTAGCTTAACCAAGTTATTACTTACTTCCTAACCACCGTATTTCTTTACGCGTGGAATCGTTTGTTTCCAGATCGAGGAGAACGTATTCTTTATTAATTCGTGATTAAAATATTAATAAATTTTGAATGTAATAAAAACGAACTTATGCATTGCCCTGATATATACACAAACATGTATTTTTTTGCAATATATGTATGTGTTTATCAAGACTTAAAATTAATTTTCATCATACGTTTCTTCACTATTTATTGGGATTCCTTGGCGACAATAAAATACAATTTTTTGAAGAAACAGTTATTACAACAATTATTAATTACTAACTACATAAACTCTATTAGCAATATTAATGTGATAGCCACTTATATTATATATATATATATATATATATATATATATATATATATATATAATACTATTTACTTCTACGGGTTAATGTCAATAATGTGTCATACGATTTTTGCTGATTAATAGGTCAATCGAATCTGCAACTTTATTTTTTTGAAACGATGAGAATCAAAATATACTAACTTGGGGTTTTGGCCAATATCTTCAAAATTTGGAGTTCGTTAATTTAAGTCAAAATGGATCATATAGAATGTTCTGGAGGCTGGACTAGAAATAAATACAAACAAACCCAAGTAGATATTTGGTAATAGAAGTGGTTCAAAATGCTAAAATGCGTAAACTCGTAATTAGGAGTGATTTGGGCTATTTAAACATGGTGTGTATGAGAGACGAAGATGATACGCACCAATGAAGAAACAGCAACAACTTGGGAACGATTAATAGAATTAACGATATTCCTTTCGATTAACTGTAGAATTAACATTAGGAGTATAGCTAGATCGTGAACATGTCAATTCAAAGAGTGCATCAAATTTTATATGTACAATTGGATATGTCCAATCTATTAGCTGGATGGGTGCCATTAACCTTGAATTGTGGTTAGAAATGTGAAATAATGCGAATACTAAGAAATAATTAGAAGCTGGACAGGAACCAAGCTTATTTTTACAAAGATTTTTTCGGTTGATGAAACCTGGTTCTACCACTTTAGTTCGATATCTAAATGGGCATTTCAGCAGTCGGGTCGTCATAGTAACTTTTCCCTAAAGAAAGCTAATATATTATCGTCTATGGAAAAGATAACGTTCGAAACTCGATAGCAATAATTTTTATAAACCTATGAATGACAAAACCGTTTTGTTGGACAAATAGAAGAAAGCAATTTCTGAAAAACGATCTAATTATATCTCTCTTTCATTAGGACAACGCACTTTCTAACACCAGTCAATTGTTTACGAAAAATTGTATTAACCGAGGTTTCAAGATTGATTTTACCTAGTCTACTCACAAGAGGTTTAACTTACAGGCTATTTACACTTATACCGCAAACTAAAATTTTTCGTTTCTAGAAATAAGTTTTGGTTGGATGAAGAACTTATTGCAGCAACGGAGTTTCAGTTTTGATGATCCTGGGAACTATTACATTATAATGAGAATACATCATCTTTGGTTTATGTTGATTAAATTTAATTTATGTTGAAAAATAATACTTAATGCAATAACCCACTTGTCTTAATTCGAGTCTCTTTTCCCGTCAATTTATTTTCACGTACTAAGTATGTTATATACATTCATGCGCGATCTATCAACTTGTCTTTAGATTTAGCAAAAATTTCGAGAAATCATCTTTGTATTCTCTTTAGATTTATATTTTCTCGATACTATTAAATAGAATACTCTACCGCAAGCCTATAGAAATTGCGTCTTTTGTACTTCTTTTTATTTTGACCGCTAATTTTTTATATTAATATACTTCAGTATTTTTTAAATATATTCATGGTGCTTACTTGCTTGGTTCACAAAATATTTTTCGTGACTTAATTTGGAATGATATAGGTTTATCTTTTGTTTTTAAAATTTTTATGGAAATGGAAATGTTAGAAATAAAAGTCATAACTATTACAAAAAAATTGATATCAAGTGGACGTAATATCATTAACATGCATTTTTGTTCTGACAAATTAAAATATTTTGATATATTGTACGTATGCTTCGCAGTTAGAGATTTTATTTATACTTACATATACAGTGGCGTGCGCTTAATCAACAGACATACATTTTAATAAAGTTAAACAGAAAATGTTTAATTTTTTAAATACAAATACAGTAATACAAAGCGTTACACAGGAAATGAAGCACAATAATTAAAAAAGAAACAAATTTTAAGGAATAACTTGATGTCCATATGCAACTAATAACTAGCAAATTATATTGTCTTTTATAAAAATTATAACTGTATATGCATTCATGTATTTTACATATTAATCACATGTTGAAAGCCCTTTGTTTTTGAACGACTGCGGCATATATTACTGGCATACATTTTATTAATCTTCCACATCTAGATTTTTGTAGGGAATACCAGGTCTCTTCTACATCTCTAAATAACGGATTCAAATTTTAAAAAAATGTATGGCTTTCTAGCTTTTATTACATTACTGACATAATTTCAAATGTGCTTTAATGGATTCAAGTCAGGGTGCTATGGAGGCCACTTTAAAATGTTTATTTTTGTATCGTTTAACCAATTCTTAACGTATTTGTTGAGGGTCGTAGTCGTTCGAGAATGTCTAAGCGAGAGGTAAATTGTTGCTGGCGTATAGTTCCTTTGTAGCCTTTAAATCGTATAAATATTGATGCTTTTAATTGTTTTTAACGAACCAAGATCATGACATGATATGCTTATCAAGATCTTAACATTATCACTGCTGTGCTTAACACTTTACTTTATATTTTGGATAAAATGACGTGTTGATAGGGCGCCAAATACAGTCTGTTGCAGAGTAAATGGAACTTTGTTAAAATAGTATTATAATTTTTGGTGGCGCCATCTACTAAAAACAATATGTGTCGGTAAGGTAGATCTTTCAATGCTATATTAAAATATAAAGACATTTGCATCAATAGAAGCAGAGAAATTGCACGTGAAATTGGCACTGGTCGGAAAATAAATGCACAAGGAACAAATATCAAATTTTGTTTTAAACTCGGTAAATCGTTTACTGAAACGTTTAATTTGATGAAACAAGTGTATGGTAATACGTGTTTATCAGGTACTAATGAGTATGAGTGGTATAAACGATTTAAGGACGGTCGTATGGACGTAAATGACGATGAACATCCTGGTGCAAAAAATCTGTGGTTACGGAAAGTAACATCGAACTTGTGCGTGAATTTATCAGAAATGGACCGACATTCTCATTGCACTACGTGGGGAAGCAATTAGATATTTCCAAAGATTCAACTCATCCCATTTTGACACACCATTTGGGACTGAGAAAGATTTGTGCAAGGTTTGTACCACGCAAGAGCTAGCTGAATTCAACATTGTACAGACTTGATTAAAGACTTAAAAAAGGACTAAAAATTCAGGCATTTTATTGTAGCTAGAGATGAGACGTGATGTTTTCAATATGATCCAGAGACCAAGCGTCAAAGCTCTGAATGGAAGCATCCAAGTGAAGAAAGACCTAAAAAAAGTCGTTTGGAGAAGTCAAAAATGAAGACGATGTTGATTTGTTTTCATGATTCGAAAGCCATAGTGCACGAAGAGTTTGTACCAACTAGTCAAAAAGTCATTGCTGTATATTATCTTGGTGTTACGAAGCGCCTTTTGGCGCGTATTCGTCGTGTGCGCCCTCAATATCGTGAAAGTGGTAGCTGGCGTTTGTTACATTATTATGCACCATCTCATCGCTCGACGCTTATTACTGATATTCTAACTACAAATTGCATTTAATCATAAACCATTCACTGTATACCGTATTTGGCCCTCTGTGATTCCTATCTATTCTGAAAACTATATCTGCCGATGAAAGGACAGCGTTATGCCGACGTCGAAGCCATTAAAAACGCGTCGATAGCAATCATGAAGGACATCCCTAAAGATGAACTTAAAAATTAATTCGACATGTTAAATGACCGTTAATTGATTAATGTTAATTGAAGCCGAAGACAACTACTCTGAATAAAATATATGAATTTTACCAAAATAGTAAGTTTTTGTTTTTATTTTAAAAAAGTTTCGTTTTTTCTGAGATAGACTGTATACGTTGCTTGCAATCTGATCTGAAACACAGGCATTTTTTTAAAAATATTGTAAGTTTATTTAGATGTTCTCGAGCAAATTTTAACCTAAGTTTTCTATTTTCTTCACTTATTTCTTTTAGCGACGCATACTTTAAGCTCAGAATTTCGTAAACTTTAGCTCATTGTATCTATGTTAATTTTAGTATCATCTTTTTCCAGAAGTTTTTGTAGAATGTGTTTAGCATAGATCGAAAGATCCTGTTTTGCAAATTCTACATTTGATTTGCTTTCCCGTGAAGTGCTTTTGATGGTCTCAATTTTTTTAGAGGTTCTTTTTCATGGGTACTACATTTTTTACATATGCATATTATATACTATCCTTCTCGAGCGATCTACTACTTTAGAAACTTTTGAAATAGAATTTTCTATTCTCATGTAATTTTACGGATGTTCGAAATCCAACTTTAGGACTTTCCCATCTTGATTTAGGTATAGGTAAGTATATGGTTTACAACTTGTACAAACTACATATAAGTATAAATAAAAGTATTTACTGGGTAATTTCTGTTGTAACTGATTGAACACAACTGTGCTATATACTGCTGTTTTGAATTTCCAACAAATTTGCTGTTTTCCGGTTACTCACCTAGTAAATGATGATCATTTTTTTGTCCACGGACTTCCCTTGTTTGAATTACGCAAATACGAAAAAGTAAATATCTGTATGTAACTATCATACATACAGATAGAGAATGTACTTTGCACAAGTCTAGTGAAAAATTTATGTGTACTATTTAGGCGTGTGCCCCTGTATTTATGTAACGTCAAGCGAAGATTATACTATACTAACAATTTACTTAATTAAAGTAAACTACATCAATGATTAATTAAGAATTTGGTGTTAAATCGTTTAGGATGCAAATATAAATGATCCGATACTTTTCAAAATACTTTGTATTTATCATTTTGTATGATTACAATACATCGAAATTACAAAGGTCAGTATCACAAGATGAACAGCCGAGTAGATCCATAGAATCTTCAATATAAGTGCATATATCAACATTTTCCCAAATGTAACCACAACCTCTTTCTATGAACGTCATTCCAAGTGCTAAAATAAAGCACAATATTACAGATACGACGTAATATTATTTTTCATAGGGTGTTACCTCTTTGGATGAAACTGATACACCTAATTACAATTGGGACGTCCACTGTTTCTTGAAGATTTAGTTTAGGTATTGTGGTATTAAACATTTTTCCCTGAGCAGCTGCGCAATCGACAATTACCATCGAAGAAGTGTCGCCATTGAAGCAGTCGCTAGTTAAAGACGCAACGCAAGCGAAACAATTGAGAGCCGCAGCTGAAAGTAAAATTATTAACACTTAGAATCTGTAAAATTCATTTTACATTTTGAAGACTCTTGTATGTATAAAGCGGAAACCAAATTAAAGGACCATATTCCCATTTTATTCGCACTAGTGTCTTTATATCATAGTAAGTGGATTATTGAGAACACTACAAAACCTTATGATAAATTTAGGAGACGTGCATCAAAAAGCGGTTCCAAGTCTTTAGTTTTATCTCTCCCCATAATCTCACTGCATTGAGCCTCATAAATGAAAATAATTGGATTTCGGTGTCTACTATATTGAACACTCTCCCACATTTAGAGAGATGCCACTTAAGGTACACCATTCATCAATTATAAACTATATTCATAATTAATATTTTGTGGCATCACCACTGCTTTCGATTAAAACTGGAAACGTACTAAACTTTGATGCAATTAATTTTTAATCAAATAAGTTCTACAATTAGCAAAAACATTCCTAAGTTAAAAACTTTTCAAATTTTTTCCTTTAATATTACATAACCATTCTATTACTATATTTACTCTTGGAGTGTGTAATATTATTTGTCAGTATTTCGTTTCGCGTATGGATTTTAATAGATTTCCCGTAAGTGAATTCAAATAAATGAAACAGTTAATTGTCGTTTCCATAAATACTACATTACCAACCCTAGTCTCCGATATGGATTCTCATACCATAATAGATTTGCTATCATGTTTCGTTGTCAGAACCATATTTTCATTTTAAGTTTCTTTGTCTTCCGTCATCACACATTTTTACTTTCCGTAATGTTTAACAACTTAAATTTTCTTCCGTTATGCACGATAATATTGCTCGTAAATGCCTTATTATCGGTAGTGTGTTTTTTCCAGATTTTGGTCATTTTGCTTTATTTCACCACTTAGAAACGAGTTCAATTGTGGAACTAACCTTCTCTCAAAACATTGGAAATTATTTCTGGATATACGTTTGGTAATGACTACGTGGGTTGTCTTTTAAGTTTCACATATAAAATTGGAATAAAACAGTAGATAGCTTTTAAAGATTTCATTGTTTTTCGAGGTATTCTCCACCAAGATTACTGCACTTTTGCATGCGCTAGAACCAACAATGGAAGCAGTTGTTCCATTTGGTCGGTACAGTCAAAATTGCACAAGTCTAGTGAAAAATTTATGTGTACTATTTAGGCGTGTGCCCCTGTATTTATGTAACGTCAAGCGAAGATTATACTATACTAACAATTTACTTAATTAAAGTAAACTACATCAATGATTAATTAAGAATTTGGTGTTAAATCGTTTAGGATGCAAATATAAATGATCCGATACTTTTCAAAATACTTTGTATTTATCATTTTGTATGATTACAATACATCGAAATTACAAAGGTCAGTATCACAAGATGAACAGCCGAGTAGATCCATAGAATCTTCAATATAAGTGCATATATCAACATTTTCCCAAATGTAACCACAACCTCTTTCTATGAACGTCATTCCAAGTGCTAAAATAAAGCACAATATTACAGATACGACGTAATATTATTTTTCATAGGGTGTTACCTCTTTGGATGAAACTGATACACCTAATTACAATTGGGACGTCCACTGTTTCTTGAAGATTTAGTTTAGGTATTGTGGTATTAAACATTTTTCCCTGAGCAGCTGCGCAATCGACAATTACCATCGAAGAAGTGTCGCCATTGAAGCAGTCGCTAGTTAAAGACGCAACGCAAGCGAAACAATTGAGAGCCGCAGCTGAAAGTAAAATTATTAACACTTAGAATCTGTAAAATTCATTTTACATTCTGAAGACTCTTGTATGTATAAAGCGGAAACCAAATTAAAGGACCATATTCCCATTTTATTCGCACTAGTGTCTTTATATCATAGTAAGTGGATTATTGAGAACACTACAAAACCTTATGATAAATTTAGGAGACGTGCATCAAAAAGCGGTTCCAAGTCTTTAGTTTTATCTCTCCCCATAATCTCACTGCATTGAGCCTCATAAATGAAAATAATTGAATTTCGGTGTCTATATTCAAATGATATCTCCTTTAATATATGTCCTATGATTGTTTTAATATTAGATTTACTTACTTCTATGACATCTGTTTTTGTTCAACAGTTTGCGGACTTCTTGGGCCCGTGCTCACAATTAATATATTTAAAAAAATTACTTGCGATTGTTAATAATAAGGAAATCAGATGCAATTTGTTTACTAAATATGCGGCAAAAGTTCATGTTGTTATTCCTTGAGCTATTTTAAGATTTTTTTGGTCTCGGATGATTTTTCGGATTTTTAAGATACAGGGCGATAAAAATTTAGATATTTTTAAAATTATTAATGCACCCTAAGCAAAACTGTAGTATACCAGACTACGCCTAGCAAATACAATAAACGTCCACAAATTCGTTTTTATGTTTTTGACAATATTCCGATTAAAAAAATTGTTTTTAAAAGAGTTCGGCTGTCAACAAGGAGAAGATTAGACTCATGTGTTCTAGCTGATTGTAGTTATTTTCAGCAATTTTTATAGGTTAAGAATATCTATGTGTAATTAATAAAGTATTGTTCTCTTTTTGAAAACTTTCATAATTTTATATTTTTGAAACAAAGCGTATTTATGAATATCATCCGAAGACAAAAAAGTCTTAAAATAGCCCAAGGAATAACTCTATATTTTGACCGCATGGTTTGCTACACTGTATAATAATCTATAATCGAAACTACGTTATATATGTACGTACATACATATGTACATACCTATAAATATACATTTCTAGTTTAGTGTTAAATTTCTTTTTTTCGCAATAAATAAAATCTTAATTATTTTTAATTATCAAAGCTTATTTTTATTATTTATTTCGACACATTAATAATTTGTTTTTCGAAGTAAACGTTTTTAAGTGAATTAACTAAAATCCCAAATTCAAATGTTGTGGGTCTATAACTTTTTTTACCATTATATATCTAAAATAACGCAGGATATATATGTAAATTCGGTTATTTAATTTTTGTCAAGAAATATTTTGTTTCGCATTGTTTCCATTCAAATTTAAACCTTCATTAAATAAGGTTATTAAATAGTATAAAAATGCTAGAGGCACTTTATGAAGAGAATGTTTTACCCTTACAATCATGTATGTACATATGTAGTGTATATTGATGTTAACATGGAAATTGAATAAAAAGTAATAGTTTCAAGTAAGATGCTTCATTTGAAAGTTTAACTTTAGATTAAAATATAATAAAACAAATACACATGAATAAATGAAAGTAAACCTTATCAGTAAATATCTTGATTATATTTTAGACATAAATGTATTTTTATTGTAGTAAATTCCGTTTAAGAAGATTCATATATTTAAATATTATAATAAAGTTTTATTAATGTTGATTGCAGAAATAATAATACTAGTGGTAACTTATGAAATACATACTATAAGAAAAATATATTTACCGTAATTTGAAAGAGCTATTAAAGCAAATAAACAGATTATAGTACGCATTGTATCGTTTACACTTCTAAAACTTTTTAAACAGAGATTATTCTCACATTTATTTATAAGCAATCAATATCAGATATTCTGTTTTTATTGATAAGGTGTTATATAATTTATTAAATAAATCTGTAACTTTACGATTGCATTTGACATAATTTTCAATGTAATACTAAAACATCTTTTAATAAATTGACACATAGTCACCACAAACTTTTATTTTTTTCTTTGAATGGTAAATTAAATTATAGTTCATATAACTATAAAATTGCAACCTATGAGAATGAGCTGAAAAGTCTCACTATTTTTGTGATGCGCTGACATGTTGTTTCCCTTGTAACGTCAATTGCCAAATTTCAAACCGATACGTTTATTAGTTTCTTTGTGACGACTGTTTAATTAAGAGTATTTTTGACGGAGTTTTGGACGAGGTTGATAGTGTTGAAATTCGCGTTGTTATTAATTACTTTTCCTTAATAGGCTTGTTAGCAACAAATACTCATAATGAAATAAAAATGGTCTTCTATTTCTCTCTTGATAATAACAATAATAATCTTTAATGCCCAACAGTTACACAGACCATTTACAGGACATAATGCACTTAAGAATAAAATTAAAATAGTAACAAAAATAGGTGCAGTTAATGTAATATAAAGAAAAATAAGAATCCAATTAACAAAAAAATATATACACACTTATAATAATGTAATCCAAGTCATACATAAAAAAAAACTGAACGGACAATAATAGATCCAAATTAACGGAAGGGATCCTCGAATAAAACATTGGCATTTCTGGACATATGTACCAATGGAGTCCTGTAGAGAACATTGGTTTTTGCCCTAGCTATATATATATATATATATATATATATATAACCTGATAAATAAGGTTTTGAGTTTAAATGTGGTTGTACAACAAAATGGAGTATCTAGTGGATGGTCGAATTTTGCCACTATATCTGAAATTGATGAAATGCTTTAAATGACGTTAAAAAACCGTCATTTGAAAACATTTGAGATGTTGAAAGTATCTCTCAAAATGCGCAATGTACATGTTGAATGAAGTAGTTGATTATAAGAAGCTGTCTGCGGGGTTGGTCCAACTCGTTTTCGAATAATGTAGTAGATTTGAGCGCAGATTTATCACACAGTTGAGATTTGTTTTCATCATTATACGCTCGAAACAAAATAGTAATCCATACAATGGCGCCACAGTGGCTATCCTCCCCGAAAGATAGTGATGGGAGGAAGGAGAACATCTGTAGAAAAGGTAATAGCTTCTGTTTTCAGGAATACAACAAGTATTCTTTCTGTTGATTATCTTCCAAAATACCAAATTATTTCAGGTATATATTACGCGAGTTTTTTGCATAAGTTAAAGCAGAAAATTTCATCCTTGTTTGGCCAAGAAAAAAATCATTTTCCATCAAGACAATGCAGGACTTATTTTAGCGAGCATGACAGTTTTCAATTTTGTCAAGGCATAGAGATTTTGGACTATTGCTGATCCACATGTTTCGTGGTGGCAGAGGATTATAATGAAAAATAAATGCAATATTGAAGAGCAAAATTTTTTCTTCATTTTCATAGCACCGATTTTTCAGCTCATCCTCGTAGGTGATATTATTTAGTACTTTGTAATATTTTGCATATACAAATGACTGTAAATCGACTGACTTTAGATTCACGGAGCTCTACTCGGATATGTGTGGATTAAGTAAATTTCATCTGTAATAATAATAGACACATTAGTATAATTCTAAATTGTTTAATGTGGAATATATAATTTCCCTTCCTGAAAGCTATTTAAAAAACAATGAAGAATAAAAAAAAATGTACGTGGAAGTAATTAATTAGTCGTTTCAGTATTACTGCTGTAAAGTAAAATAAACTAAAATTATTATCTGTTGGTCTGCAGTAAACACTATAAATAATGATGTTACTTACTAAGTTGTGTTGTGAAGTTTGTGGTAAGAGACTATTCCAAGTATAAATTGGATTGATTTCAGAGTATTATTAATTTGCGCTGTTATTCTGATGATGTTTTATATATTCTTTACATATACATATTTTCTTCGTGTTTTTACCATATATCTTCAATCGAATACTTTCTTCTTAAAACTTTATTTAATTAAATTAAACCATCAAAAAATTCAAAAATTTATTATTAAATTGTATTTTTTGGGTATAAATATTTGTAGTCTATTGTCTTCTAAAATACCTTCTACTATATTTCAATCATATAATTATTCCCTTAGAGGCTTAATACATCGAAATTACAAAGATCAGTGTTACAAGATGAACAGGCAAGAAAATCTATGGAGTCTGATATATTTTCGCATATATCTTCATCTTCCCAAGTGGAAGCGCAACCTCTTTCTATGAATGTCATTCCCATTGCTAAAATAAAGTAAGATATATATGATCAAATAATATTTTTTGATAAAAACACTTTACTTCTTTCGATAATACTAAAACATATAATTTCTCTTCTGGCTTCTTGAGCATTTTTCTTAGATATTGTTGTATTAAACATACTTCCTCGACCAGCTGAGCAATCGACAACTACCATCGATGAGGTATCACCATTAAAGCAGTCGCTGGTTAAAGATGCAATGCAAACGAAACAATTAATAGTTTCGGCTGAAAGTAAATTATTGAAACTTAAGTCCGTTTAGAAAATATTAATAGCAAAATTTAAAAGTTCGGTTGATACTCAAATGTAAAATTAGGATCAGAATCAAATGTCAAGTTGATATACGGAATATTAATTTATTTAATGACAAAAATTATACAAAACTGAAATTAGGTTTGTACAAGTGCGTGTTTGTTGATTAGTTGATTAATATTTGCGTTCTATTCTCTGTAAATGAATAAATACAATTTATTAGTATAAAATAAATGTTAAAAAATGAAATTGAAATGATTTGTTTTTCAATATTCTTTATACCATCTAATAAATGAAATAGCAGTCAAAAACAAAGTATTTTATATTATGTATTCTATAAAAACAAGTTAATTTTGGTAACTCAAAAATGAATACATGTATCTGATACAAATCACAAAGTAAAACATTTTTTAGATCTTCTTTGTCCTTAATGTTTCCTTTTTAGAAGCTGTCTAATTCATCATACAAATGTTTATTGAGATGTACTTCATTATCCGACTATAATACAATATTATACAGTGTGTATCAGCCGAATGGAATAAATTCGATAATAATTAAATGGAACGGTGTTCGAAAAAATGCTCGGACAGGTCGATTGGGATTTTTAGTTGCGTATTTTTTTAAATAAAAAGTTTATATACAGGATGTGTCATGTAAAAGTGGTCAATACCAACTTTCTTATTTTAAATGTAACACCCTGTCAAATATTAAATTTTTGGATTCTTTAGAAAATTCCAGACAAATTTCATGTACAATATCCTATACCTATCTTCGACTGTTTCGGAAATATTAAATGTTTTCAGATTAATTTGAAAAATTTTTGATAATGTAAAAAATAACAAGAAAAACATTAATGTCACTGTCGGAGATGTTCAAAATGTTCGCCGCAAACGTCTTGACAACATCCTAATCTTAAATAAAAATTTTTTCTAACGTTGCTCAACGTCTCAGGTGTGGCCGATCTAATCGCAACTATTATTCGTCTTCTTAAGTGAGCTAAGTCGAGGGGTTTAGTTTTGTGTACTATACTCTTGACATATCCCCATAAGAAGAAGTCTAATGGCGTTAGATCAGGGGATCGTGCTGGCCATTCCATCGATCCACGCCTACCTATCCACCGATTCGGGAATATTTGGTTGATGTACTGCTGGACATTGATTTGGTAATGGGGTGGTGCTCCATCTTGCTGGAACCACATCGTATTTGCTGGAACTTGTGGGTTTGCTAGATCAGGATATAAGTTTGTCAAAGCTGGCACGAGATTATTTTGAAGCAATGCTAAATAACATTAACCTTCTCAGGGTATTGCGTATGTTCTTCCCTCATCCAGTGAGGATTTTCCCCGGACCAATAGCGGCAATTTTAACGATTTGTATGACCGTGAAGCGTAAAGGTACACTCATCAGAAAATAAAATATATTCTAATTGGATTACATTGTTATCTAACATTGTTATCATTTGTTCACAAAAATACGTTCTCCTATCAAAGTCGTCTTCCATGAGCTCCTGAGTTGGTATAATTTTATAGGGATGCATTTTATTTTCTTTTAATGTGCGAGTAATCGATGAATGACAAACATCGAACATTGACGCTGCTTGTCTATTAGAAGTATGCGGGTTTTCTTCAAACTCAAGCACAATATCCAGTTTGGTATCATTACTTACTGCATTCGCAGCTGCCTTTTTTTGCCTTACATGTCCAAACTCGCGAAACTGCTTTTCTATTTTACTAATTGTTCCTTGGGATATAGGCGGCAAATTTGGAAATTTCTCATGAAATAAGTGAGCAACTTCCATTTGTGTCCGTGTGTTATCTCCATAACCAATCATCTGCAGAATTGTTATTTTGTGCATTTCTGTTAAATGAACCGTTTTGCTGAAATGCAGTTAACGAAATTCAAACAGTTATGACACTGACAACACTATGACACTGACAACACTTTGCTAAGGCAAGGTATTTTAAAACGAAGTGCAAGCACAATTAAAGATTTTCACTTAATAGTTCGGTAAACAAACTATTATGTGAAAATCTTATTTTAATTGTAAACAAAATTATTAATCTGAAAACATTTAATATTTCCGAAACAGTCGAAGATAGGTATAGGACATTGTACATGAAATATGCCTGGAATTTTCTAAAGAATCCAAAAATTTAATATTTGACAGGGTCTTGCATTTAAAATAAGAAAGTTTGTATTGACCACTTTTACATGACACACCCTGTATATAAACTTTTTATTTAAAAAAATACGCAACTAAAAATCCCAATCGACGTGTCCGAGCGTTTTTTCGAACACCCTTCCATTTAATTATTATCGAATTTATTCCATTTGGCTGATACGCACTGTATAATCTGTTCATTACCATATTGGCATGTGTTTGGGATTACAACTTTGTCGAAAATATTATTTGTCAATATGTCTTATTTTGTGTAGGGATTTCACTAAATCTTCCCTAAGTGAGTTCGAGTTCATTGTCGTTTTGATAAAAGCTAAACTATCAACCCCCTGACCATGCATTCTCGTACCATGATCTGCTAATATGCTTCGCTGTCAGAGCCATATTTTTATTTTAAGAGTCTCCTTTCCATCACCCCTTTTGCTTTCTATTATGTTTAATAAATTAAATTTGCTTTCGTTATTGAAGATAATAACAATTCGTCAATTTTAATCATTTTCTTCTATTTTATCGCTAAGAAATGATCTTTTTCTGAGATGTTAATTATGAAATTCGCCTTCTCTTGGAACATTGCAAATCATATTATCTCCTTCTGGGCTTCCTGGCTAGAACCCCGTCACTGGTATAACTGCCGATGTTTCGTACCCACTCATATAGGACATCTTCAGAGCTCAACTACGGCTACTGTCTGTCGCACTAAAACTGACAGTAGCAGCAGTCGAGCCCTGAAGATGTCACTTATGAGTGGGTACGAAACGTTGGCAGTTATACCAGTGACGCGATTCCAGGACGGAAGCCCAGGAGAAGATAGTATGGACCACGACCGCGGAAGTCTACGTACCAGATCGCAAATCATTTCCAGGTTTATATAGGCAATGACTGGGGAAGTTCTTGGAAATTTTAATGGTTACCTTTATTTAGGATTTTGATTAATAGTATTAAGAATATGTCTTTTAATTAAGAATCATGGCCAGATATTTCTTCAACTTCAAACGGTACGTATTTTAATATATTTCTTTTGACTGTTTTAATATTAGATTAGAAGGAGGAGGGGGAGACCGAGGAGTACATGGAAGCGAGTGGAGGAGGATTTGAGAAGGACCGGAACCAGTAACTGGAAGCAGAAGGTGGGGAATAGAGAACAATGGAGAGAAGTTTGTGAAAAGATATAGGCAGGAAAAGGGGGGTGATCTCCCCAACATAAGACAAATCTAGAGAACCGAAAGGTGGCTTAACTCCTTCAGGAGTGTTACGCCATGATAAAAAATAATATTATTAGGTGCGGAACTAATTTCTCGCTGTTTTTTTGATGAAAATGCAACTTTATTGTGAAAAAATGTTTACAAATGAATCATTCAAAATATTGCCCATCACTAGCGACAACTTTTTCCCATCTTTTTGGCAGAGTTCGAATGCCGTCACGGTAGAAGTGCTCGTCTTTTGAGGCTATCCACGAATCAAGCCATTTTGAGATGTCTTCATATGAGCGGAACTGCTGATTAGCCAGATCATGTGCCATCGAACGGAACAAGTAATAATCGGACGGCGCAATGTCTGGGGAATATGGCGGGTGGGGTAGGACCTCCCATTTGAGCGTTACTAAGTAGGTTTTAACGGGTTTGGCAACGTGAGGCCGAGCGTTGTCATGCTGTAGAATCATTTTTTCGTGCCTCTGCTCGTATTGTGGCCGCTTTTCGCGCAGTGCTCGGCTCAATCGCATCAATTGAGTTCGATACCGTTCCCCAGTGATGGTTTCGTTCGGTTTCAATAGCTCATAATAAATAATACCGCCCTGGTCCCACCAAATACACAACAAAACCTTCGCAGCGTGAATATTCGGCCGAACCAACGACGTAGATTTTGTTCTCTTTGAGTTGTTGTAATGAATGCATTTTTCATCACCCGTAACGATGCGATGAAGAAAACCCTTCCTTTTTTGCTGCTGGAGCAGTTGTTCACAGGCGGAAAAACGACGCTCAACGTCTCTTGGCTTCAAATCATAAGGAACCCAAGTTCCTTGTTTTTGCATCATTCCCAACGCATGTAATTGCTGGGAAATGACTTGGCGAGTAACTCCTAATGCTAAAGCAAGCTCTTTTTGCGTTTGGCACAGATCCTCATCGAGCAATGCCTCCAATTCAGCGTCTTCGAAGGTTTTTGGTCTCCTTCACGTGAACGGTCGTCAACATCGAAATCACCATCTCTGAAGTGACGGAACCAATTACGGCACGTTGTTTCACTTAGAGCAGCATCTCCGTAAACTTTTTGGAGTGTTCGATGCGCTTCAGCCGCCGTTTCCTTCGAATGAAAGAAGAAAAGTAACACTTCTCGCAAATGACGATTATTTGGCACAAAATCAGACATTTTCACACAATCAAAAGTATATGACGCAAAAACAAAATCACTAATGTGTCAAAGCGGTTTATTTACCATATGTCTAAGTTTGGTTCATGACGTTTTGGTTATGTCACAATCGACCAGGACTTACTACTGGAGCCATCTCTTGAAAAACAGCGAGAATTTAGTTGCGCACCTAATAGATTTACTTATTATGAACCAATCAATTTACAGATCTACTAATTTTTTTTAAATCTACGCCCATTATTAGCATAAATTAAAAAAGTACACTGCAATTGGTGATAATAAGCACAACTAACTAAAACTTTTATACATAAAATTGTATAATTGGAACGTTCTGCATATGCTAAATTACGTTATTGAATTTTGAATTCCCTCTTCTAAACTTATTTTAATTATTTATTTCTATACATTAATTACTTATTCCTCGTTATAAAGGGTGATGGCGAAAGAAGAGGAACTTAAAACAAAAATGTGGTTCTGACAGTGAAGCATGATAACATACATATCTAACCCGGTATAGAAGTGCATGATCGAAAACCAGTTCATTACA